>JAJPUD010000551.1:249487-313058 GCA_023553655.1 Myrmecobius fasciatus
TTCCTTCCTTCCTTCCTTCCTTCCTTCCTTCCTTCCTTCCTTCCTTCTTTCCTTCCTTCCTTCCTTCCTTCCTTCCTTCCTTCCTTCCTTCCTTCCTTCCTTCCTTCCTTCCTTCCTTCCTTTCTTTCTTTCTTTCTTTCTTTCTTTCTTTCTTTCTTTCTTTCTTTCTTTCTTTTCTTTCATTTGTCTATTTGATCTGCCTTGTTACAATAAGCTTCCCATGGTTAGAGTTCAAGAACGATGAAGATTAAGACAAGTACAAAGGACTCATGAAGGCAAATGCTATTGGCATCTAGATAAAGAATCGATAGATTCTGAATACAGATTAAAGCATATTTTTATTACTTACTTTATGGGGGGAAGGAAGGAAAAATAAATTTGGAACAGGATTTTGCAAGGGTGTATGCTGAAAACTATCTTTGTATATATTTTGAAAATAAAAAGATATTTCAAAATAAATGCTAAAAATTGTCTTAACATGTAATTGGGGAAAGAATAAAATACTATTTTTAAAAAAGAATAAGAATTGAGAAAAGGCCATTGGATTTGGCAATTAAGAGAGAGAGTGGTATCTTTGGAGGCAGCAGTTTCAGTTGAATGATGAAACTGAAAGCCAATTTTAAGTGTTCTTTGGCAAGTAGAAAGGTCACCTCTTCATGTAAGGCAGGAGTGAAGGAGGAAATAGGGAAGACATCTAAATGAAGTGAGGGGAGGGAATTAAGAGAGCTCTAAGAGAAAGATGGAGTTCTCAGCTGGGAGGGCGGGGTGTGAAAAAGCCATGGTGAGACTGAAGGAGGGATGAAAAGATGTAGTGGTAAGAGGGATAGTGAATCAGTTAGGGAGATGTAAAAGGGTTGCCTCCAAACAGTTGAACGTTGAATCGTTAGGGACCTCTCTGATATATTGGGACAGAGTTTTAAGGACCTCAGAGCTCATGGACTCATCAAAGCACTGAAGCAATGGACTTTTACTTCTCCCCTAACCTCAGGGTTTTTGTTTTAACATCACTTATTTGGTGACTTTCCTACCACTCTGGGGTATCCTTACTTTGTGTCATGGGGCTTTTTTCTTTTGGATGTGGAGAAGTTCTTCTCTTTCTACCTTTTGACACAGACTTTTGCCAGCCACGTGGTCCATCTCTGATGTTCTGGGAGGCACCCCTCTCTCTGCTGGTACTAACTTTTGGGTGGTCCCTTTCCCTATTGTTCTGAGACTTTGGGCTGAAGTTCTATGACATAGAAAAAAGAATCATGTCCTGTAACTTTTCATTGGAGTTCTTGATAATTATTTGTTCTGGTGAGAACTTTAGGATTTAGTTGAAGTTGGAATGTTGGAGTTTGTAATTTTGTTCCTATATAGACACTTATATTGGTTGGAAGTTCCCAGATAGGCTTTAAAATTTTTTTAATAGTATTTTATTTTTCTAAATACATGCAAAGTTTTTCAAAACCTTGTGTTGCAAATTTTTCTCCCTCTCTTCCTCCCCCCTTTCCAGGACAACAAGCAATCCCATAAAGATTAAGCATATATGATTCTTCTAAACATTTCCCTATTCTCAAAAAAAAATCATATCAAAAGGGAAAAAACATGAAAAAAAAACAAAACAAGCAAACAAAAGTAAAACTACTATTCTCTGATTCATATTCATTCTCCACAGTTCTCTCAGGATGCTGATGGCACTTTGTATTCCAAGTTTTTTGAAACTGACTTGAATCATCTAATTGATGAAAAGAACCGAGTCCAGGTAGTTTTCAAAAGGACAAAATAATGATCTGTGCTTTCTTCTTGGCTCCAGTGGGTCCAGTTAGGCAGAAGTTGTAGAGTTACAGATTTGTGTTCATGGCAGTATAAGATACCTTAGAAATCATCTAATTCAACCTCCTCACTGTACAGGTAAAACCACTGTGAAGATACTAGCCCAAGGTCACTAGCCAAGGTAATAAGTGATGAATCAACATTTGAATGAATTATATTTTGATGCTTTTTGTTTGTTTTCAATCCATTCCAACTTTTTGGGACTCCATTTGAGGTTTTTCTTGGCAAAGATATTAGAGTGGTTTGCCATTTCCTTTTTCAACTAATTTTACAGATAAAGAGACTAATTAAGGTTAAGTGTCTCACCTAGGGATCACACAGCTAAGATGTGTCTGAGGCTGGATTTGAACTCACAAAGATGAATGTACTCACCCAGTGCTTTATTCATTGCTCCTCCTAGCTTCCCTTTTGATACTAGACCCAAAGTCAAGCCTCAAATTCAACCAGGCCCGAGTTCAAATGTCACTTTTGACATATTGTTTATGTGTGGCATTGACTAATTTTTAAAATTTTGAATGTCTCAGACAACTCTTTCTACAATTAAGTTAGAGAATAAATTAGAATCTGCATTGGTTGAGGGAGTTTTCTCATCAGGAAGTTCCCTATACCAATAAAATGACAAATCTATATTCCTTTCTGTCCACCTTCCTGCTCAAAATTAAAAACAAAATTTAAAAAATGATATAGGGGATGCCACTCATCATACATGTGGTAGAAGGGAGTCTTTATTTATTTAGTTGGAATAGTTAAGGGCTCCTTGCCTCTCTTTCAGTTCTGATATTGTGTAATTTGAGGCAGAGAAAGTAATTACAAAATTATGCTTTGGAAGGAAGAGAGCAAATATTGTTATGCATTAAAATAATGCTACCTGAAATCATGCCATAATTGTACTTTGCTTCGAAAAGAACATATTTCTTAAATAGAAAAAGAGCTAATTAATGAATAGGAAATGAAAACTATGGGATTTAGGAGTAAGGCTTAGACTTCATAGTCCCTGGGAGCAAAGGATTGGCAAAAATCATTTCACAGTTAATAACATTTTTTTAACTCTATTCTCTTCTTTTTGATGATTGCAGCAAGAACTTTGGATTTTATTATTCAACACTTGCAAACACATTGCCATGAGCATGCCACCATATTTGACATTAAATGATTCTTTTCTAGTGAGTCTTTGTTCTGTATATCTGCCATTACTCAGTGGTGTTACAATATGGCTTTTAAATGACCAAAAACTGTAGAACACTTCATTTTGAAGTGCATCTGGAAATAAAGTTCTACATTTTACAAGATTTTTTTCTGCATCAATTTATAAGTTGAATTGAAGTCTATTGCACCCAATTTTAAAATAGAAATGATTAGGTTAAAGAAGGGTTAGCTACTGGGACAACTATGAGGTTGATATAATTAATGTTGTCCCTTTTTCCTCCTGCTTATCGTTCTTGTTCTTTGCTATCCATGTCTCTTGTGATGGCCATTCTTTCATTTATGCTAGTCCTTTTAGGGTAATTGAAGAATTTTAGAATTGACATGGGAGACACTAGCACAGGACCTCCCAATTTAGTGTTTCCTCATCAGGGAAGATGCTATGCTATGAGCAAAGCAGAATTCAAGTAGCTCAAAAGAAATGTGAGATGCTCAAAGTAGGGAAATCCACCCCAAATGTTCACATGGACTATATATTCCTGACCTGTGGTAGAACATTTTGAGCTTGTTCTGGTCTGATCATCTATAGTCAGAGACATTATAACTTGACTCTAACATAGTGATATCATTTTTGTCCTCCTTAAGTATAAAGGGAACCTTTTAGGGAATGCTAAATATGCTATACTCCTCTCCAGCCTCTGCAAAACTTTATAGCCCTGTTTTCTTTTTGACATCTTATTTTCTAGTAACCAATTTGGTAAGTTAATTTTCACTAAAGTAATAATGACTTTTCACTTTTAAGGAATAGCTTTCTATTTAATAAGAATTTTTATTGCCTTTAGCTAAAACATGCAAGTTTCAAAGAGGCTGTTAGGGAGAGAGTGAGGGGGGGAGGAGAATTGGCTGGGGCTGGTGGGGAAATCACATATTTTGAGACAGACACATCTCAGATTCTACTAGTACTTAGTATTGTACATAACTTTGATTGTTATATACACATCATTTGTTGTTGTTATTTTTATTATTATTTTGTCTACTTTGTCCTATTTTAAAGAACAAGGAAAATCTATAAGGAAAGAAAAAAAAAAAACATTTGAACGAAATGTGTGTAACACTCATGCCTAACCAAATTTGTAATTTTGTATGAGTAGCCCACCAAAGACAAATTTTTGTTTTAGCTAAAGTCTTTGAAAATGCATGTGGGAATCTTTTCATTTCCATATGTAAAGTTGGAAAGAAAAGAATTCTGTCTGTGCAGAATAGTATGCTGTATTTTTAGAGGTCTGTTGAAAACCAAATGTACCAATAAGAGAGGATTCTGAGTTTATTACCTAAACAAAACTTCTGCAAAAATCCAACTTAATGAAAGCCAAATATTAGCCCTTCATGATCCTAAACTTTGAAAGTGACATTTAGCAAAATTAAAATCTGACAAAATGAAAGGTATCGACTAGATCTCACTTAGGAATTAAGGCAATAAGTCATGTGTAGCGTGAGGGATGACAATTTTCTCCAGTGGGGAAGAGAAATAAAGAGTGAGACAATTCTGCTACCTGTCCTAAAGTTGAATTACTCTGTTGGAGGGGCTAATATATGGTTTTCATTAATGAAGTCTAAATATATTCTTATGGTCTTACCATAATAGCAATTTTACTGACAAATGTGAAACTTTGGTCATCATTATTCATACTAATAACTAAGCAGGTAGGAGTTATAGCTGTGAATTACATCTTTTAATCATCAGAGAAGTTTGTTTTCTAAAATAAGGTTGATAAGGAGAGTACTCTCAAGTACAGTGTATCACATTATTGATGATTGATCAATAATTCAATTAACAATCAGTTATCAAATACCTAATATGTGCACTAGGTCTGTGCTAAGTGCAAGGATAAATTCAAACAGTCCTTGTCTTTGAAAAATTGGTAGTTTTTGGAAAGATTAGTAGTATGTAGTAAGAGTTTAACAAGCTTTCCTCCCCACTACACTCTATGTAGGTATGGCACATTTTCAAATATATTATTAGCAGTTCTTCCATCACTTTTTCAAGTCTATGTAATCATCAAAACAAAAAATGAAGCACTGATTTCTAACATTTATCGATTTCTGAGGTTTAAATGCTCACAATGAAAATTTAATGATCAACTCTAAACTGGCTCCAGAGAACCTGAAGAATGAACATATAAAAGTCTATATTGAATACTTGAAAAAAAAACTAGTTTGGCATTGTTTGATTAGCTATTGTATCTTAGATCGGTGTGCTGGGCATATGTAAGGGAGCCCACATACCTGTTACAGATCGATTGGAGACAACCAGCTGAAAATTTTTTTAAACATAGGTAACCAGACTTAGAAGCAGAACTAGTTGTAGGAAAGAAGGGAAGTCTGCAAAGTCATCAATTTTTCCAACATGGAATTTCTAATGTCAGCCTGGAGGCAAAGACATATTGAAGTTGCCTATTTTCTCATCCATGAGGCCGAGAGGATATAAGTAAGATAAAGTGTTGTGTATCTCAATCAGGCAGATTCTGAAAAAAATGTCTGGGTATCAAACTCTTAGATACTTAGAATTGTAACTATTCACTCAAAAAAAATTTTGATTTCATTTCATTTCAACATTAAAACAACAACATTAAAAATAAATATCTATTGATATTAAAATTATTATTATTTTGAACTTTCATTTATTTATTTTATAATAACTTTTTATTTTTCAAAATACATGCAAAGATAATTTTTAACATTCATCCTTGCAAAACTTTGTGTTCCAAATTTTTCTCACTCCCTTCTCCCTTTTTCCCTCCCCTAGAAAGCAAATAATCCAGTATAGGTTAAACAAGTGCAAATTATTCTGAATTTAAGAAATAAAAAAAGTATTTCCATCCTGGAATAGAAAAAAAAGATGATTATATGTGAAACTATAAAGTTATTACATACAACTTTCTATTTCTTTTAAATATATGAAAAAATTATCATATAGTTTTCCCCACCTTTTTTATTCCCTACCCATATTTTGTATTACATCACCATAATTTCTCTTTATATTCCTCCCCTGCCTTATTCCCAAGAATCATTTTATATAAAATAGTATTTTTTAAATTAAAGCTTTTTATTTTCAAAACATATGCATGGATAATTTTCAACATTTCCCCTTGCAAAATCTTGTGTTCTAATTTTTTTCTCTCTCCCTTCTCTCCATCCCCTCCCCTAGACAGCAAATAATACAATATATGTTAAACATATGCAATTCTTATATACATATTTCCACAATTATCTAGCTACATAAGAAAAATCAGATCAAAAAGGAAAAAAAATGAGAAAGAAAACAAAATGAAAAAAAAACAAAACAAAACAAAAATGAAAATACTATGCTGTGGTCCACACTCAGTCCTCTTTCTAGATGCAGATGGCTTTCTCTATCACAAGTCATTGGAATCGGCCAGAATCACCTCATTGCTGAAAAGAGCCACGTCCACAAGAATTGATCTCCACATAATATTGTGGTTGCCATGTACAATGATCTCTTAGTTCTGCTCCCTTCATTCAGTATCAATTCATATAGGTCTTTCCAGGACTCTCTGAAATCATCCTTCTGGTCATTTCTTACAGAACAATAATATTCCATAACATTCATATACCATGACTTATGCAGCCATTCCCCAATTGATGGGCATCCACTCAGTTTCCAAGTCCTTCCCACTTCCAGGGTTGCCACAAACATTTTTGCACATGTGTGTCTCTTTCCCTCCTTTATGATCTCTTTAGGATACAAGCCCAATGGGGATATTGCTGGATCAGAGGTGATACACAGTTTAATTGTCCTTTGGGCATAGTTCTAAATTGCTCCCCAGAATGGTTGGATCAGTTCACAACTCCACCAACAACGTATTAGTGTCCCACATCATTCATCATTATCTTTTACTGTCATTTTAGGCAATCTGAGAGGTGTGTAGTGGTACCTCAAGAGTTATCTCAATTTGCAGTAAATAGTTTTTTTTAAAGACAAAAAAGAGTTTAAAATTAGCATAATTGATTAGTATATAAAAAAAATCTGAAAATCTGTGCAATATGCAACACTTGTGAGCCTCTCACCTCTACAAAGGATGGAGTGAGAGTGCTTTCTCATAGCTCTTCTTTTGAGTGTACATTTTAAAAAAGAAATATTGATATATTTTGTTTTTAAATCACTTGTTTCCCTGGGTATCCTTCCACCTCCCAGTATAGAAATATCTTTTATTAAAAAATAACAAAGAAAAAATAGCCAAAGGAATATTTCAAAAATATATTATCATCTGTGGTTTTCTACAACTTTGTGTTTATTCTTTATCTCAGCAAAAAAAAGTGGTGCAGGTATCTTTTCACATGATTCTTTTGGGCCAAGTTTTTCATTAAAATTATATAGCAATGGGTTTCATTTATCTAATTTTTTATCTCAGTTGCACACACATATACACATATATGTGTATATATTATACACATATATGTATATATATTATACACATATATAATTTTCCTGATTCAGTTCAATTTACTTTGCATCAAATAATCTAAGTCTTCTCATACCTCTTGGTAGTATATTCATGGTTTCTTATAGAATTATAATTAATTCCACTACAGATGTGCTGCAAATTTTTTATCAATTCTCCAATTGAGAGTTACCTTTTTTGATTCTAGTTTTTTGTTACTACAAAAGTATTGCTATAAATATTTTGGGTGTATGTGAGATCTTTCTGTCTTTGAAATCCTTGGGGTTATACAAGAAATAATGCTTTCATTGACTCAGAAGATATATATAGTTTAGGCACTAGGAAAGACTTAGGCAGAAGTGATTTAAGAAAATTTTTGAAGGGAGCCAGACAACTCAGGAAGTGGAGGTGATAAATGAGAACTTTTCAAGCATCAGTGAAAAGGGATGGTTTTAAGACATAGATTGAGTGTCATGTGTGAGGAATAGCAACAAACATTTTAAGTTGATCAAAAAAAGTATATGGAAGGGAGTAAAGTATAAGAACTAGAAAAATCAGGCCCATTTAATACCTAGAATAAAGGTAGAACTCATTGGAAAAGATAGAAGTATGTGAATTATTCATGCTTACTGTAAATTCTTTATACTATTTTATATTTACATTTCTGCAGGACAAAATAATAGCTATCTTCTGCCTAATATACAGTCACCTTGAATGCTTGCATAGGAATTGGGAACACTTTAGCCAGTATTAATGGAGATAAAGGCTCAGTATATTTCGAGGTTTTCCAAGGGTACTTGAGATGGGGGAAGCTGTAAAAAGCCAAATGGAGACAGTCTGAAAACCCCTAAAACTGAACAGAGACTGTTTAATCCCAGAGTTTAATTCAGCTTCTCTGTCATAGGTTACATTAAAAAAAAATCTAATTTCTGTTTTATCTGTCAATACTTTGCAAAGAAAGCCACTTTGCAAGCTAGTTACCTTTCTGATTAGGTTTTAGGTTTGCAGTGAGATGAAGAATTCATCTCGGCAACCTCCTTTCTGTCTGTCTCTGTTTCTGTCTGTCTGGGTGTCTATCTCACTTATTTTCATTTCCTGTTTATCCTACCCCAGGCTTCTTGGACAAGGATGTTCATTTTCCATATCCTATGGATCTCATAATGAAAAGCTCTGTTGGAACTGCTATTTTGGGTGGAGGTGAGAGTTTTAAAGCATTTATATTTTATTCCTGACTAGCTTCTGGTTGAGAAGTCGAATGGCACAAATGATGAAGAACTAGCTTGCTTCAGACATAATGAAGCAAGGAAAATGAAATCTCCCAAGGATAAAGCCACAATGTCCTTCACTTTTTATCCATTAGGTACAGGCTTGTACCACATCTGGCTTTCTGGATGTTGTGGCCCAGAATGCAAATAGAATGAGTTAACCATTCCTTTTCCTTTCCTAGCAATATATACTTGCACTGGGCATTCATTTGTTTTTTTTCAATTCAATTTTATTTTCAGTTTCAAATTCTCTCCCTACCCTCTTTCCTTACCCATTGAGAGGTCAAGAAAAATAAAATCCATTACAAATATGTATAGACATGTTAAATTTCTGCATGTGTCATGTTCTAAGAAAATCTAGACCTTTTTGTCAAGGAGAGTATGAGAAATGGTCTACTGTTCCATGGCTTGAACATGGAGATTTTGGAAGCCTCTCCCCCTGTAAACCCCCCCCCCCCAGGGGGGGGGGCCAATTATGTGTTTTCATTTACCTGAGGGTCATCAAGTATGTTTTTAGCAAAGTGATTGTTTTTTCTGAAACTGTCAGCTCTGAGCAGATCATTTCATCTGATGTGGAAACCCCTCATTGGACAATTGCCCTGGGCAAATATGCTACATTGTGGGGTAGTGTGGGGAGGGGGGATCATGTCTTGTGAGTGGATATAAAGGTTTTTGTTTCTATGAAGACTGAAAAGGGCTAAAAATCAAAAATGACTCTCCTACTCAATTTCTAATATACAAAGAGCCTTAAGCATTTTCCCCCATTAGCCTTCTCTTTTAAAAAATCAGGCCAGATTTGACAACTTTCTTTTTAGTATATATGGGCATTGTGCTTTTTTTATTTAATGTTTGAAATGGTGGTTTCATATGGTATGTGGCTCAGAACTAAGATTGGGGTCTCCTTTTTGTTTTTCTTCAGTGGTCATCTTCTCTAAGAAATGTCTTGGCAATTGTGGAAGCAATTTCTAAAGTGTACTGGGTACCAATTGAGGATCCAAGAATTCTCAACTTTATGAACATGAAAAGTTGCCTTTAAAGCTGGAAATATCTACCTCAGGATTTTTGCTTGGTTACTTAAACTCAGAAAAGAAATAAAACTGAAAGGGCAGCCTATTCTTGGTTGGATCTGACTCAGATCAGCCCTGGTATTTTAGGTTTTCTAACAAAATAGGACCCTCTTAGGTTATTCAATAACAATTAACTGTTAACAACTCATGACTGCTTTTACTTAAATAAGGAGGAAGTAACATGAACAGGCTGAGCCTTTAGTTCTCTGAGCCAACTAAGTTTCAAGGAATGTCTCAAGACCTTTTAAGGAAAAAAAATTAAAAAACTTCCCTAACTTGTATGGGGATAAGAGTTAAGATATTACTCCTATCACAAAGCCAAAGAATGGGACTTAGGCTTATTTGGTTAGGATATGTACTCTCTGCCTTATGTTCAAGACAAGGAGAGAGATGGACAGAGAGAGAGAGAGAGAGACAGAGACAGAGACAGAGACAGAGAGAGAGACAGAGACAGAGATGAGACAGTGAGAGAAACAAAGAGACAGAGACAGAGAGACAGAGATAGAGAGTGAGAGAGATAGAGAGACAAAGAGAGACAGACACAGAGAGACAGAGAGACACACATAGAAAGAGAGAAGCAGAGAGACACAGAGAGAGAAAGAGAAAGAGTGGGAAGGAGGGAGGGAGAGAGGAAGAGGAAGGGAAAGGGAGTAAAGAAAAGACAGAGAGACAGAGAGAGACACACACACATATATTAAAACCATATACTTTCCCAAAGGTCAGGAATGAAGTCATTTCTGTCCTTGCATTTTGACACTCAGCAAAGAGTCTAGCATCCACTGCCATTCTACAATGCCCACTGGCTGGTATTTCATGTCATCACAAAAAGTCAGTTTTCATTATTTTGCAATTATTATTAATTACATTATATTTATTAAATTACATTAATAAATAATTATACTTTCTGATAAAACTTACATAGGATCACATATATAAGAAAAGGTATATATTCTAAATGATAACTTTAACTTTTTTTTTTTCTTGCTGAGGCAATTGGGGTTAAGTGACTTGCCCAGGGTCACACAGCTAGGAAGTGTTATGTGTAAGAGATCACATTTGAACTCAGGTCCTCCTGACTTCAGGGCTGGTGCTCTATCCACTGCACCACCTAATTGCCTCAAACTCACTGTTTAATGTAAATAGTATTTTATTTTTCCATTTACATGTAAAGAGAGTTTACAGATTAATTTTTTAATATGACTTTGAGTTCTCCCTCTTTCCCCTTTCCTCTCCCTAAGACAGCAGGCAATCTGATACAGGTGATACAGGTGCAATCATGTTAACATGTTTCCATATGTTAAAATATTTCCACATTAGTCATGCTGTGAAAGAAGAAACAGAACCAAAGTCTGTATGTGGAAATCAAAGCATGGAAAAAAAATAAGACAAGTGAAAATAGTATCCTTTTATTCACATTTCATCAGTTCTTTCTCTGGACATAAGTAGCATTTTTCATCATGTCTTTTGGAATTGTCTTGGATCATTGTAATGCTGAGAAGATTTAAGTCTATCATAGCTGATCGTCACACAATGTTATTGTTCTCCTGGCTCTCTTCACTTCACTCAACATCAGTTCATGTAATTCTTTCCAGGGCTTTCTGAAATCTTCCTGTTTGCCATTTCTTATTACACAATAATATTCTATTTCATTTATATACCACAGCTTGGTCAGCCATTCCTCAACTGATGGGCATTCCTCAATTTCCAATTTTTTGCTATCACAAAAAACTATTATAAATATTTTGTATATTTTCTATTTCTTGTATATATTTGTGTATTTCCCGCTTTTTATGA
The DNA here is from genome assembly GCA_023553655.1 of Myrmecobius fasciatus. NCBI lineage: Eukaryota > Metazoa > Chordata > Mammalia > Dasyuromorphia > Myrmecobiidae > Myrmecobius > Myrmecobius fasciatus. The sequence continues at coordinate 261,035 of JAJPUD010000551.1, forward strand.
TCTCTTTGGATAAACTTAGTAATAGTAGTAGTATTTAATCAAAGGGTTTGCACAATTTAGTAGCCCCTTTGGGCATAGTTCCAAACTGTTCTCCAGAATGGTTGGATTCATTCATAATTATATTAACAATCCATTAGTGTCCCAATTTTCACACATCTTCTCCAACATTTATCATTTTCCTTTTCTGTCATGTTAGTCAATCCAATATATATATATATATATATATGATACTCAGAGTTGTTTTAATTTTCATAGTGATTTAGAACATTTTTTTTCATATGACTATAGATAGCTTTGATTTCGTCACCTGAAAATTTCCAATTCATATCCTTTGACCATTTATCAATCAGGGAATGACTTGTGATCATATAAACTTGACTCAGTCTCTATATATTTGAGAAATGAAGTCTTTATAAGAAATATAGGCTGTAAAAATTGTTTTCAAGCTGTCTGCTTTTCTCCTAATCTTGATTGTCTTGGTTTTGTCAAGCTTATTTCTAATATTTAAAGTTGAGGAAAGTTTCATGGTGAGTTATGGAGGATTATTCATGCAATTTAGGTATTTAAGTATCACTGTTTGTGAACTGGATGAATAGGGCTTCCACTTCTGTTTTATTGTCAAGTTATTCAACAATGGGCTATAACTGAATGACTGCTGAATCCAGAGTTAGAATACTTAAGGTTGAAATTCCAGTTTTTACTAGTTAACTTATGCAGGACACTTAGCTTCTTACTTTTTTTTTTAATCTGCAAAACGAGGAGCTTGAATTAGACATATAAATTATAGTTGAAAGAGATTTCAGAAGTTTGTGTATAGTCCTAGCCTTTCCTTTAATAGATGTGACAATTTAGCCCCAGAGGAATTATTTTGCCTAGATTACACAGGCAGTAAGTAGGAGAGGTGAGGTTGGAGTCTGTCTCTAAGCTCTTATCTAGTGCCTTTGAAGAAAGCAGGATGATTTCTAAGATCCCTTCCCTTCTAAATTCTATGACCTTTCATTGGCTTCTTGAGATGTAAAGTAAGTAAAACACAGATCATTTTATCCCTCTACTTTGCAGTGGCTATCCTGGCTCTTACTTTAGTAAACTGATTTCCCTTTCCTCACTAAGAGCTGACAGGGCTGGCATTAGGTGAAATTCTTGTTTTTAATTTAAATAATAGCTTTTTATTTTCAAAATACATGCAATGATAGTTTTCAACATTCAACTAGGTGAAATTCTTAAGTAGGTCAGTTTTAACTTAAGTGATTTCCTATTTCTTTTGTTTGTGGTATCTTGTCCCAAATAGTTAGTGACAGCATCCAGAGATGTCCTCCTTAGGTCGTATCACATCATCATTATCATTGTCATCATCTTCAGCAATGAACACTTATTAAATGCTTACCATGTGCCCGACACTGTGCTTAGTATATACAAAAAAAGAGCAAAAACTGATTCCTTACTTAAGCAATTCACATTTTGATTAGGGAGACAATATGTGAACAACCATGTTTATGCCTTCTATAGTAATATATTGGAGCCAGCTCTCAGTGGCTGGAGAAAGTTGATTATTAATTTTGTCAATGTGAGCATTTGTATTTTAGAAATCAGCAAACACTACAAATCAGGGTTTGCTTTGAATATGTTGTGGATTGTCTAGACTTAAGCAAGTAATGGAGAAAATGTTAATAATTCAGATTAAATCTGAAAGTGTACCATCCCTACATTTTTCTTCCCCTCAGAGTGCCTGTTATTAAACATTTAACAGCATATCTTCTTAATGATGTGGTAATTCAAGGCAATTTCCATAGACTTTGGATAGAAAATGTCATCTGCATCCAGACAGAGAACTATGAGACTGAAAGTGGATTAAAGTATAGTATTTTCACCATTTTGCTTGCTTGTTTGTTTTTTTCTGTTGGGCTTGGAAGATTGTACATATGATGCTGGAGGTCAGGGAAGCTACTGGAATTTTCTGAATAGGAGGGTTACATGGTCAGCCCTTTGCTTTAGAAAGATCACTTTGGCAGCTAATTCAATAGCGTGAACAAAGACTTGAGGCAGGAATATAGAACAGAAGTCTATTGCAATAATACAGGCATGAGATGATGAGGGCCTTAGGCTGTTGGCCAAGTGAGTGGAGACAAGGGTTGAATGCAAAAGATGTGAAGAGAGAAATTGTAAGACTTGACAACAGATTTGAATGTGTGGGAGGACAGAGATTGAAGAGTTGGGGTTGATATTTAGATTGGAAGATATGGCTGCCCTTCATAATAATACTAAATATGAGAAAAACTTAAGTTTGGAGAGAAAAAAAGATAATGAGTTCTATCTGGACATGTTGAGTTTGTGATATCTATGGGCTATCAAGTTTGTTCAATAACCAATTAGTATTGATGAGTTACAACAAATTGTGGAGATGTGGATGTGGATCTGGAATGGATTTACAGACTTAAACTAATTCCAGGTCAAGGAGAAAAACTTTATTGCTACACTTATAAAGTAGTCAAAGTTCCTAATGAACTCACAATTAATAAGGAGACAGATGGGACTGTTTATGGGAAAGAATCCAGAGAAAAGTGTGATAACTCTGCTAATTGCGTATAATACCAGTAAATAAAGATGGCAGTCCTGGTCATCCTGCTTATACAAGAAAGGCTCAAGTGATGTCTATAGCTTAAACTCTAGATAGTACCAGTGTAACATTGGGTATCAGCATAGCTCTGTCTGTATATGATAATTCTATCAGTACATGATAACTCTACAAGGTCAGTTTGTTTCTCACTGGAGTTCACTTAGATACTAAATTGCTACTAGGAGCATGGTCTTTTGCTGGAGACCATTCACTCCATTAGTATTATGAGTTTGGTCAGGAGAGGATTTAGGATTCAATAAAGAGACTGAGAATTCTCTTCGTAGAGATAATATTTAAATACATGGAGCTATTGAGACCATCAAGTGAGATCATATAGAGAAAACAGAAGATGGTATAGAAAGGAGCCTTGGTCAACATCCCAGGATATTGAACATAACATGAATGAAGATGCAACAAAGGAAACTGAGAAGACAGGAAGGAGGAGAACCAAGAGAGACCTGTGCCATGAGACCCTAGAGAAGACTGACTATCTATAGAGCAACCAGATGTCAAACTGGAAAGACAAGCCTCAAGAGTGGCCCCAAAATGTAATTGGGGAAATGTTTAACAAAATAAGTAAAAATATAAAACAATAAGGATAATGTTAATTTGTGGTTTTCTAAGTCAATATGCAGCCTTTTATATCACTGACCACTAACTATCAAAGGCTGAAGACAGTCAAGAAATATGAGGCATAGGGAAAAAATTAGATTTGGCAATTAAATTATTGGTGATTTTAAGGAAATAATTCCAATTGAATGTTAAGGACAGAAATCACACTAAGGAAGACTTAAAAGATAATGAGAAGATTAAAAGCAGAGGTACCTATCTTAAATGGCTTTCTTAAGGATATTAGTCACAAAGGAAGGAGAGAAAGCTGGAGGGGATAATTAAATTATATTTTCCTTTTTCTCTTTTTAAGGATGGAGGAAATAGACAAATCTGAAGGCAATTGGAAAACAGCCAGTAGTATGGAAATTAGATTTATCTATTCACACTTTAATTGTTAGAGTTTACTGTTCACATACCTATTTTTTGAAAGGGTTCCATCAAAAAACTATGCTGTTGAAAAGAGCTGTTAAACAAAGTTACATTAAGGTGTTAGTAATGGGTAATAGCTCAATATTAGCTCTCTTAGGGTTGTTTCTATTTGAGCAGGCTATAATATAATCATTCTCTAAAAGTGGGCTTAACATACTTTCCCCAAAGTTGAGGGAGGAAGGATTTCAAGATTTAGATCATATATTAGTGGCTGCTCTTTTCATTTATGAGTTGGAATGGACTTATAGGTCTACTAAGAATCTTGTGCTAGGAGTCACAGAATCCTTGAGTTGGAAGAGTTCTCAAAAACCATCTATTTCAAAAAGTATTTGCACAAGAAATCTGACAAGTCATAATCCATCCTTCGCTTAAAAACCTCTATTAATGAAAAGCCTACTACCTCTTCAGGCAGACCCATTCCACTTTTGAATAGCAGCTAGGTGACAGAGTGAATAGAATACTAGAGCTAAAATCAGGAGGACACAGCTTCATGATTTCCAATCTGCACTTATTAGTTGTATAATTAAGTCACTTCACCCTATTTGCTCCAGTTCCCTTATCCTCTGTAAAATAAGCTAAAGAAGGAAATAGCAAACCATTCTTTGCTAAGAAAATCCTGAATGGGGTCACAAAAAGTCAGTCAAACATGATTGAAACGATTGAATAACAAACAAAAGAAAAAAAAGTTGTCCCCACTAATTTCCCTAAGAAAAGAATATTTGGATGTTATCAGTTTGAATAGTGTTTGTATCATTCAATCAATCCATCATCAACTAAAACCCATAATTTACTATAGGGTAGACTCTGTTAAGTTTTGGATCAAAGTAGTCCCTGCCTTCAAGGAGAACAGAACCAATGACATCATAGAATTGTGTCTTGATTTGCATCTGAATTAGATCTCAAGTGAGGCTGTTGCACAAAGTTGTCAGCCTCACCCTGTCTTTTAGAGCTATTGAAGTCCAGTGGCAAGACCAAAGTCAAGATGAGTAGTAGTGGCCAAGGATGCAGTGGATAGTCTTAGCATCTTCTACATCTGACTAAGTTCTATGTTATTCAAAGAGTTTCCTTCAGTCACCTTCATGACCTTTAGAACAAATTGTTCTCATCTGCCCATTGAGGGAAAGATGGACACCAAAAGCAGATTTGCAATCTGGAAAAGGGCTCAGCAAGCCCTCATACCTGAAGTACCTCCTTGAATACTCCTCAAGCCCCTAGATAGTTTAAGATGTATATGAAAAGGACAAAAGATAATTTTAGAAGTATTTTAGCTCATAAGAGAATGGCATTAATGCAAAATAATAATAAAATGAAGTTCATTATTAACCTGAAAAATAGAAGCCCTGACTAAAGAAACTATAGAAGCCCTGACTAAATCCTATTCTAACAGGGAACATATTTAGTAAAACATTAAAAGGAAACACTAAACTAATAATGAATATTCTTTCAGATCAAAGATCTCTTCAGATACATCTATATAGTCTGTTTTAATCAGATGACTACATTCATATCCTGATGAAGCTGAAAGAAATGTAAATATACATTCTGAATTTTCATCTTCAGAGTTTGGCAGAGGAAGTTGGCCACACAGCTGATCATCCCACTCTATGATATCTAATATGCAAAACTCTGAATTTATGGACTAGATAGATTGCCTGTGATTCATCATCATTGGAGGATTCTTCATCCTGTGAAAAATCTTGTCACTATTATCATTTAACAAGATGTCTTAAAGGTTGAACAACTCAGTTAATTGCCATTTTCTTCCCATACCATCAAATCATTTTTTTTTCTTGCAATCAACTTTGCCCATCTCATAAAAACAGGTTTCATTAAGGCCTTATTGTGCCTTTAAAATACATTGGACTACAGCCACAATGTTACAAAACCAGTTTTAGAGGTTTGAGATCAATAATACATCACTAGAATCCCATTTATGATTAACTAATTATGAATATATATGGTGATCTTATCCCGGATCTTCCTAGAATCCTAACTTCCTAACTTCGAATATTCTCTCACATGTCAGGAAAGAAATTGCCATACAATGTACCTTGATTTTAGATTATAAAAATATGATCATGATAATATACAAATGTATGTTTTATATGAAAAGAAAAGTATCAACCTACTTTCTTTTAGTACAGAATGAATTTTGAATTGGTTTACTGTTAGTTGGGAATGATTTGGATCCAACCATCCAAACTCTTTCATTGGAACTTATAATAAACAGCATGTTCATGGGGCAACTAGTTATAATTGTGGAATAGATCAAAGCAAACTGGACATATAGGAATTGTCATGTTTTTTTTTCATGATTATTGAATTCTTACCAGTTATGGGTCATTTTTAAAAATAATGTTTTATAAAGCTCTTAAGGTAGGAATTTGGATTCTTTTGATATGTAACTGTTCTCAAGATTCTGATACAGAGTGTGACATTGTCAGGATAGAGAAAAGTTTTTTTTTCCAGGCTAGGATAATAGCTGTACTTTTTTTTTTTTTTACTTTCATTACTTTTTTTTAATTAATACTTTTTATTTGCAAAACATATGTATGGGTAATTCCTAAACATTAACTCTTACAAAGCTTTCTGTTACAAATTTTCCCCCCCTACTCCCCACCCCTCCCCTAGATGGCAGGATATCCACTACATGATAATTATGTTAGAATACTTAAGAAATCAAATATATGTATAGTTATTGCCACACATCATTTTTTTGTTCAGGAGAAATCGTATCTACAAGAAAGAATAATCCGATAAAGGAAATACAATGCAAGCAAACCTCAATAGAGAGCATGAAAATGTTATGTTGTGGTCCACATTTCACATCCCTCTCTCTGGGTGTATATGGCTTTCTTCACTGAGCAATTGGAATTGGTTTGAAACATTTCATTGTTGAAGAGAGTCATGTCCCTTAGAACTGATCCTCATATAGTATTGTTGTTGCTGTATATAATGATCTCCTGGTTCTGCTCATTTCACTCAGCATCAGTTCATGCAAGTCTCTCCAGGCCTCTCTGAAATCGTCCTGCTGATCATTTCTTAGAGAACAATAATATTCCATATCATTCATATACCATAATTTATTCAGCCACTCTCCAATTGATGGGCATCCCTTCAGTTTCCAGTTTCTAGCCACTACAAAAAGAGCTGCCACAAACATTCTTGCACATGTGGGGCCCTTTCCTTCTTTTATGATTTCTTTGGGATATAAGCCCAATATAAACACTGAATAGCTGTACTTTCAATATGTTTAAAGACAGTAGCAATTGTGGGTGCTTTCAAAAATCTACATTTTGTTTCACTGTAGAAAGCATATACATGGTAATTAATCAAGGGAGATAGGAAATTTAATTGATCTAAACTATTGCACATATTACTTATCATAAATATATAACATTTACCATTCTGCATTCTTGGTTGACTTCCCTCCCTCCCTCTTTCCTCCCTCATTTTTTCCCTCTTTTCCTCCCTCCCTTCCTCATGGAAACCAGATAGCTTACTGAATTTGTATTTGTGAAGAATATCTTGAACAAGGGCATCAAGACACTTTTAACTCTATTCTTCTTAAATTAGGAGTGATGATGGTATTGGGTTCAAATGATCATTGGGCTATCTCTGCTTGAACTTTTTATTTATTTTTTTGGTCCTTTCAGAGCAAAAGTCAGAACAACTTTTTGGCAGCTGTAAGGAAGATATACCGTATAACATGGACAATTAGCATTTGAATGAGGTGGCACAAATGTGGGCAATTTATGTCTTTGTAGATCTAACATGTTAATGAGGTGATATTAATATATATTTGTTCTCCATATGGTTAACATTCTTAATGGATGGTTAATGAGGCTTTGGAGGCTCCAGCTGAGAGTAACTTATGGGGTATTTGGGTAACTATAATGAGGATTTCTACTTCAGGTGATGGGGTTAGAATGTGACCCACCCCAAGGAAAAGCACAGCTGTAAATTAAGGGATGGTCTCCAGTTCTCAGTGTTATTTTTGCTTAATAATGGTTAAAATATCTTGTTTGAGACTCATTTCTAGATTTGTTCCTTTCCTCTCCATCCCCTTTGTGATTTGCATACTTGTTGACAATGAATACCCATTGAATGAAATGAAAATGTAGACTTAAGTTGGGTAGGGCCATGCAAAATCTGGGACTAGTGCTTACAAAAGCTCCTTAGGCTGATTTCATTATCAAATTCAACATCTAATTACTGGCTCTAGTTATATTCAGCGGCATGAATAGTGGTGTTTTTTTTTGTTTTTTTTTTTAATAGTGTTACTTCCTTCACTAGTTTGGAAGATAAAAAATTGTGAAAATTAAGAGCCTATGGAGTTTGAGAGAAAATGACACAAATTCATCTTGTCTGGGCTTGCATAATCTTTAGCCATCAGTAAGTAAAGACGTATGACTGTGACTGTAGCTTTTCTAATAAAAATGAGCTGCTGTGGAAATGATGGAGAAATAATTTGTCATGACACAGAAATCTACATTCTGCTCCCCCTTTTTTGGTCAAAAATAGGCAAAGAAATCAAGTAGCAATCAATGTCTTTAAGGAGTGGGTATTTTTTATTTCTAGGTCACGTGATGGTTAGAACTATTTCTTGACAGAAAGTTCTTGGACAGAGTCTCAACTGGACCAAGACAACTCCCACAAATATTGACCACAAATAAGAATGAATTAGCACGGGGTTTAGGGAAAACTCACCCCAATGTGCTTTCTGACTGGTCCATCCTTTAACCAATTGCTCTTGCTATTTAAATCAAAGACAAGCAGCATGGATAGTGGTAGCAAGCTAGGTTCGGAATCAGGAAGACATAAAATTAGGTACATGCCCTTATCACATTTTTCCCACTCCCAAAAATATTGTCTGTGTGATCCAAGACAAATCACTTGATTTCTTAATTTTCCAGGCAATTTTCTAAGACTAGTAATGAATTATGTAATTGGTTTCCTTTGCAATTCTATGTATTTTATTTTCTGCTTTTAAAAACATAATTTGAAAAGAGATCCAAAGACTTCACCAGACTGCCAATGAAGTATTTAACATAAAAATTATGATAATTCTTAATCGAAGTCTATAACTGAGTGATCTGCATTGGTAGAAGGAATTTTCTTACTGGAAATTCCCTAATGAAATACCCTTCATCTCTCAAACAAACAACAAAGCAAAACTTTAAAAAAAACCCTAACAAACAAACAAAAAACTCCCCAGAATTATAGCTACTAAACTTTATTGTTTCTTTTCTGCAGAAAGATTTAGAAGTGATTTCAGTGCTATGGGCAAAGCCCCAAACTAGGAAGGGTCTTAGGTCATAGTAATGGATTAAAGTAAAAATTAGAGTCCATTTTTATTTAAAGCATATTTCCTTCTTTGAGCGTTGCTATAGGTTCTTATTCAAAAGAAGGCTTGGCCTAAGTTAAGACTGTGAAATCAATCTTTCTTTCTTTCTGTAGCTTCTTTAAATCAATAGGAAAGAAATAATATTCTTTGGGAACTGTGACTAATAGGGCAAAGTAGTAATTAGTTTTTACAGAATGATGTTGTCAGAACAAATGAGATAATGGACGAGAACACACTATGGCTTTTTACGAGAAAGGTATTATTATAATACAAGCTTTTGTGTGTTTGCTTGACTGCATTTTCTTGGTTCTTCATGTTTCTGAAAGTACATTGTTAATTAAGGAAATGTAGTGTCAGTGTTTTTTATTATTAAAGTATAAAATTAAGCAACATTGAATCTTAATTACAAAGGAAAATAATTATAATTTTTGTTCAGAGCACAGATTGAAGTTGGTTGGAAATAGTTTTACGAAGAAATTTTGCACATATGGGGCTCATAAAAAACCATGGAATTTGCTGTGGTTACAGGAGACTATGCTCCTTTATTTACCCTTATGCTTCTGGCTGGTGGAACTGTCAATTAGGCTCCACTTAGCTGGGCTGATGTTGATTATAGCTCAGCCAACAGGAGAGTTACCATTTATAGAACACACGGAAGATTTGCAATATATTTTGCATCTATTATCTCATTTGGTCCTCACAACAACTCTGTGAAAAAGAGGTTATTATTATTATTTTCCCCATTAGAGATCAGGAACTGGGACTGAGAAAGATGACTTGTCCAATATCACATAGCTAATAAATATCTGAGGTTGAATTTGAATTCCATTCTTCCTGACTCCACTGAGCAAGAAAAATCTCTATAGACAGGAATCATTAGAAAGACTTCATGAAGGAGATCTAAAAATAAAATATTGAGTTTAGATTTGGGGTGGGGGTGGAAGAGTAGAAGAGAGGATAAGACCAAAGTGATCAAATTCAATTTGGACCTGAAGTTCCTTGAATTAATATTAAAGAATTCTAACTTCTTAAACCTAAAATTGAGTAATGTGGTAAAAACCATGTTTTATAAAGAAGGAAGCAAACAAGCATATATCAAGTCCCTCCCATGTTCCAGACAATGCTAAGTATTTTAGAATATTATTTTATTTGATCCTAACAACAACACTAGGAAATAGGTTCTATGATTATTCCCATTTTACAGGGGAGGAAACTGAAGATATAAAAGTTAAAAATGACTTGCAGGTGGGGGAAAGCTTTCATTTGAAGTTTGGGCTTTTATCAAAGGTAAAATATCCACACTTGTCCCAATGTTATCATCACCTTGAACAGAGATTTGTTTGTTTTATTAGAATACAAAGTCTGTAAGAGTAGAATTTATGTTTTTTTTGGGGGGGGCAGTGTATGTGATGGTATCCTGATGTTTAGAATAATGCCTGTCATATAATTAATGCTCTATAAATGCTAATTTTTATGTAAAACATTTTTATATCAGTCATTTTCTACATGAAAACAAATAAAAGAAAAAATAAAGAAAATGAAAAATAGCACATTCCAATTTGTATTCAATCAATATCAATTCTTTCTCTGGAGGCAGATAGTATACTTCATCATTAGTCCTTTAGGGTTGTCTTGGATCTTTGTATTGTTGAGAATAGATAAGTTATTCACAATTCTTCATCAAACAATATTGCTGTTACTGTATACAATATTCTCCTGGTTCTGTTCATTTCACTATGCATCAGTCCTTATAAGTCTTTACAGTTTTTTTTCTGAAATCATCCTGCTCATCATTTTTATGGTACAATAATATTTCATTACAATCATATACTGTGCACAGCTTATTTAGCCATTCCATAATTGATGAGCATTCCTTTGATTTCCAATTCCTAGTCACCACAAAAAGAGCTGCTATACACATATATACATATATCTTTATATGTATATATGTTTGTAAAATGAGTCCTTTTCATTTTTTGGATGTCTTTGGGATATTGACCTAGCAGTGGTATGAAAGGGCATGAACAATTTTATAGCCCTTTGATCACAGTGCCAAGTTGTTTTTCAGAATGGTTGAACCACCAACAGTATATTAGGGTCCCAGTTTTCTCACAGTCTCTCCAACATCCAACATTCTCCTTTTTTTTTGTCATATTAGGCACTCTGACAGATATGAAGTGTTACCTCAAGTGGTTTAATTCACATTTCTCTGATCAATAGTGAATTAAAGCATTTTTGCATATGATATAGATAATTGATTTCTTTGTTGGTAGATTCTTACAATTTCAATTTTGACCTCTGATTCTAATATATCAAGGCAATGTTTTTGTTTTTTTTGTTTTAATAATTTCTTAAAAGCTATTGTCCAGGCCTTTTTTTGGGTGGCTTTTAGGTAGTACAATAATTCTTATATTATCTCTCTTAGAGTTATTTTGTAGATCAGTTGTTTTTCCAATGAGAAATTCCATATTTTCTTCTATTTTTTTTTACTTTTTTTATTTGGTTTTTATCATATTCTAGATATCTCATAAAGTCATTACTTTCCACTTGTTAATTCTAATTTTTAAGGAATTATTTTTTTTCAATGAGCTTTTGTGCTTTCATTTCCATTTGGCCAATTCTAGTTTTTAGGGAGTTATTTTCCTTAGTAAAGTTTTGTATGTCTTTTCCTAAACTATAGACTAATTTTTTATCATTCTCTTGCATTATTTCTTTTCCCAATTTTCTTCTATTTCTCTAATTTGCTCTTAAAAATCCTTTATAAGATCTTTCAGGAATTCTTTTTAGGCTAGAGACCAAATTACATTTTTCTTTGAAGCTTCACATGTAACCATCTTGACAATATTGTCTCCTAAGTTTATGTCTTGATCCTCCCTATCACCACAATAATTGTCTGTAGTCAAGCTCCACTTTTTTTTGCTCAATTTTTTTCCTGCTGCTAGGTTGCTATGGAAACGGGGTCTTTCTTCTGGCAGGTCCTAGAGGCAGAGGTCTTGTTGGCTAGCCCTGGAGTGGGGCTTCCCTACTGGGCAGTAATGTGGTGAAGGCATGGCTGGTGATGTGCTGGGCATGGATGCTGGGGCTGACCTTTTCTGAACTGCACATATTTCTCATTTGCTTAGGGGGCTGATGGTTTGCAGGAGGGTGTGGGGGGCTTCATTGGTAGCTTGCCTGAGACTTAGATCCTTGCTTGCAGGTCCCCTGCTAAGAGGTTGGTTACTGCTGTTGCTACTGCTCTTGGACCTTCATTCCCCTCCCACCCCAGTAAGATAGACAATTCCTGATGGAGTAGTAAGCTGTTTCCCTGCTCCTAGATCAATTCTAAGGCAGCTTTGCAGTTGTTTAGAGGGGGATTTTGTAGGGCTTCAGAGTGTTCCTTCCTCACTGTGCCATCTTGGCACTGGAAGTCTATAAATGCTTATTGATAGATTGGTAGAATCTTTGGGAGGCTTTGATTTTCCCCTGTTCTCTCCTTGATTGAGGAGTTGAACATCATTTTGGAATGCTCAATATTCTCTTCCCTCTCTGTGTCTGTGTAAGAAGAATACTGGATGGAGTGAGAAGGAAAGGAAAGGAGGGAAGACTAAATGCTAGCAATTCTGTTCCCTTTTATTCACTCCCATAAACTGCTTCAGAAGCAGAGTTCACAAAATTCAAACAACAACAAAAAATAAGAGTGTGGGGGGATGAGTTCCAATTTATATCATCATGGCACATGGGAAATATTGTAGAATTGGAGGGCAGCGGGACCTGCTCTCTCGCTAACTATGTGACATTGGCCAAGTCACTAATCCTCTCTCAGCCTCAATTTTCTCATCTCTAACGTGAAGCCGTAGGGCTAGATCACTTCTGAGGTCCTTTCCATTTCTAGACACCCAGAAGATTAATCTGTACCCTGTTGTCTTCAGAATCATAGAGCTAAAAAGGAATTTCAAGTTCATCTAGTTAAGCTTCCACATTTTACAGATGAAAAACTTAAGACCCACAGAAAACTTTGTGATTGTCTGGCTCATACCACAAATAACTTAGTGACATAGTAAGGTTTCTGAACTTGTCTTTCAAGTTTTAACTCATTCTTCCATCCTACACATGCAATGGCTCCCACTGAATTTTTTTTTGATTGAAGAATTCTCCTAATATAGCAAATGGGGGAAAATATTAATTTAAAGATTACAGTTAGGCAAAATGTACATAGATAGTTTACCCTCTTGATTTTTCATCTTGTTGTCAGTCTATGATTTTGCTTTTGTATCTCCCCAAATTGCCAATATTGGGGAGTTAACATTAATTAATAAGATTTGCTATATAAAACTTGAGGGCATATGGCTAGTCACATATTTCTACTTCAGATAATAATCACAAATGACTATTTCCAAGAAACTTAGCAGGTCTAATTCTGGAGATAAAGGGCAAGTGTCTAATCTCAAATTAAAATTCAAAGTCAGATTTCTTAGAACATGGCTTTGTATAATTTTCTACAAGACTATAGTCTTCATAACATCTTCTAGGTCAGAAATTGTTTGATTAGCCTTTAATCAGGGAATATAAATAATGAACTTGACATCTTCCTGTGTGATTCCTTAAACAAGTGGTGTTTTTTTCCCCTTTGGGTATAGACATGATTTCTAGTGAGGCAGAGACAGAGAGGGAGGGAGGAAAGAAGGAAAAGAGAGAGAGACAGAGAGACAGAGACCGAAAGAAAGAGAGACAGACAGAGAAGGAAAGAGAGAGACAGACAGAAAAACAGAAAGAAGGAAACAGAGACAGAGACAGAGAGACACACACACACAGAGCCAAAGAGCCAGAGCCAGAGACAGACAGACAGAGACAGAAACAGAGAGAGAGAGAGGAACTTCTGATTTGAAAACTTATTCCAGTGGTCCAAAGAGACAACTCTTTCACAATTATGTTTTTAGTTGCTTAGTACATCAAATGCTTAAATAATTTGTTGTTAGCCACATAACAAAAATGTGAAAGAGGGAGGACTTATATCTGGGTCTTTCTGACTCCAAAGTTAGTAGACAGGCTCTGTGATATCCAAAAAACAAAAAACCAAAAAAAACCCCAAAAAAAACCCCAACAACTTTCTTTTCAAGTGGAAATCTTACAGACGCTGTAAGAAATCTTTCCATGGTTTCCTCCCTCCCCTCCCAATCAGTTTTTTTATTTGTCCTTTTTTATAATGGCATTTCAGTAAATTCAGTCTGGTTTAATATATTTCCTAAAGCAGTCTGCTAAAAAGTAGTTCAAGTATGTTTATGGAGATTGATTGATTGTTGTTGTTGTTGTTTTTAAATCACATCACTCATTACCATTAATTTGATTGTTTTTATATCTCCCTGGATTTCCCTAGAAGGCTAGGCTTTACTTTAGGCCAGAATTTTTAATTTATTACCTATAGATTTATTTGGAATGTACAAAAACTAATGTTCTCTCTAACAATGCTCATTACATTCTAAATTTTTATTTATCAAGATTTTAAACCAAGATGCTTTATCACCTTTGTACCAATCAAGTAACCAATTTGCTTATTTGCTCACAAATGCTTCAAAAGAAATAAAGATATTTTTAGTTAGTTCTTGCTTGATGAAAACATGGACTGATTAATAAAGTAGCTAATTATAGTTAAGTTACTGACTGGCCAAAATTACTGAAGGGGGTTGTTTTGGTTTTGAGGTACTCATATATCATCTCTTCACTTTTTGAAAAAAGAAACTTGTTTATAGGAAAAATTCTGACAAGGGAGAGACCGGAATTAAGGGGAGGGGAGGCTTAAGGGAAGATAAAAATATGGAAGATAGAAGGTACAACAAGATCACTGCCATGACCTCTAAGAGAAGCAGAGAAATCTTGAATGTGTTATATTACTAATCTATTGGGGGACATGATTCTTGACATATTTTTAGGTTAAGGCTAAACTCCTGCAAAATAATTGCACAATTCAGTTAGAGAGAAGAGTGTTCATTGGAGGGAAATAAGCATGTAGATTGTAGTGCAATTCTTAGCTCAGTAACAGAATAATCTATTAAAAGGACTCCTGTGTAATGAAAATCAAATCCTTAACAATAATTCCAAACACATAGAACATAGTTATCCTTATAGAAAAGGATTATAACATATGGTAAAATCAGCAAGACATACCTAGACGTGAGGCCATGAAGACTCTGAATTCCTAGCAAAGAGAAAGAGAAGAGTGAGAGGTGGAGAAAAGGAAGAGAAAAAAAGGAAAAAGAAGAGGGGAAAAGCAAGAAAATAGAAAAGAGGAAAAATGATTCTGAATGCTTTTCCATTTTCCAAAAGACTAGCTTTCTGATGAACAGTTGGGAGACCTTGGTACTCATAGAATATATTTCATATTATATCATATATCATATCTTCATAATCATAGTCCTACTCTTCCAACCATTAGCAAAAGAGGAAATCAGGATGGGGTCCCCATTCAGATTGTTGGAGCTTCATGACAATCCCCCAAATGGTACAGAAAGTGAATTACCAAGAAAGATTAAGAGCAAGCACCTCAAATTACCTGATTACTTCTGATGAATCAATTCATATCATTTCAATTATGTGTTCTATTACTTAAACCCAAGGTTATAGCTCATCTCCACTTCCATGGATGATGGAAAGATAGTTCATCTCTTTCTTTTATTATAAGCTTTGAAAAGAAGTAAATATATATCAGTCAGAAGGAGCTGACTATTAAACTGATTCTTCTTTCCACACTTGGGGAATTCAAGAATTGAATGAAGAAATTCCTAAATTATTTGACAATAGAAAGTTTTCTTTGTTTTCTTGAGATTTCATTATTATTATTATTTGGTGAGGGGCAACCTCTTCTGGATGGTTTTTGATGGGAGATAATGGTTTATATACTTTGTTCTTTTTCCCATTCAGAAAAATGTCAGGCATCAGTTATTAACTAACCTATTACCAAAGAAAAAAGGATGAGGATGCACCATTAACAACACATGAAATTGGTTTTCTAATACCTGCCTCAGGACCTTTAATGTCTGCTTACTAAAATGAACAATTAATTCCTTAAATATTTTGTTTAGTACTAGGGTAACATTTTCTTTAAAAAAATTAAATGTTTGGAAAATATAATGATAAATGTTGGAAACAAACAAAAAAAAAAAACTGGGACACTAATGCATTGTTGGTGGAGTGGTAAAATGATCCAAGCATTCTGGAGAACAATTTGGAACTATGCCTAAAGTGTTATAAAACTGCATACCCTTTGATCCAACAATCTCACAACAGGGTATGAATCCTAAAGAAATCATGAAAAAGAGAAAAGGACCACATGTGTAAAAAGTTGTAGCAACCCGTTCTGTAATGTCAAGGAATTGGCAATTGAGTGGATGCCCATCAATTGGGAAATGGAAGAAGAAAAAATTTGAACGTGTAATTGTACAAAATGAATGTTGAAAACTATCTTTACTTGTATTTGGGAAAAATAAAATGCTAGTTTGAAAAAATTAAATGTTTATTATAAACTTAACATTAAACAATTTAAAATAGTTCTTCTCACTTAAATAACATTCATTTTGTACAAATGTTTTGATCTGCATTCTGGCTTCATAGTTCTTTTTCTATACCATAACTATTTTTTTATTAAAGCTTTTTATTTACAGAACATGAGTGGTTTTTTTTACATTGACCTTTACAAAACTTTTTTTTTGTTCCCAGCTTTTCCCCTCTTTCCCCCCACTCACACCCCTAGATGACAGGTAGTCTAATACATGTTAAATATGTTAAATTATATGATAAATTATACCATAACTTTTAAAAGAATTTATTTATTATTAAGCATTTTGGTTGCTTCTATTTTTTATGGTAATGTGATATAATGCTGTTTTGAAAATCTTCTAGAAAATAGTCTTTTTTTTTGGGGGGGGGGTTCTTCTTGATAATATGCATGTATCTGACAGTGAAAATTATTGATCCCAAGAGCATGATTACCTTTTATTGCATCTTTTCTCAAAAAGATTCTACAAGTTTATAATTCTACCAACAATGTATGAGTGCATTTGCTTTGCCATTATCCTCTTGCACTGAATTTATGGTTTTTTGATCATTATAAAGTAGAACCTCAGATTTGATTTAATTTATATCTGAGCATTTGAGGTTGAACAATTAATGATTGTTAACAATTTGTGTTTCCTTTTTTGAAAATCGTTATAACCTTTTACTGGCGGGAACTAGAAATTGAATATATTTTACATGTCAAGTTTTTAATTCATCACATTTCCATTAATTTTTCCCCACCAGATTTTTTCGTTTTATCTTTTAATTGTATCACTTTGTTGCACAGATTTAAAAAACAACAATGTATTGAAATACATCTATCTAGTTCTCAATAATTTCTTAAATTAACCTTTTCACATTTGAGATAGATATTTTGATTTCTTTCTCTTTTAAGTTTTTTCTTTTAATGTTTGAATTTTCCATTGAACTTGAATTCAGTGAGGCACAGAAATGTAAATTGTAGATCCAAATCCTTTTCCTGCCAAATTGACAACCAATTTTCCAGAGCATATTGGTTAATAATGACTCCTTTCTCTTTAAAGCATATTTTCACTGGAAACATATTTTCATTTTTTTTTTCAAAAAAAGGAAGCCAAGACATTTTCTTTGCTGCCAGTTTTGCCTGAAGCACTACTGTATTTCCTAGACCACAGTACTTATGACCAAGATTTTTGAAGGATTAAACAACTCTATACAAACTTTGTCATTAAAGATAGTTTACAATTTCATATGAAATACATGTCTTTACGAATCACCTTAAAATTATTTTAAAGGTTCTCCAAGTAATTGCTGAAAATTTGATAACATCTGCACATGATCTTCCTAAGAAGTGTATTGAAAAAACTGGTGACTTTGTGGTGAAAGGTAAAATTTGGGAAGGGATTAAAATCAGGTTAAGAGATTAGTAAAACAATGGAGAGAAAAGGCAAGTCACAACAGGAAAGTAATTTGAAAGTGTTGCATTCTGGGCATCTATACTGAGGTTTCAAATGTTAGTATCTTTTTAAGAAGTTGGAAAAACAGGTTTGAATGGCAAGATGGTAAATGCAGTAGATGATTGACTATCTAGTTAAAGTAAAGATAGGACTGGAAATTTAAAGACTTTAAGGAGATACTAAATAGGGACAATTTTGGAACAAAATGAGTTTATTAAGAAAAATACCAGTCAGTGGAATCTAACAAGAAAAAATGGGAAGCAAGGTACTTTGCAAATCATGGTAATATGACATGCACTCACTCTGCTTGCTTAATTGATTGTAAATCCCCACTCCCAGAGACAGTTCACAGTCAATATGGATAAGTCCAAGAAGAAGCCTGGATGGGCAGACAAGCTTTGGTTAGGGTGGTTTAGGACCAACGACCCCAGGAGGATGATGTCTTAACTTGACAGTGAATTTGGATTCAAGTGAGATGGAACTGGGCAAAGTGAATAGCCTCATTCTCTCCTCTAAAAAGTCATCAGAGTATAGTGTCAAGATATAGATCAGTAGGACTGGAGATGGCCCTAGATGCAGTGGGAGAACTTGGCCTTTTTAAGCCAATGTCTTTCCCAGGTCTCAGTTTGTCAGAGGCAACACCCATTCAGTGATTAAAGGATACGAATGATAATTATAGCATATCTCAAAAGAACCAATGGATATAATGGGAAATGCTAAGAAAAAAATCCCAAAAGAATGAACTTGAATTACCCTTAATGCTGTTGGGTGTGTGTTAAAAGTTATTTACAAAGTCTTTACCATATTTAGGAATCTTTTGGCATCAGACATTCACTGAGCTGTAAAATAGAAATGATTTAGTAATCTGAAACTTCCTCTCCTATATTGTTAGCAGTTGTGACCAGTAAACCGAGCCTGATGTGTGTAGATCTGCCTAATGGCCCATCTTATCTGGGTTTAGAGATGATTGGGATGCAAAATAGGTATAGATTTCACTTTCTCCTTTTGCCCTTTTACTTGGAGAGTGCACTCATTCCACCACACCCATGGTACAATTTTTTTCCTTGTGATGAGAGCCAGAAATCTGTTCACAGGTATATTTGCATTAAGGATTTTTTTTTTTAATGGTGTTTTCACCAGGAAAAAAGACCGAGATAGATAGAGTTTCTCCTCTGGTATTTCTTCTTACCTTAGTACATATCTCTGAAAAAACATGGTATTAACGGCTCTTAGATGACTTAAACAGATAACCTTTCAAATGATTAGGGGAAGGATATTAATGTCAGTTTTATGAAAATTACATTTATTTATTTTAGCTTGATTCATCACACTCCATTTCACAGTTCTCCTAATCTTGAGATCTTGTGGTTGACAGACTATTTTTTTCTATCCTATATATTATAGAAACACATTCATCATTGGGATACCATCCTAATATGTTACTGTCAGTGTACATGTGGGTTTCTCAAGGTAGAATAGTTCAATATATGGAATTTGAATTCTGAGTCTTAGCTGTGTTTGATACTTCCCCCTTCCCCCCTCAAAAGATGGCTCAATTCTAGGTGTCAGTGTCCTGTGGCCACTTCCCAAGATTCTGCACTCAATCCCTTTCTCTTCCTTCCTTCTTTCTTCTGATGATCATATCTACTATAACTTCAGGGGCCATCCCTTGTGTAAATGGCTCTTAAATCTATTCCATTTTTGACTCTTTGTAGGTAAGCCTCCTATCTGTATCCCCATTTTAAGCTTTTTATTATCTCCAGTCTCATTCTCTCTTTTTTTTAAAATACAATTTTATTTCCCCAAATACCAGCAAGGACAGTTTTCAACATTCACCTTTTCAAAACCTCGTGTTCCAAAATTTTCTCCCTCTCTCCCTCTTCCCTCCTTCCCAATATAGCAAGCATTCTGATACAGGGTAAATGTGTAATTCTTCTAAACATATTTCCGTATTTATCATGCTGCACAAGAAAAATCAGATCAAAAAGAAAAAAAAGAAAGAAAAAAACAACAATAAAAATGAAAATATTGTGTTTTGATCTACATTCAGTTTCCATTGTTCTTCCTCTGGATGAAGGTGGCACTTTCCATTTCAAGGCTATTGGAATTGTCTTGAATCACTGCATTGTTGAAGAGTCAAGTCCATCACAGTTGATCATCATATAATCTTGTTACCATGTATAGCATTCTCTTGGTTTTGCTCGATTCACTCAGCATCATTTCATGTAAGTCTTTCCAGGCTTTTCTGAAGTCAGCCTGCTCATCATTTCTTGTAGAACAATAATGTTACATTACATTCTTCTGCCATAACTTCTTCAGCCAATTCCTAACTGAGGGGAATCCACTCAATTTCCAGTTCCTTGCCCCAACAGAAAGGGTTGCTACAAACATTTTTGCACCTGTGGGTCCTCCCCTCTCTTTTTATGATCTCTTCGAAATACAAACTCAGCAGAGACACTGATGGATCAGTAGTTTGATAGCCCTTTGGGCTTAGTTCCAAATTGATCTCCAGAATGGTTGGGTCAATTCACAATTTCACCAACAATGTATTAGAGTCCTAGTTTTCCCATATTCCCTTGAACATTTGTCATTCTAGTTTTTTGTCATTTTAGCCAATCTGAAAGATATGTTAATTGTATTAATTTTTTCTCTAATCAATAGTTATTTAAAGAATTTTTTATATGCCAGTCTCATTTCCTTACTGCTTTTTGGACATTTCCATTTAGATGACAAAATTTGAACCTCAGTATGTCCAAAAATGAAGTTATAACCTTGTGTCCTAAGCCAGTTCCTTCCCCAGAATTTCCCCTTGTCTTTAAATAATATCATAAAATTTTCTATTATCCAGACTTGTGATGGTCACCTTTGACCTTTCCCTATTTTTTAATATTGAATCAATCTGTCCAACAAATTGTCTTCCACATTCCTCCTTCCTGCTGCCCCCATATTCTACTTAAGGTTTTAACTTTTCCATGCCAAAGCTATTTCAATGACTTCTGAGTCACCTTATTTGACTCTACTCCTCTCTTCTCTCTAAATTTCAATTAATCATGTATATAATTGTATACATACAACTAACCTTATATATATAACAATTTTGTATGCATATTAATATTCCTAAAACACAGCTCAGATCAGATTACTCTATGATCACAGATGTTTAATGACCCTTTCATACCCTGTTATCACTTCATTATCTGTTGAACAATGACCAAAGTTCTTAGCTTGTCATTCAAAACTGTTAATACTATACCTCCATGTACTTTTCTAAGCCTTCCCCCCAAACTTAGACTCTAACATGATAGACCCAGATGTTCTTGTTAGAGGGGTGAGTTAAAGTGGTGTTAAAGCAAATGCAGAGAGTGAAAGCAGCTGGATCACACTAAGTATACATTGGAGGAGATCCAAGCTGGGGGCAACTAACGAGAAGACAATTCTCGTGATATTTTATGGGATGTAATATAATAGCACAAAATAGTTAGGCAATACAATAGATAGAACATTTGGCTTAGAGTTGGGAAGATCTAGTTCAAATTCTGTCTCAGATACTTCTAGTTATATGACATTGAGCAAGTTATTTAACTTCTGTTTGCCTCAGTTTACTCAATTATAAAATGAGGATAAAATGAGATAACACTTGTATATATACATATACATATATATACATATATGTATATACATATATGTACATATATATATATATATAGTGTTTGGTATTTAGTAGGCATTATTTAAATGCAAGCTAATTAGATGAAGATGATGAAAAGCATGGGAAAAATCTTAGATCCTAATATAAAAACAATGTACTGGGAGACTGTAAATAAATAATGACCTATATGACAACTTTTTCATCAAAAAATTTTTTATTGGAATATTTTATTCATATGTTGATGTCATCCTTGATGAGGGCAGAATAAAGAAGAGGTAAGCTTTTGAAAGTGATATTCTATAGCATATCTTCACCATCAAACAATTGAATAAAAGATATAAATAATAGTAGTAGTAGTAGTAATAGTAGTAGTAGCAGCAGCAGCAGCAGCAGCAGCAGTAGTAGTAGTAGTAGTAGTAGTAATAGCTAGTATATATATATATATATATCTTTAAAGTTTGGAAAGTACTTTATTAATATCTCATTTTATTCTTATCACAATCATGGCAAGTGGAAGCTTTATTATTCCCATTTGATAGATTAGGAAACTGAGGCAGGCATAGATTAAGTAGCTTGTTCAGAGTCACTCATGTGAGTGACCTGAGACTGTACTTGAGACTGGATTTGAAATGAAGACTTCAAGTCCAGTGCTCTATTGAATCACCTGGGTTATTGTTAACCATATAATAATTTTTGATTCTGTAGAGCAAAATGCTACCTTCTAGTGAAACATTCTAACACAAATACATCAAAGTATTCATGATTCCTTGAAGCATGTATTAAGTTAGGTAATTATGATATCTCTCTAAGCATTAAAGTATAAAATAGGGCAAAATATTGCTTGCATAATGTGTTTACCATAAAGATAAAGGAGATTTATCACAATGGCTAAGATTAAGAGGGTTTCCCTATATTTGTTGAGGTTCTTCATTTGTTCTTGATTATACTGGTTATATCAAGCTCTCAGATTTTTTAGAGCCTTCTACAAGAGATCTGTACCAATCCAAAAGAGTTTGGACTAATCTACAAAGGGAGAATAAAAGAAAAGTGGGAATACCCATTGTTGAATCTGTGGCAAGTAGTTAGGTTAGGTTACTTTTAGAACTCATAAATTACTATATATACTTGTATAAGCACTGTACATGACCTCTAGTTGTGTCAGAATTAAGCAGGACAAGGAGAAAGGGCTGGCCTGTTTAGAGGAAATTATAGAACCTATTTAAGGCAGCTAAGCTTCTCCCTGAAGTGAAAGTCAGTTTTATTTTCTCCTTTTTTTTGCTGAGGCAATTGGGATTAAGTGACTTGCCCAGGATCACACAGCCAGGAATGTTACGTGTCTGAGGTCAAATTTGAACTCAGGTCCTCTTGACTTCAGAGTTAATGGTCTATCCATCATACCAATTAGCTGCCCCAAAGTCTGTCTTTTTAATAGCAAGATAGCACTGGTGCTGGTGTATATCTTAGAACACTCATTTCTTAAAGAATGAATATCAGATATCACTCAGGGAGCAAAGGAGAGGTACATGGTAGGTATGAATAGGTGTTAAACACAACATTAAAAGCAACTATGAAGAAGAACCTGAGTATGATTGAAACTGAAGAAGAGATAGTTCTGTCTGGAGGGATAAGCTGGATGAATATATTTCACTGTTATCCCTGTGATATCAAGAGCAAGTAAGGAAGGCTTTTTGCACAGTAACTGAATCCTCTTATAGGGAGAACATGGACCAGAGTTGCACATGATGAGCCAGCATGGAAAAATTATTATCTATAGTGTTAGAAGCAACATCCAAATGAATAAGATCGCAGATTCATGGGAGTATTTGGGGATGCTGTGCTACTCTCTGTAGGGAGTCACAGATAGTGGGGAATCCTGGGTGAGGTATAAGACCCTTGACTCCAGTAGAACCCTGATGATGTGTCTAGTTGGGCTCCCCACACCCTCTGGGGGGGTGTCTCAGCCTTCCTGAGAAGTCAGGGGGCATGACAACCTGTGTTGTAATTAAAACAGAATTATACTAAGTGGCAAAGAGACATCTCCACACAATAGCAAGTTGTTTATGTGGTCCTGCATGTGCAATATATAGTTAGTGCATGCAGAGAGTGCTATAATTATGTAAAGGTATTAGGGTATAGACAGCTGAGAGAATTTAAAATAAGTGAATTCCATGTTTGACCATTCAGGTGAGTTCTGCTCTTTCACTCCTCACCTATGATCAGGATTGGGGCTGGTACTGAAGTCCTCCAGTGAGCAGATCCCGACATTACAACTCTCTATGAACCAAATGTTTCCCTACTTTTTTTCCTTTGCTCATGACAATTCTTTTATTTCTACATGTCAACTACATATCTATTCTTCATGTATCAGCTAAGATGCCTCTTTCTCCATGAAGCTTTCTTTGATCTTCCTTGCTTTTCTAGCTGAAAGTAACATTTAATTCTGAATTCCCATAGCATTTTTTTGCTTCTCTTAGGATAAATTTCACATTCTCTCTCTCCCTCTCCCTTTCCCTTTCTCTCTTGCTTTCTCTCTCTGTTCATATATATACATGTATATATGAACATAAACAGATATACACATGAATTAGTTTATGGACATATATGTCATATCTCTCCATTTAAATTTAACTTATGGAAAGCACATATCTCTTACAGTACCTAACAGTGCTTTGCACATAGTAGGCATTCACAAAATATTAATTGAATCAATAAAAGAATATGAATCTTTAGAGAACTTATAGCATCTGTTCAGATAATCATAATTATATTCAAGAAGTAATAAGGCCTGATGACTATGAGTGTGTCATGATAGCAGAATTAAAAAAAAAACTATAACTTCTGTTATCTAATCTATTGACAACATAGTTTGCTAAGACTGGTACCTAATGACTTGCCTGTTTATACAATTTTCCAAGTATATGATTTCCATTTGATTCCACATCATAGCTCATGATACAGGCTGTGCATTCTAAAGGAAGTTTCTAATGTGTTATGCTCAAGTAAGTGGAATTGAACTTTCGAACTTCTCGTGTTTTTAGGAACTTTATTTTTTTTTTTGCCATTTTCCTGGGGTTGTTAGGGAACATTTAAGTATTATTATACCCCCTTCTAAATGTGATAGTCTTTTATCTGAGCTATTCTAATGGCTACTATGGTTGCTAATGATGAAAGATATGAGTCTTAGTTTGCATGCATGGTTAATTTGAGGAATAGTTTATGGTTGGAAATTCAAACCAATCTGGAAGGAAGGGTACTTTCTTTAAGAAATTAAGAATTAATGAATGAAATCAGATCTCATGTGAGAGGATCTATTTTACATTCTTTTAAATTGTTGGAAGCATTGCCATTTTGCGGCAATTTTCATTGTGGAACCGTTCATCTTGGTATTGTTACTGGTTGCATTCAAGGGAGAGATATTGATTGACACAACAAGTTTTATATTGCATAGAAATCGTATCCGAAGCACTGAAATACTAAACTATAAATTAAGCCCATTTTGACTGAGAAACCACAAAGAAGGAAATGAAAGGCAATTTAGAAACGATGTATTTTCAAAATGAATAAAATAACTTCCTACTACCTACCAAACAGACTCTAAACTCATTTGTTTGACATTCAGGATTGCTGCCTATGCTCTTGTCTCTATTGGCTTTTTTTTTTTTTTTTTACTTTTACTTCCTCCTACATGTCTTTAGGTGTTCCAGCCATGCTCTAGTTCAACTGATTTCTATTTCCCCAACAGGACTCACTTTTCCCAGCTCCATACATTTATTCATTTTGTTCTCTTATTTCCCTGCTTCTGTGTTTTTTTCTTTTATTCTCAGGTTTCACCTGACCCCATTAGCTTATTTTAGTTCAGTTTGATTCATTTCATAGACATTTAGATGGGAAGGCACTAAGTTGGGAAGAAAACAAGCATTGTAGAGATCCTTTCTCTGTGTCAGACACTGTGCTAAGGGCTTTACAAATATCATCTCATTTGATTCTCACAACCCTGAGTTCATCTCCTTTTTGTCATTGTCACATCATTTCAGTTACATCTAACTCTTCGTGACTCCATCTGGGATTTTCTTGGCAGATACTGGAGTGGTTTGCCCTGACGTGAGCAGATCTGTGATTTAGGAAAATTACATTAAGATGATAAGATAGTCTAAAGGTGATAAAGGACTGAATTCTGGTGATGGTGGGAGAAGCGAAGGGAACAGATCTAAAAAATGTCCTACCTCTCCTTGTAGACTCGGCTCTAATGACAAACACTCCAGGAAGACTTTCTTTTCTCCCACTTGGATGTGCTCTCTCTTTCCTAGGAGTAACTGCAGCACACTGCACTTCTTTTTTCATCTTTTCTCTCTTTTTAAATCAGTTCTCTTCAACATGAATTTATTTATGAAACATTGGGCCAAGCATTGTGCCAGTTACTGAGGATACAAGACTAGAATGAAACAATCCCTGCTAACAAGGAGTTTCCACTTTTCTGTCCAAGCAGGGGGACAAGTACACTGATGAATTAATACCAAATAGATATACGTCACACATTAACAGGTGATTGAATTAGAAAAGAACTCTCACATTAGGCCATATATTATAATTAATTGAATACATTCTTATGTCTTCCCTTTGGTTGTAAATTCTATGTGAGCAGGAATAGAGAAAAGAAACTATTCTATGTATCCCCAGTGCTTCGTATGTGCTCACTAAATATTAATTGAATGAATTAATGAAAATAGACAGAAAGGGAATGTTAATTCTAATGTATGGACTTTTGGAAATTGTATTGATCTTGAATTCAGTACAACTCTCCAGTTTTGAAGATGAGAAATTGACAGCTATGGAAATTAAACGATTTGCTCAAAGTCACAGAGCTAGCCAATAGTAGACCTGGAAGCGAATCAATCAACTTTTAAACATTTATTATAATCCTTAACCATTTATTATGTGTCTTCCACGTGCTAGGCACTGTGCTAAGCTACAGAGATAGAAAAAAAGTCAAAAGGCAATTCCTGTCCTCAAAGAGTTTGTAATCTAGTGGAGGAGACAACTCACAAATAAATGCAAGTCTAGCTACATATAGAATAAACAAAATAATCAACACAGGGAAGGCACTAGAATTAAGGTTTGGGCAAGGATTTCTATAGAAGGTGAGATTTTAGTTGGGACTTAAAAGTAACCAGGGAGCTCAGAGGAGGGACAGTAGTCTAGGCAAGGGGACAGCCAGAGCATCAAGAAAGGGATGCTAAATTAACTCAAAGCCAGTATGGCTTGATAAAGAATAACAAATGAAATGAAAAAGGTTGTCCTAGCCTAACCTAATTTTACAATGAGGTAACTCTATTGCACTGGCAGACTAGGGGAATGCTATAGTTCTGCTTAGATTTCAGCATAGCAAATGACAAAAATGCTCACCTTGTCCTCATGGACAAATTGGGGAAACAGGGGCTAGATAATTGTAGTCATGTGGATGTATCAATAGTAGCATAGTCATAAACAAGTTAATATTAACTTTGAGGCATGATTCTAGTGCCATGCACTTTGCTTGGTATTTTTTATCAGTGTAACTCAAATGAAGGCATAAATGGTAATGAAATGTTTATAAAATTTACAGATGAAATGAAACTGGGAGGGATAACTAAGAGAATGAATAAATAAGGCAGGAAGGATCCCCAGTCTAAAATAGTCTAGACTTGACTTATCTTGACATGTAGAACAGAGATTCTTAAGTGTGTGTGTGTGTGTGTGTGTGTGTGTGTGTGTGTGTGTGTGTGTTATACTTCTTTGGCACTCTGATGAAGTCCATAGACCCCTTCTCAGAATAATCTTTTTGACATAATTAAAGGAAACACCAATTTCAGCTAAATGATGGTGAAAATAATAACACAATTTCCCACCCAACGTTTACAGACCCCTTGAAATCTATCCTTGGATCTTTAAAGGTGTGTGGAAGTCAGCTGAAGAAACTCTAGGTTAAAGTGTTGGATAAAGTCCAATAAGAGTTAGGGATTAGACATCTAATTTCAAAGGCATAGGAAATTCCAAAGTATGGAAACTCTCTTCACAAATACATTTGTATTTGTAGCAACTTAAATTCTCTGAGATTTGCCTAGAGCACAGAGGCATTAAATTATTTCTCTTGGCTCACAAAACCAGGATGTGTCAGAGATGGGACTTTTTTTTTTACCTAGCTCTGCCAATGCTTTATCCATCATGCAATGCTATCCTCCTTTAATCTAGTGTGATGAAATTTAATAAGGTGCCATATGAAACCTTATAGTTGGAATAAAAAAAATCCTTACAAGTATGAGATAGGGTGGTGATGATATTTTGATATCATTTCCTCATAACATGTTATCTGAAATACAAGATTTGTACTTCAGGCTTAATATGAGTCAATATAATCTGGCAGTCAAAAATGGCTAGTGAGATTTTCAACTGGAAAGAGGGAGGTGAGAATCCCCATCAACTCTGCTCTGATAAAAACATTTCTGTAGCAAAACTTTCATTTCCAGATGATGCATTTTAGGAAGGACATTGACAAATGGGAGCTCATGTGAATATGCCCTCCACTGAGGGGATTAAGATGGCAAAGCATGGTCTTTAAAGGTGGCTATGGATAAATACCTAGCAGTCAACCTGATGATATCTTCATCGGGCTTAATTAATATGGTCCTGGGATGACAGATACACAGTGTGCCTTTGGACCCATGCTTAAAACTTTTCCAGCTTGGAAGACCTGCACAATTTGATAGTCTACTAGCAAGGAGATTTGGGGAACTCTAAAGTGAAGGAATTGTATACTATGATTACTAATTCTAAGTAAATATAATAATATATCTATATTTTTGTACCTTATTATTTATTATCTACTAAAGTAAATTTATATACAAGTTAAAGGTAACTTAATCGTTAAGTCATTATAGAATTCACCTATGCTAGAATGGTTTCTAGCTTTAGTTTAAACTGCTAAGAGAGGAAGGCTATTTAGCTCTTTTGACAGTGGCTGGTTGATAAAATGGTAATTTTGAACTGTTAGGAAAATGTAATTCTTAACACCCCACTTTTATTCTATTGACAGTATGGATTTTGAATTTTAAAAGCATACTTACTAGAAGTATAGACTTACTTCTTTCTTCATAAAACTCTAGTAATCTGAGCAGAATTTATTATGGCATATGGCCTTGAAAAATACTTGGACAGTTTCTTTTCTTGTGGTAGACATTTTGTTTCATTAGAGTACTTTCCATTGCCATCTCTGAGGTCATGAACATGAAATGAATAACAAGTTTCTATAGAAGACTACAATAGATGGTTTTCTCCTTGTAATTTTCTTAGATGCTTTTATGATACCACTTTCTAAAAAGTGTGCCCCATAAGTGGTGTATATTGTCATAGTTTAATAATATCATACAGTCATGTAGCTCTTTATGGATACAAGACACTTTTTACACATTATCTCATTTAAGTCTCTTAGCAATTCCGTGGAGTAAATCACAGGGCAGGTATTATCCTCATTTTAATTCTAAATGGCTGCTGACATTTAGAGAGCACATTGTAGTCTAAAAGTACTTTCTGCACAATCTTGTATGTATTATATCTGACTCAAATATGTCTTAAATAGGACAATCATTTTGGTTTTTTTTGTAATCCAATCAACAATTAATCAATCAATAAATATGTATTAAGTGTGTACTACATGTCAGACACTGTGTGAAGTGCTGAATATACAAAAAGAGGCAAAAAACAGTCCCCAGCCTCAAGGAACTTAGAATTTAATGAATTTATTTTTTATTTTAATTTTTGCTGAGGAAATTGGGGTTAAGTGACTTGTCCAGGGACATACAGCTAGGAAGTATTAAATGTCTGAGTCCAGATGTGAACTCCGGTCCTTCTAACTTCAGGGCTTGTGCTGTATCCACTGTGCCACCTAGCTCTCCCAATTTAATGAATTTTTAAAAATATTTAGCTCCTCTAGATTGATAAAGAAGTCTATGGTACACAAAATGTTTGAAAATATCTAATCTAGAAAATATTTTTCAGCTTATAGAAGAGGCTCTGGTGAATGAAGTGATCTTCTAAAGACCTCAGAGATAGGAAGCAGGAAGATTGAAATCCATATCCTTTGATTATAAATCAATTATTGCCTTTTCATTGGATCCTACTAGTTCTTATATCAGTTGGCATCTTTGAAGAAACACAAGGGCAAGGCTTGCCATGTATATAAAGATAATTAATGGCTTAGTAATTAACATTGGTAAGAAGAGAGGAAGAAGGAAAAGAAAGGAACCTTGACAGCTAGAAGGTAATGCAGAGAGAGTCTAAGTCTGTCAAACTCACAGCTATAAAGTGCTTTTATTGAGGTGTGCAAGTACTCTGTTTTAAAACAATGTGAAGCATGATTTTCTTTATTTTGCCTCAATAGTATTTTAATTACATTTAAAGACATTTAAAGATTGTTTTCAACATTCATTGTTGCAAGATTTTGAATTCCAATTTTTCTCCCTCTCTCTCTTACCTCCTCCTTTCCCAAGATAGCAAACAATCCGATAAAGGTTATACATGCACAATTATTTTAAACATATGTCCATATTTGTCATGCTGTGAAAGAAAAATCAGAACAAAAAGGAAAAGCCATGAGAAAGAAAAAATAAAGCAAAAAGCTGAAAATAGTGTGCTTCAATCCTCATTCAGTCTCCATAGTTCTCTCTTAGGATGCAGATGGCATTTTCCATCCCAAGACTATTGAAATTGTCTTAGATCACTGTACTGTTGAGAAGAGCTAAGTCAATCATAGTTGATCATTATATGATATTGCTGTTGCTGTACACAATGTTTCCCTGGTTCTGCTCATGTCACTCAGTATTAGTTTGTGTAAATCTTTCCAGGCTTTTCTGAAATCAGCCTGCTCATCATTTCTTATAGAACAATAATATTCCATTGCATTCATAACTTATTCAACCATTCTCCAATTGATTGGCTTCTACTCAATTTCCAAATCTTTTAGGTCTTTATATTTTACTTTAATCTTTTCTTCCTTTCCACCCATTGCCAATAATACATCGTTAAATTTATATACCATAACTTATTAAGCCATTACCCAATTGATGGGCATTCGCTCAATTTCCAAATCTTTGCCACCATAAAAAGAACTGAAGCATAATTTTCTAAAGGTAATTCAGCAATTTTGTCTTTAGGACATGTAAGGTTTCCACTTTCATATTAGTTTCTGGATGAGAAGTTCTTTTTTCTTATCACTGTGTAATTTGGCCATGTATTGGAAACTGAGATAGTGAAATTTCTGTATTATCTGCTTAATGTGGCCTCTGCAAGGATGACTGGATTTAAGTACAAAGAGAACAGAACTCTTCTGGGCCCTGCCTTCCAACTTCAGGTAATAGATCTGCAGCTAAGAGTGACCTCAGAGGACACCTAATCCAACGCTTTTGTTTCTCAATTGAGGAAACTGAGTCACAATGTTGTTAAGGGTTTTGCCCAAGGTCACATAAGCACGAATCTCAGCCAAAAGAACACAAATATATTAAAATAGATGAAATCCTTTGCCATCCTCCTTGTCTGGCCTGATTTACCTCTCCTGTTGCAGGTAATTCTTGGTCAAGTTGACTAGATTTATGATTGTTGCTAGGCACAACAAACTCTACCAGTTAAAAATGGAATCATTTTTACTCTCACTCCTAAGCTCACCTGTTTATTCCAGGAGACTACTTGGAGGAAAGAACTCCTAGCAACAAAGCCCCAAAGGTCATATGATTATGAAATCACAGTCTACTGAAGATTTAGTTTTTAAGACTTAATCCTTCATAAAGTCTCAAGGGTATTTTGCCTTGTGGCCATGCTTAGTTTCAAGATATATGATTAATAGTACTCAATTTTGAAAATTAATGTTTTTCATATTATCATAATTAGGCATTTAAGTTGAAAGAATTTTTTTTTGAAATGTCACTGTAATGAAGAGCACTGGCTCAACAGTTCAAAAGATCCTTTTTCACTGCTAGCTCTCTTGCTTATTACCTGTGTGATTTTAAGCTGTCACAATCTCTCTAGGACTCAGTTTCCATATCTGTAAAATGACCTGTAAGTTCTCTTCATTTCATTTCTATGGTGCTTTATGATCATAAAGCCTTTATATATGCATTGTCTCAGTGAATATTCAAAACATTCATAGGAAGTAGGTAATCATCATTCTATCTATCAGCTGAAAGTCAGGGAAGTGAAATGGCCAAGTTCACATAGCTAGTGGATTGCTGTGCCTAATCTGGAACCTATATCTTCTGACTCCAAATTTAGAACTTTTTACCTTATGTTATAGTGGTTGTCTGCATATTAATCACCAGAGAGAGAAACCTGATCAGGTGAGGTTACATTTGTTTGTGAATGATCATATGAGACATGCCAAAGTATAGAAAATCAATTAGGAATGTAATATCAAAACCCTGCCTTAGAAATTACTAGTTCACTTATCTTTGTCTGCCCTTCCAACTCATCAAGGCAAAAAATCTCAAGGGCTATATACCTATCTAATAGAAATCTGTGAAATGGGTCCATTATTTTGTTTGTCTTACTTAATTTAGAAATTCATACACACATATGTATATATATACATAATGTATATATACATATATATATCTGCACTGGATATTTTAAAGTAACATTGACTTATTGTTTTAATTGACTTTAAAATTCTGTGAAGTTGAGAAAGAATAATTTGGTTATTTAAAGGTAAACATGTTTCCTATTAAATGGGATTTCTATTAATGAATGATAATATTTTCTTGTGTACATCAAAAAGTACATTGGCTCAATTGCAATGTTGCTCTTGAAATCTAAATTATAAGTACAGTTATAGATGAAGTCCCTGTATGAGCACAAATGACCAGTGTCCCTTGGTAGATAGCTGGCTGTTTCTAGTGATAGGAAGTCCTGGGTTCAAATTCTACTCTTGGTTATTTGATCCTGAGTAAATTGTTGAATCTAAGTCTCCCTAAGACTATAAGATGCAAAGGAAATACCACTTTGTATTGGTAGAGAGATTCTTCTCCCTGAAAGTTCCTTATATGAATAAAATCTCAGTTTTTGTGTAAAAAGTAAAAGAAAACTAGTATGATGTGATTTGGTAGATACAGTGCTGAATTTGGAGTCAAGAAGACTTGAGTTCAAGGCCTCCTTCTGATATGAGTTAGGGCTTTGATAAGAACAAGTCATTATTTCATATCTATTTTATGTAAGGGATAGATGATAATATTAAGGTATATATTGAAAAATAAGTTGAAATTGCCAATATTGAGCTATTACCCATACATATGTTTTGCAAATAAAAAGTATTAATAAATAAATTAAATTAAATTTAATTTTTTTTAAAAAATGGGGCTGTTTAAATAATTTATTTCTTTTTCTGCTAACGTAGGCAATCTATGTTTTTGTAGCTATTCCTCCATTTCATTTAGATTATCAAATTTGCTGGCATAAAGTTGGGCAAAGTAACTCCTAATTATTGCTTTAATTTCCTCTTCATTGGTGGAAAGTTCTTTGTTTTCATTTTTGAGACTAACAATTTGATTTGCTTCTTTGCATTTTCTAATTAAATTAACTAAAGCCTTATCTATTTTGTTGATTTTTTTTCATAAAACCAACTCTTTGCTTTATTTAATAATTCAATAGTTTTCTTATTTTGAATTTTATTAATCTCCCCTTTTATTTTCAGAATTTCCAATTTGGTATTTAATTGAGGGTTTTAAATTTGTTCTTTTTGTAGCTTTTTTAATTGTAAGCCCAATTCATTGATCTTCTCTTTCTCTATCTTATGCAAGTAAGCATCTAGAGACATAAAATTACCCCTTATAACTGCTTTGACTATATCCCACACATTTTGGCATGTTGTCTTATTATTGTCATTCTCCTGGATGAAATTATTGATTGTGTCTATGATTTGCTGTTTCATCCATTCATTCTTTAGGATTAGATTATTTAATTTCCAATTAACTTTTGGTTTATTTTCTCCTGGCCTTATATTGCATGATTTTTATTGCATCATGATCTGAAAAAATGAATGTATTATTTCTGTCTTTCTGCATTTGATTTTGAGGTTTTTATGTCCTAACACATGGTCAATTTTTGTGTAACCACTGAGTACCACTGAGAAAAAAGTAAACTCCTTTCTGTCTCCATTCAATTTTCTCAAGAGATCTATCATACCTAACTTTTCTAACATGTTGTTTACTTCCTTAACTTCTTTCTTATTTATTTTGTGGGTTTGATTTATCTAGTTCTGAGAGAGCAAAATTGAGATTCCCCCACTAGTATAGTTTTGCTGTCTATTTCTTCTTGCATCTCTCTCAACTTTTCTTCTAGGAATTTGGATGCTATACCATTTTGTGCATATATGTTTAGTATTGATATTGCTTCATTATCTATGGTACCCTTTAGTAAGATATAGTTTCCTTACTTATATCTCTTTTAATTAGGTCTATCTTTGCTTTTACTTGATCTGAGATCAGGATTGCTACCCCTGCTTTTGTTTGTTCACCTGAAGCATAATAGATTCTGCTTCAGCCCTTTACCTTCATTCTATATGTATCTCTATGTTTTAGATGTCTTTCTTATAAACAACATACTATAGGATTCTGACTTATAATCCAGTCTGCCAACTGCTTCCCTTTTATCTTAAAATAACTAATTCTGTATTTCCTGCCATCTTATTTACCCAAAGTTATGTTTTCTCTTTCCTTTCCCCTTTCTCCCTTCCCCCTCCCCAGTATTTTGCTTTTGATGACCACATCCCTCAAATAGTCCTCCCCCTTTTAGAGTCCCTCCCCCCTTTTCCACTTTTCCCCTAATTCTTTTATTTTCCTTTCTCTTAGTCTTTCCCTTTCTTTTCCTCCTTTCCCTCCCACTTCCCTATAAGGTGGGACAAATTTCTCTGTGAAACCAAATATATCTGATATTCTGTTTTAGAGCCCAATCTGATGAGAGTAAGATTCACACACTGCTCATCCCCCTACCTTATTTCCCTCAATTATATTAGGTTTTCTTTGCCTCTTCATGAATTTTTACTTTATTTTACCTCCTTTTTTTAAAAAACTTTATTGTACCTCCTTTTTCCTTTTTCCAGTATGATCCCCTTTCCACCTCTAGTTTCTTTTTCATATTATCAAAGTAAAATCAAATTATACCCCCATTCTTTAAGTATACCAATAGTAGAAATATAGTTCTCAAGAGTTCTTTCCTTTTTACCCTTTTATGATTCTCTTGAGTTCTGTGTTTGGAGGTCAAATTTTTTATTCAGATCTGGTCTTTTCATTAGAAATAGGTGAAATTCACCTATATCATTAAATGTCCATCTTCTTCCCTGGAAGATAATGCTCATTCTAGCTGGATAGCTTATTCTTGGCTGTAATCCAAGTTCCTTTGCCTTTCAGAATCTGATTCCAGGCCTTGTGATCCTTTAATGTGGAAGCTGACAGATCTTGGTGATTCTAATTATAGTTCCTCGGTATATGAATTGTTTCTTTCTAACTGCTTGCAATATCTTTTCCTTGGTATGATAGTCCTGAAATGTAGCCATGATATTCCTTGGGGATTTAATTTTGGCGTCTCTTTCAGGAGGTGATCGGTGAATTCTTTCGATGCTGATTTTACCTTCTGATTCTAAAACATCAGGGTGGTTTTCTTTCATGATTTCCTGGAAGATAGTGTCTAGGTTCTTTTTTTTCATCATGACTTTCAGGAAGTTCAATAATCCTTAGACTGTCTCTCCTAGATCTATTTTCCAAGTCATTTGTTTTTCCTAGGAGATATTTCATATTTTCTTCTGTTTTTTAATTTTGTTTTTGTTTTTGTTTGACTGATTCTTGAAGTCTTATTGATTCATTCACTTCCATTTATTCAGTTCTAATTTTTAGTGTATTATTTTCTTCAGTTACCTTTTTTAGCTCCTTTTGTAAGTGGCCAATTGAATATTTTTGTTTATTTTAGTCTTTTTACATTTCACCAGTTTTGTTTTTCAGTGAATTGGTGTCTTTTTCATATATCTTTTGTAGGGCATTATATGCTTTTTCCATTCCTTCTTGCAATGATCTCATTTCATTTCCCCATTTTTCATCTAACTCTCTTTGGAGATTCTTTATGCAATTTTCCAGGAAAGTCTTGTGAAATAGGGACCAGCTCATGTATCCCTTTGTGGCTTCCTCTGGATTTGCTTTACCTTTATGAGCCTCAGGATCTGGGATCTGTTCTTCTTACTTTCCATAAAAGCTGTCTATAATGAGAGTTCTTTTTTGTTTTTTATTCATTTTTTTAAAGCTTGAGGTCTGTTTAAAGCAGAGGAGCAACAGCTGCTTTAATTTGTCCTGGGGCAGTTCTGCTGATTGAATTCTGGTGCTGGGCTATGCAGGCTAGGTCCTGTTCTCAGTGGTTTACAATCTACCTTTTATAAAATGCAGATCTGCCAAAGCACCTGCTTGCAACCAGGACAGAGTGGCCTAAGAGGCTCACAGAAACTTCCTAGGTGCTTAGAATCTGCCACAGAGTCCCGGCCCGGCTTCCTGCCCTGTCTCCCCATGCTGCCATTTGGGCTCTGCAAACTGCCCCCCTGTCCAACTGAAACAGATCTGTTCTTTCAACATAACTTTTTCTGGGAATATGTCGTACTCCAAATATGGGTGGTGGTGGTGGTGCTTTGACTCCAGAACAAGTTTAGAAGCTTAATCTGCTGTTGGTTTGAGAGAAAGGGCAGATGAGGTCACAGAAAGTCATGTCTGTACTCTGCCATCTTGGTTATGCCCTTACTAAGGTATTTCCTTAAAAAAACAAACAAACAAACAAAAAAAAAACTTGTTCTGGGTCAACTAGGTGGCACAGTGGATAGAGCACCAGCCCTGAAGTCAGGAGGACCTGAGTTCAAATTTGATTTCAGACACTTAACACTTCCTAGTTGTGTGACCCTAATTGCTTCAGCAGCAAAAAACAAAAAAAAAAACAAATTTTTTTTTCTAAAGCAATTTTATAGTTTAATATTTCATATCTGCCATATTTGATGAAACTGAATTTTTGTTAAAAAAAAGTCTAGCTACATTATTGGAACTATGATGTGTGTTTTATCTGAACTTCAAACTAAGGTTATATATTCTCCAGATTTTATTTACAAAAATATAATTCAACTTGTGTTTTCACTAAAAGGGATAGATTTCTTGTTTTGGCCTTGGTTTTGCCTCTCTTGTCTTCTTCAGATTGAAGAAGGCAGTTGTGAGATGGCCATAAGAGAAAAAAGAGCTAAGTGATCCATGAAGGATTATCTTTTGGAGCTAGTAACTGTGTATCAATCAGCTAAGTAAATCAGTCACAGACATAATGATGATCACAAATTAATTGTACAACACTATAGATTATTTACCCTGTTCAAAAACACTTATTCAAATACATTTTCTACATATCTGAGTAAAATATGTGAGTTGTAATTTCAAGTGGGGAAGGGTAGGAATTAAGAAATAATAATACTTTTTAGTTGAATATAAAAGTTCAATAGGGAAAGCTGGATTTAAACAATTTTTTGTATTATAAATAAAAAGTAAGTTTGTTGACTTTGGCAGAGAAGGGAAGTTATTCTAGACAGTGTGGAATGAAAGAACTCTGCTCTTTGAACTCAAGGATGAGAACTAATAAGTGTTATCAAGGGTAGGAAGACCACCTTAGGAAGTGAAGATTCTCTGTAGCCTTTGGCTGAATTTCAGTGATTTGTTTTTGGATGAGGCTCTTAAGTAAAATGCATTTATGATATAATGGTCAAAAGTCTATGTTGTGGTACTTATAAAACTAATAGTTGACATCTTTATGGAATCAAATATTTTCCTGCAATGTAGATAGTGCAATTGTTATGCTCTTCGTTTAATAGATGAGTAGACGAAAGCCTGCTTTGCCATCACTTGCCAAAAATTTCAACTGGAAAGTAGTATATCTAATAATCAAAATTCAAGTCCATTGCTCTTTTCCCTTCACAATCTTATTAGTTCCATTCAGAGACTTATATTTATTAAATAGGGCCAATATCATCCACCACTACTTCTCCACTAATCAACCAGTATTACCGAAATATAAGTTTCAAGATGTGCAAAGGCTCTTAAAGGTTATTTAGTTCAACTTATATTTAACCAAGAATCCTCTCTATAGCATTTCTGGGTTTTCTTTTAGGATCTGTATGGAGGATAGCTTACTTCCTACCATTCTAACTTTTGATTCTTTAATTTTTAAGAAGTAGATCTTTGTATTGTTTTTTTTATTAAATAGTATTTTATTTTTACAATTACATGTAAAGATAGCTTTCAAAATTCATTTTATATGATTTTGATTTCCAGTTTTTTTCTCCCTTCCTCCCCTATTTTAGTCTGCCCAAGAGGATACATATTTGTCAGGTTGTGCCAGAAAAATCATACCAAAAGAGGAAAAAAACCATGAGAATGAAAAAGCAAAAAACAAACAAATAAACAAATAAAAAATGTTGAAAAACTATATTTCAATTCAAACTCAGTTTCCATAGCTCTTTCTCTGGATGCAGATGGCATTTTCCATCTCAAGTCTATTGGAATTATCTTGCATCTCTGTATTGCTGAGAAGAGCTAAGTTTATCATAGTTGATCATCAAATAATCTTGCTTTTACTGTGTATAATGTTCTCTTTGTTCTTCTCCTTTCACTCAACATCCATTCATGTAAGTTTTTTCCAGGCTTTTCTGAAATCAGTCTGCTCATCATCTCTTATAGAACAATAATATTCCATTACATTCATATCTTATTCAACCATTTGTCAATCGATTGGCATCTACTCAGTTTCCAATTCTTTTAGGTCCTTATTTTTGGCCTAAATATTTTCTTCATTTCTACACATTGTTGTGTATATAAATATATATATATGTATATATATACATACATATATATAAATTTTAAAGTTATTTTATGTTTATGCCTATTTATTTCAGTGTGTTCAGTTCTGCTCAATTTCTAGCCTTCAGAAAGTTTTTTGAATCCTATCTTGGTCATCCAAATGTTAGCTATTTTTCATTCCAACACTTTAGGCAGTCAGATTCAAGAAGTACAGAGCACTGGATCTGGAGACAGAAATATCCAATTTCAAATCCTGTCTCAGATACTAACTAGCTCTGTAACCCCAGAAATCCCATTTAACCTTTCTCAGCCTCAATGTCCCCATATGTGAAATGAGGGAAATAACATCACCTATTTTCATAGAGATGCTATGAATCAAATAAGACTATATTTGTAATCCACTTTAGAAGCTTTAAAGCTGTATTAGTTGTTGTTATTAGCTTTCATGCCCAGTGTCTTGGGATATATAAGATGGATATGAGTGCCTTCTATAGTTTTATGGACATTATTGATGAACACTGAATAGTACAAGGTCAATAAAGATTTCTGAAATATTAAACCTCACAAACTGACCAATGGTCTATTAACTTTCATTATTTTAGGAACAGGCATTCAATCAGTTCTGAATTTGAATTAACTCTCCTTTTAGCTGATCTTCATCTCTCCATCTTGTCCCCAAGAAAAGAAAGATAATACTTGTCAAATCCTTTTTTAAAAAATCTAAATAAACTGTATCTGTAGAATTTCCTTGACTTATCACTCCAATTATTCTTTCAGAAAAGAAAATAAGGATGGTCTAATGTAACCCATTCTTTATGAAAGAAAAAAGCAAAAAAAAACCCAACAACAACAATTTTTGGATTTGTTGGTAACTTGAAATCATTGATGATAGCTGGATATAACTAGATCTTAAAATTTCCTCATGTGTCCTGGTTATCAACCATGTATTCATCACTTTTTATCTTTTTGATAGTTCAAAGATCATTCTTCTGAGAAGATAAAATAAGAATCAGATTAACAGTTGAATAGTTCTTCCTTTTCTCATATTTTATTTGTTGTTGTTTTTCATCTTTTTGTTATTGAAGAGGACTAATGGCATCAGGAGGGTGATGTCTTGACTTGTAAGTGAATTGCATTTAAGTGAGACAGTTATGCTAGTGTTTATCCAATCTCTTTTTTCATTCTCCTCTGATCTCCAAAACAAGTTAAAAAAACCCCAACCAAACAAAAAACAAACAAAAATTCTTTTTTTGTTAAAGGCATTTACTGCCTTTCTGAAACTATAAGATGTTTTTGTGTTTATTATGGATGCACAGGGAGAGAAGGTATCTTGCCCAGGAGCACTGAAGCTCTACTATAGGGATCTTACTGGTGTGACTGGGTTTCCTTTATGATATCCCTTTGCCCTAATCTGCCCAGATTTGGGTAAAGGTTATAGTAGCTACTGCCATATATTCTTTTGAATCCATAGTGGCCTATCTTTATTTATCGGGCCCCATGAATTTCTCTTTTGCTTCCACTATGGTATAAA
Source organism: Myrmecobius fasciatus (assembly GCA_023553655.1). Classification (NCBI taxonomy): domain Eukaryota; kingdom Metazoa; phylum Chordata; class Mammalia; order Dasyuromorphia; family Myrmecobiidae; genus Myrmecobius; species Myrmecobius fasciatus. Next base: position 301,060 of record JAJPUD010000551.1, read on the forward strand.
CATTTTTTGTTTTAATAAGCTTTAACAGAAATTAGTATTCTTGATATTGTCCTTCATGACAAATTTCTCATCTAAGTCATCTGATTTTATGACTGAGGAGAATCAAAACATGTGATATTATCTTAAAATTATTTTCTCATTGATAACATGTATAATACAAAAGAAAAACCCACAGGAGATTGAGTCAAACCAAACAAACTGACTTTACAGAAGATGGTGGAGATTTGTGTCATTATTATAGCCTCCAGTGATAGTGAAATCAATGAACACTCATAATATATTTTTAAAAAGTATTCTATTGATTAGAATGTGGGAAACTGATTTTTTATTGGTACATTTGTTGCCATTATCATTACCAATAATAATAAAAGTACATTTATGTAGCATTTTGATTACTAAGCACTTCAAATCAATTCTCATTTATTACACATCATAATCCCAAGAGGGTTTGTAGTGTAAAAGATAGCAAATTGACCTTGGAGTTAGAAAGATCTGAATTTATTTTCTGCTTCTGACGCAAGTCACTTTACCCCTTAGTATTTTAGACAAATCTTTGAGACTATAAATTTTAAACTGTAAAAGTGGTTCAAGACCAACAAGGTGGTGCAATGGATAGAGTGTCAGGCCTGGATTTAGGAAGATTCATCTTCCTGAGTTTAAATCTGTCTTCAGACACTTACTAGCTATGTGATTCTGGACAAATTACTTTGTCCTATTTATCTCAGTTTCCTAATCTGTAAAATGAGCTGGAGAAGGAAATGGCAAACCACTCCAGTATATTTGCCAAGAAAACCCTAAATGAGTCGTGAAGAGACTGAAAAAAGGATCGAACAATAACAGTAACAATCTGATTTGATAGGTCTTCCTCATTGAAATCTCACATGTGATAGGTGGGACAGAGATATTTTCAGTTTGTGAGGGAAGAAATGGGATGACAGGTTAGATGACATGTTCAAAGTCAAATATCCAGTAACTTCTACAGTTTGAGTTTTATATGAAAAGATATTTTCTTTGGACTGTGTTTTTACTTCTATATGGTTTCATGTTTTATGATTTAAATGTAGAGGTTGTGCATTGCTCTGAAAAGTATGTTGTACTTGGGGCCAGAATGAATGGGCTCATAAAATTCTGCTAGCTTTCTGTGTGGCTCTAGGTAAATCCTTTGACCTCTCTGGACCTGATGGCTAAAGTTTCTTCCATCTTTCAATCATCTGTTCCTACAAACTTATGTCAGTCACATCAGTTAAAAAGTTACCCATGAAAACTTGTTATCTTATATATATTAATATATATATATATAATATACATATTATATATCTTAACTTGATATTTATCCAATGATGAAAACATTACATGAGATAAAGGACATTGATATTTGTTAGTCCTTCCTTCAATACATGAGTAATAAATGAGTGTCCAAAGAAGAGTTCATTAATGATAGAGGATCACCTGTAAAACAATGTTAGTTATGAGAAACAATAAAGACTTCATTAAGGAGGGACAACCTTAACTAAATATAAAAAGAAAAGTGGTTGAGCAAACAGAGATGAGGAAAGAGTATATTTCAGATTTGTAGGATGGCTTTCAGGTCTGCATGGAGGTGGGAGATGACAGAAATTGATGTGGGAAAGAAGGGAATAATAGTACATAAAATTGGAGAGATAGGATAGAGCCTGGTTGTGAAAAATACTAAGTACCAGGTTGATTTTTACCCTATAAGCAAAATTGAATCCCTAAAGGTTTTTGAATGGAGAAATGATCTGAACATCACTGGACAAGATTATTTTGGCACCTCTGAGAAAGATGGAATACACAGGGGATAAATTGGAGCTAAGACAGCTAGTTAATCTATTGTTCATGCCAGGTTTAAGATATATGGCCATGTGAATGGAATGAAAGGGATGGATTTGAAAGCTACACAGAGGTGAAATGGGCAGGAGTTACAAATTGATGGGATATAGTAGGTACAGGAGAGGGATGAGTCAAAGGGTATCAGAGGTTACAAGGATGGATGACTGGAAAGATGATGATATCTTCCCCAGGAAAAGGGGAATTAAGAGTAGGGACAAGTTTAGGGTAAGAAGGTCATTAATTCAGTTTTGGGCATCTGGAGTTAGAGGTATTGGTGGGAAATCTAAATTTGTTATGAACTTGATGCTAATAGTCAAAAATCAACCTGAATTATGACAGCTTTATTGATGTCTGTATTCTCTATTTTGCATGAGTAGGCATTTGAGACCTCAGCATTTTAATCAGCTTTCTTGAAAAAGATTGGGCCAAACTAATCTACTTATTTAGTGCCATACCAATCAAACTCCCAAGAAATTATTTTACAGATCTAGAAAAAATAGTAGCAAAGTTCATTTGGAAGAACAAAAGGTCAAGGATTTCAAGGGGATTAATGAAAAAAAAGGCAGATGAAGGTGGCCTTGCTGTACCAGATCTAAAACTATTTTATAAAGCAGCGGTCATCAAAACTGTTTGGTACTGGATAAGAAATAGATCTGTGGATCAGTGGCACAGGATAGGTTATCAGGACAACCTAGGCATTAACCTTAACAATCTAGTGTTCGATAAACCCAAAGAACACAGCTTTTGGGATAAATACTCTCTATTTGGCAAAAACTGCTGGGAAAATTGGAAACTAGTGTGGAAGAAATTAGGGCTTGACCCATACCTAACACCACATACCAAGATAAGATCTAAATGGGTTCATGATCTAGATATAAAGAGGGACTTTGTAAGCAAGTTAGAGGAACGTAATATAGTTTATCTCTCAGATCTGTGGAAATGGAATAAATTTATGTCCAAAGAAGATCTGGAACTCCTAATTGAACACCAGATAGATAATTTTGATTATATTAAGTTAAAAAGTTTCTGTACAAATAAAACTAATGCAGACAAGATTAGGAGGGAAGCATCAAATTGGGAAATCGTCTTTACATTTAAGGGTTCTGATAAAGGCCTCATCTCTAAAATATATAGAGAATTGTCTCATATATATAAGAATTCAAGCCACTCTTCAATAGATAAGTGGTCAAGGGATATGAACAGACAATTTTCAGATGATGAAATTAAAACCATCTCTAGTCATATGAAAAGTTGCTCCAAATCACTATTGATCAGAGAAATGCAAATTAAGACAACTCTGAGGTACCACTACACACCTGTCAGACTGGCTAAAATGACAGGAAAAGATAACGATGAATGTTGGAGGGGATGTGGGAGGGCTGGGACACTAATACATTGTTGGTGGAACTGTGAACGGATCCAACCATTCTGGAGAGCAATTTGGAGCTATGCTCAAAAAGTTATCAAACTGTGCATACCATGTGACCCAGCAGTGTTTCTACTGGGCCTATATCCCAAAGAGATCTTAGAGGAGGGAAAGGGACCCACATGTGCAAGAATGTTTGTGGCAGCCCTTTTTGTAGTGGCTAGAAACTGGAAACTGAAGGGATGCCCATCAATTGGAGAGTGGCTGAATAAATTATGGTATATGAATGTTATGGAATATTATTGTTCTGTAAGAAACGACCAGCAGGACAATTTCAGAGAGGCCTGGAGAGACTTGCATGAACTGATGCTGAGTGAAACGAGCAGAACCAGGAGATCATCATGCACAGCAACAACAGTATTACACGATGATCAATTCTGATGGACATGGCTCTCTGCAATAAAGAATTGTCTCAAACCAGTTCCAGTTGTTCACTGAAGAAAACCATATACACCCAGAAAGAGGGTCATGAAATATGGACCACAACGTAACATTTTCATGATCTCTATTGACATTTGCTTGCATTGTGTTGCCTTTCTCTGATTCTTTTTTTTTCTTGTAGATAGGATTTTTCTTGCATAACTTCTCAAGCATTTCAACATTATTAACATGTAGTGGACTTCCTGCCATCTGGGGGAGGGGAGGGGACTGGGGGTAAAATTTGTATTGGAAAGCTTTGTAAAGATCAAGGTTGGGGAACTACCCATACATATGTTATACAAATAAAAAGCTTAAAAAAATAAAAAAAAATAAAAATAAATAAATAAAATAAAATAAAATCCAGGCAAATTTTATTTTTGACATTTGTCTGCTGCTTTGTGTTAGTAACCGTTTCAGAAAATAAAATAACCCATATCTGACAATCAAAAAAAAAAAAAGAAAAAGATTGGGCGAGAGAAAAATCTTGCCTTAGTAGAAAAATTAGGTTCTATTTAGAGAATAGAATATTTTCAATAAATACTGGATTCCACTACAGAAGTCTTCATGCTATAGCTACTTTATTTGCCAGAAATGCATTCTTGAATATTAGAGACATAGCTGTATACAAAAGGTCTGCAACAAGTAAATACAAAGAGTTTCTGGATATGTCATATAGACATTTTGAATTGAATTGTCCCTATTTTTTACTATTCCTGATGATCTCCATTAGTGTGAATCTCTATTATTCAATTTGGGAACTGAAATTCTGGGTTATGTTTTACAAATAAAAAGGGTGAAACTTCTTACCTAGGAGAGTACAATCATCCTTGAAGTATTCCTTTAATAACATTACTCATGACTAAAAATCCATTTTTATCTGGAAGGGCATTTTCTCAGTTCTGATGATGGGGGAAAACATTTTTGTGGCACAGATATTATGAGAAATATCCCTTAAGTTTATACTAAATACAAAGGGAGGTGCTTGCTGTAATGTATTTTTTCTACCCAAAGAAGCCTTGTTTTTCTTCAATCGAGCTCAGTGTAGATACCACCTTGTTCAGCCTTTTTTGAATTCTGTTTGTGATTACTGTTCATTCTTCCTTCAATTTACTTTGTATTATACTTTATTTGGATTCATGTTGAGTTCATTCAGCAGAATGTGACTTGAGGATAAGCATGGTTTCATTTATTTCTGTTCATATTCACTGCCTAATACAATGCTTCAGAGTTAGGAAGTAGAGTGAATGGAGTGCCAGATCTGAAATCAGTAAAACCTGAATTTGAATCCTTCTTTAACTAGTTGAATCGATCAAGTCACGTAACCTGTCTTAGTTTTAATTTCCTCATCTGTAAAATCATGATTATAATAGAACCCATCTCACAGGGTTGTTGTGAGACTCAAATAAGCTAATAAAATGTTTTTGTAAACCTGAAAATGCTATATAAATATTACTTGAACACATCAAGCACTTAAATGTTTGGTGAATCAAGCTATCCTGAATCCTATTGTGCCTTCTCCCTTCCCCCAGTATTTTTTATTTATTTATTTATTTATTTTGCCACAGGTAGATGGTTGACCTTTGTAGTTCATCAAATCATAGGATCATATAGAGCTAGGAGAGAGCTTAGAGGTTATCTATCCCAATCACCATATTTTACAGGACAGGAAATCTACAACTCTATGAAACTGAAATTAAATTACTTTTGCCAGATTACAGATACAGGAAACATCCAAGATGGGATTTTGATCTCATTTCTCTGACTCCAGAACCAATGTTCTTTCCTCTTTATTGTATTCTTTTCTTCCATTTACTTTCTCTATGTGGCTTTTTCTCGCCAGTTTTTTTTTTCTCTCTCAGAGGTCTTTTGTGAAAGATTTATAGGAAGACATAGATAAGAATTGAAGAGGATGAGATTAGTTTGTAAGCCACATTATGGGTTGCAGGATCAACATTAGTGAAGATATGGATCCATGTAATCATTTTAAATACATTTCTATGGGACCAAATCTTGCTTTTTGCACAATTTAAGTAAATTTATATGGGACCAAATCTTCCTTTTTGTACAATTTTTAAATTCTGCTTGTCAGATCAGTGGGTGGTGGGGAGGGGGAGAATGGTTTATAAATATTCTTAATTTTATAAGACAGGGAGGATTCCAAGATATGTTTCCTTGTTTATCTTCTCCACCTCCTTCCCATCCACTCACTCAACACCCTCATTAACTATTCTCACAGTCATTAACTGAAATGGTTGAACTTTGAAAGATCTGAATCTTGAAAGATTTCTTTCTTTCTTTTTTTTTAAGATTTCATTTCTTAAGATAGTATTGGACTTTGAGGGCAAATTCCATGAATATCCAGTTCCTGTTGAAAGCTAATAAAATACTGTTTGCTTGGAAGCTTTGTGTTGGAGCTGCTGGGGATATTTGCTTACTGACCAAGCTTTCTCTTTGTTGCACCTGGGAGAGCACAGCATCTGTGCTATTAAGCACTAGTCATGTCCAGGCGAGAGTCATGTCTGGACAGGATGGAAGGCCTCCATTCACACAATTCTTCCAGTGAAGGGTAAACAGGGAGTTTCCTTGGAGATGACTTTTCCCAGAGAATCTGAATCCTTGTATTCTCACCACCCTCCATGAACCATACTGTGATGTTTATACAGCATTAACTTCTCGGTTATCTCATGTGCAAGAATGTGCCCCTGACCAAGTTTCTGTGGGAAAATATTGGATAGAATAGATTTTCAAAGGCTGCTTCAAACTCCTTCACCTGTTTTGTGGCTCTAGCTCATGCTAATCCATCTGGCTAAACCCACATCTTATTTAAAAATAGATTGTAAGCACATATTTGAAAAAATAATTTTTAGAAAACTTCCATAGAACTAAATAATTCAGTAATAATTGTATTTTCCACCCATTCCACAAGACACAAATAATATCAAATCAATGAAGGCCTCCTGTCTTTCCCCCAAAAGATAACAATTCAATTCAACAAGTTTTCATTAAGCACCTCTATCTGCTAGATACCATGTAAAGCACTAGAGATAAATATAAGGATTAAAATAACCAAAAAGCAGTCCCCGTGGTTAAGAATTTTCTAGTCTGATTTCACCAAGAGCTGACAGTTGTGATCAAGGAGACTCAAGTGAGGTAAAGAATGGAACTTGGTAAGACATTTTGTGTCATTATGGCAGAGATCCAATGTAGAATCCAGCTTTAAACTCTGGGATTCTATTTCCAGAGTGAGGTCCTTGAGGTACTTCTGGTTTTGCATGATGCTGTGGTCATTTCATCAATTCCCCAAACATTTAAGAACTTCCTAACTGAAATATATAATCACTCAAAAGAGTTCTAAGACAACCTTTTGCCAAATATGTATTTTATCTTTCATGGAATGATTTATGAATATGTAAGCTTCTTGAGGACAAGGAATGCTTTGCTTCTTTGTGTGGTTAACATTGTGCTTAGAACACAGTACTTAAAAATACATATTGCTTAATTAGCCTATCTATATAGAAAAAATTAAAGTAGATTGAAAAGTCTGTTGTGCCAGCAATGATACATAAGTTGAACAGACAGCCTGTCCATATATATATCTTGGAGCGAATAGATGAACGGAACAGAATGAGATGAGGATAGTAGTTGAGGCTTCAGCTGGGAAACAGGGATATTTTAATAACTACAAGCTTCTCCCTGAATCAAAGATTCAGCACTTCAACACCATATTTCTTCAACACCAATATTCTTCAAGTGATGTTACATGGCTGTTATTTATGGAATACCAAAATCTCTGAAGAATTAAAAGTTATAAGTCACTCAAGGGATAGTGGAGATATATAGAGAGAATATGACTAGGATGGATCAAATTAATGAATTATGAATATTTCAACAAAAGTTATAAAAATATTCTCAAATAGATGTGCACCAGGATAAGGAAGCAAGTTGACCAATTAGCGAGAGAGAGAGAGAGAAAGAGAGAGAGAGAGAGAGAGAGAGATAACAGAAGGATAACTTAGGTGGCTTACTGACACATCTATAATATCCAGAGATATACAGGAAAATTCCCAGAATTCTGTATAGAATCTCTGTAAGAGGGATTCACAGGACAGTGATAATAAGTTGTATACATCATGAGGACTTCTAGGTGGGCTATGTTCTGTACTTATGGAGGCTGTCTCTATATTTGTGATCTTGTTAGAACCATCAAACTGGTGGCAGTAGACTACTTTTATTCTTCTTTATTACTTACCTCATTTCCCCAATACTTTCTGACCACATTCTCTTTCGTGGACTATTGCTATATTTTTGTGGTGTCATGAATTTGAATTTGTCATGTTCATTTTCTTATCATGTTATTTCTTTCAGTTCTCCTCTCTCAATGTCCTTCTATGGCTAGCAGGATTTTAAAGCTCAAAAAGAATTTAGGGATCATCTGGTCCATCAAAGATGTTAGGTACTATCTGAAAACTCAACATCTGACTTCACCAGGGAAGTAGATAGTTTACTTGAATTTCCAAAGATAAAAAAATTCTACATTTTCCTCTCTATCACAGCCTTTACATAACTGTCATCTATCTCTCATGAATTAAGAGAAAAAAATAATTAGCAGAATCAAAAAAGTCTTTAAATATTGGGGTGTTAAAATATTGGGAAGAATATATATATATATATGTATATATGTGTAACTGTTTTGTCATTCAACTCAGAAGTATTTAACAAAATACTATCAGAGTAGGACATATGTCCTCCTAAAGATGGAATCTGGAATTTCTCCATCTCTTGTTGGAGCCCTAGATGATTTTTAGTTCCCTCAGGTTCTTACTATGGAATAAAAAAATCCCACATAGTTACAACACAAATACATTCCTATTGAAAAATTTAAAGCAGTAGCTAGTGTCCCTATGTTCCGATTTGTTAAAAATTATTTAATAATCAAATATTTTATTCTAGATGTGCATATATATGTATATGTCAATGTGAGTATATATATGCTTCTTTAACAATACTTCTTTGGTGTTAACTCACTGTTGAAATACTAAATCTGCTTTTAGTTTCTCATATTTGAATCCCTATTTCTTAAATGGCTTAGAAATGTCACTATTAATTAAAACTTGTATTTTAAATTCCAAGTAGATTTTTTAATTCCTACATGGTGAAACACATATTTCATCCTGTGACTTTTCAGATGACTGAGCAGAGCAAATTAGGCTGTAATCTTATTTTAAAGAGTAATTTTCCACTAAAAATATAATATAAACTAGACATACAGTAAAAAGCACATTTCACACAATAATTACTAGGTTGTTCCATAATAAATGACATAACTCCACAGCAGCACATTTAGCAGAAGAATGCTTAAAAGCTGAAAAGAGTTTAAGGTTAAAAAGAAAACAAAAAGCTCCCTGAGATTTTAATTACTAATTACAGAGCCAAAAATATCTGTTGTTTGGCTTTAGCTGACTTTTGGTTTAATAGATATGATTTGGTTTACCATAGAGGCTATCCTTTCCCCCCCTTACTTAGGCAAAAAAATATAACCAATCAGGCAACAAACATTTATTAAGCAGTGACTATATTTGGGCAGTGTGATATGTGCTGGAGAGACAAAGAACATTAAAAAAAGATATGGCTCATACCCTCAAGAAGTCACATTTTTTTAAATGGGAAATACAATATGCAAATAGCTATGTATATACAAGATATAGTAAGCAAATAGTAAGCTCAGAATGAAAGCACTAGTGGTGGAGGATGAAAAAACTGGAAATGGAAGGGCAAGGAAGATCCTAATAAGACCTCCTTTGAATCAAGTTCTGAAGAAAGAAAAGGAAACCAGAAGGCAGAGTTAAGGAGGGAGAACATTCCAGAAATGGGAAACAGCCAATGAAAAGAGATGAGTATTCGGTGGTAGAAACAGCAAATAAGAGAATAGAATATAAAAAAAAGACCAGAAAGTACAAGGAACAGATTTTAAAAACCAAATAGAGGATTTTATAAAACTTACAATATTCTCATATTCTCTTTTTTGTACTAATACTTCAAACACAGCTTTTTGTTTAACGACAATATTTTTTCTCGATTATTAGACTCAGGTTAGTAGGGCATTTTACTTTGGATTGTATCTTGAATTCATTTGCTCTTTAGGACACATTATTCCATTCTCTTCTGTAGTTTCTTGTGAATGCATTGTAGTCTTGTGTCATTCAAATTTCCCTTTCTTTATATTTGAAAATCTTTCTCTCAGTCTCTTGCAGAATTTCTTGTTTTCCATTTTAAATGTTAAATTTAACCAATCTGTGTCCTGGAGTTTTCAGAATAATGTTTCCTTCCCTTTTTCTGGAGACAATATGTGGAATCTTGTTCCAGAAGTTCTGGGGAGTTTTCTATATTCTTCTTTCCATCTTGACATTCAGGATTTTTGATCAATTATGCTGTCTTGGAGACCCATAATCCTTAAGCTATCTTTACAGATCTTGCTTTATTTGAATGTGCTTGTTTTTCAGTTGTTTCAGTTGTGTCCACTTCTTCATGACCCCATTTAGGATTTTTGTTATTCCTTCTCCAGCTCATTTTACAGATGAAAACACAGGTAAACAGGATTAAATGGCTTGCCCAAAGTCACACAGCTAGTAAGTGTCAGAAGTCAGATTGGAGTTCAGAAAGATGAATCTTTCTGACTCCAGACCCAGCATTCTATCCATCATACCACTTAGTTGTCCTTCACTTTTATAGAGATCATCTTTTCTTTTGACATTGCATTTTACTTTGATTTTTTTTCAAATTGTTTTTCATTTCTCTGTTTGTATTCCATGTTTCAAGAATTGTTCTCTCTTCTTTTGAGAGACTTGTCACTGTGGATTCAGGTTTTCTTTTTCTTTTTTCTATTTGACTCAAGATTTCTTTTGTATAGGCCTTAAATTCTGATTTCATAATTCTATTTCTCTGTTGAATCATTTGGGAACATTTTACTATGTTTTCATGTTCTTTTCTTTTTTAAAAAATAATAGATTTTTATTTTCAAAATATATGCAAAAATTGTTTCAACATTCACCCTTGCAAAAACTTTGTTTTTCAAAATTTTCTCCCTCCCTTCCCCCATCCCTTTCCCTAGATAGGAAGTAAACCATTATATATGTTAAATGTGCACAATTCTCTTATACATATTTCCACATTTATCATGTTACACCATGAAAAATCAGATCAAAAAGGAAAAAAAATGAGAAAAAAGCAAACAAAAGGTGAAAATATTATGTTATGTTTCACATTTAGTCCCCATAGTCCTCTTTCTCGATGTAGATGGCTCTTTCTATCCCCAGTCCATTGGAATTGGTCTGAACCATCTCATTGTCAAAAAGAGTTTATCATCATCTAATCTTGTTATGGCCATGCACAATGATCTCCTGGTTCTGCTCACTTCACTTAGTATCAGTACATGTAAGTCTCTCCAGGTTTCTCTGAAATCATCCTGCTGATCATTTCTATTTGAACAATAATATTCCATTACCTTCCTATACCATAACTTATTTAGCCATTCTCTAACTGATGGGCATTCATTCAGTTTCCAGTTCCTTGTGTGCCTCCATGCTTTTGAGGAAATACATTTATAAGGTCCTCTATTTCATCAGATGTTTCTTCAATCTGTTTTACAATATTTATTCAATGATATTTGAACTTGTCTAGATGTTCTGGAGATCATTTCCCCCCACTATTATCAATATAATTCCTTTTCAACCTTTCCTGTTGGTTTATCTTAAACTTACACTTTTCAGCTTTCTTTCTCCTGAGATTCATTTTTTGATTCTTTCCTCATTGAGAATAGTTTCCCCAGTGGCTGGGCCTTAGTGCAATCTTAGTCTCTTCTCATGTTGGGGAATTTACTTTTCATTGGCCTTAGCTACCCCAAATCACTTTTGGGTGATGTGAGGTCTCTTTCCTGCCCTACTACCTTATGCTCTCTAGTCCTTTGGTTAAATTACCGAATAGATTCCAAAACATAAGCCTACAAGTCTTGTAATGTAGCCCTATCAGTGCTTGGAGGAAGAGTAGGGGGAAAGAATGCTGTAGAAACATTAGGAATTAGGAATATCCTTCTCAGTTGTTAATATATCAAGATAGTAGTTCATATGGTGTTTTTTTTCCCATGGAGACAGTTGCAGTTGCTTAATCTTTTGCACATAGTTTTTATTTGAGGACATTTTAAGAAATAGTAAAGATTGGAGAAAAGGTCTAGTCTTCCATCTTGTAGGTCATGTAACCCAAACAGATAATTGATCCTCAAGGTAATGACAACCACTGGAGTTAATTA
>JAJPUD010000551.1:313158-346962 GCA_023553655.1 Myrmecobius fasciatus
AGGGAGAGAGAGAAAGAGAGAGAGAGAGAGAGAGAGAGAGAGAGAGAGAGAGAGAGAGAGAGAGAGAGAGAGGAGAGAGGGAGGGAGGGAAGGAAGAAGGGAGGGAGAGGGAAGGAGGAAGAGAGAGAATATTTGGAGATATGATCAGTTTTGTGCTTAAAGATCCCTACTTTCTTAGTGAAGAAAAGATTGAAATGGGGTGAAGTTGAAGCAGGGAGATCATCCAGCAAGCTGTAACATTAGTCTGGACATAGCTACATTGCATTAGGATTGTAAGTGGAGAGAAGGTGGGGGGGCATATGAGTAATTTGTAATAAAGATTGAGAGGCTAAAACTAGGCAAATATATTAAATATTTAGGGTCAGTATAACTGAAGAGTTGAAGGTCATGAATTTGGTTGGGAGCCTGGGTGACTAGAAAGAAAATGACGCCCTCAACATTAAAACGAAAGTTTGGAAGAGGAAACAGATTAGAAATTAGGTGCTGTGGCTGGTGGTCTGAGCTATATATCTAATTGAAGTAATAAGATACTTCATCAGATTCATAGAATACTCATATACTTGACCCAAAATTATGTTTCCAATTTTTTAAAAAATGTACTGTTTGTACTTTGGTTTACAAAAATAAATACTGAGTTTTCATTTAGAAGATTTAGGCTTTCAATTTGATGTAGTACCTGATACAGTAAGAACATCCATAATAGTAGTCTGTGTACAGAGGTTCTGCATAGGGGAGACAATAAATATTTGCTGGTTGAATGATATTCAAAATGGAGGGATGAGTTTAGATTTTTTCCTATCTTCTTAAAAAATGTTTCCATAAATTCTGAAGTCAGCTAATCTTTAGAATCTCTATGATGAGTTGTTTTCAAGATTGTGTATTTTAAACTCTAATTTGCACAGCCTCAATGGGGACTTCAGAGAGTACCTCCCAGTATTTATAGTTTTTGTCTCATATGTATCATTGTTATATGTAACTTAGAGATATGCTCATTTTGAAAGCCTGCTGACTACCTAATTATTCTTCATTTCCTGACATCCTAGGAAAATTAACATCTGGAGGCTTTCTATTTATCCACTATCTAATTTCTTAGAATCTGCTTCCTAAGTAGAGGACTGGGAACATCTCTCATACTTTAAAGCAATGAATGGGTGGATATTGGTGAATCAAAAAGTTCAAGTTTCATCATGAAAAGCTCTTTTTTTCTCCATCCAAGCAATTCACGCTTTTCTCATGTATTTGTTACCAAATCTGTGATATAGAACAGAGTAGAAAGACTATATCTACTTAGCACAAGAAAACTTTATCCACAGAATAGAAAGGAAACCAGGTGATTTGACTGTGAATTGTCATTTTTTTAGTCTGAAATGCTAAAACTAGAATATATCTAAAGAAAAAAAAGGACCATGAGATTTAGATGCAAATTCTCATCAGATTTTCCTTATTAGTTATTACCTACTACTTATGAAATGGTGAGATATGTTTTAGATAGTATCTCATAGTAGGCATTTGGTTCTGTTTCAAAAATAAAAGAATAATCCAGTTTCTACAAGTAAGTTGTGGAAAGACTTAGGCTAAGCTCCAGTATACCAACTGAGTTATGGTCTCACCAATGTGCTTCTACCTGTAATGCAGATTACGATTCAGCTATATTTGGCAATCCATGCTGACTCTCAGCCTTGTCTTCCCCTAAATTTGCCACAGTAAATTTACAAAAGAATAAGTCATCCCTGTTAAACTAAATCAAGTCAAGTCAACAAATATTTATTAATACCTATTATGTTCCAAGTCAAATGTTAAGCCTTGGGAATACAAAGAAAAGTTTACTTGGTCCCTGTTTGCTTAAAGACCACAGTCTAAAGAGGGAGACAATATATAAAAAATTATGTACAAAAACACACTATATACAGGATAAATTGGAGGTAATCTCAGACAGAAGACACTAGCATTAAGGGGGATCAAAAAAAGACTTTTGGCAGAAAGTCGGATTTTTATCTTAGACTTGAAGAAAGCCAGGGAACCCAGAAGATGGAGATGAGGAGCTGAAAGGAAGGAGCATATTCCAGGTGTGATAATCAGTCAGTGAAAATATAAGTGTGAGGAAGAGGAAAGAAATCAGTGTCACTGTATCTTAGAGGAAATATGGAGGAGAGTGAGGGGTAAGAAGACTGGAAAGGTAGAAAAGAGCCAAGTCTAAGCATAGAAATCAATCATGGAAAAATTTAAACTTGAAAATGATAAACACAAAAAATGGCATTAAATAGATCTACCAAATACATATTTGAGTTAATTTTTATGCCTTTTTCCTTTAATTATTAGAAGATATTAAATATTCCCTGAATCTTTGCTTCTCCAGAGTAAACAATTCAGTTTATCCAGCCGATTCTTATAAACAATATGTTTGGTCCTTTTACATTTTAATCAATTGTCAACATCTTTTGAACACATTCCAATTTGACTAGATATTTCTTTCAACAGTGTACCTATAAATGAATGATATTATACATGTATATATTAGCCAGTGTAAGGCAGAGTGGGATAAAAATCTTTCTCATTCTGCACACTTTACTTCTCTTGGCTATTCCCAGGGTAGCCTTGACTTATTACCATTATTATATCACTGACTTATTGTTGAGCTTTCCCATTAAAAGCCCTTTTTTCTTATTTTTCTTTCATGTTCTTTAATGCTCTCCACATTCCACAACTCTTGGGGAAAAAGGTACTGAACAAATTTGGATTACAAAGCATCAATAGCATATATTCTCTAGATCTTTTCCACAGAAATGCCTGTTAAGCTATGCGTCTTCCATCTTTTACTTATGAACGTGATTATATGAACCCATGTGAAACTTTACATTTGATCAATACTAATTTTCAATGGACGATTTGCAGCTTATTGTTAGAGTTTTTTGAGATTGCCTTGGATAATTTTATTATCTACATGGAAGGTATCTGTTTTGTGTTATTTGGAAATTTGAATAACATGCCTTTATCTAAGTCACTAATAAAAATTTTGAAGTACATAAAGATAAAAGACACATTTCTCTATTAGAGATCTTTTTGTAGAGGCAGCTAGGTGGTCCAATGGGGAGAAAGCTAGACTTCAAGTCAGAAAAACTTGAGTTTAATTCCCACTTTATACATTTAATAGTTATGTGATTTTGGGCAAATCATTTGATCTCTCTCTTAGTTTTCTCATCTGTAAAATGTGGATAACAGCACCTACCTTGCAGAATTGTTGTGAGGATAGAAGATGATACTATTTATAAAAACATTTCCCAAATCTTAAAAATGGATAAATACTATTGTTATTATTTTATTATGCAGATTCACAATTTTAAACCACTCTAACTCTGATTCTCTAGCCCCTTCTCTCTCTAACTTATCCACAAACATATTATGAGGGATTTTTTTCAAATGTTTTGCTGAAATATAAGTCTACCTACATGGACTCCATCACCATGATCGGCATATTTACCCTATCAACAAAAGAAATGTTTTTAACCAGTCATGAAGAAGTCATGCTGACTTTTAGGGATTACCGTTTCTGAGTACTGACTAAACCAGAATTACAAAATTTCAGGGATGGAACCATTTGAATCGATTGACTAACATTTATGGAGTACCTGTTATAAGCCAAGAATTGTCCTCTTTCCTGGAGAAGGGGGAGAAAGGAAAGGGAATAAATATCTGTATTATACCCAGTGTGTGTCAAGCACTGTCCTAAGTGTTTTCCACAAATAATTTAATTTTTAAAAGAATCCTGTGAGATAGGGGCTATTAATATACACATTTTACAGTTGAGGAAACTAGAGGTTGAAGTAACTTGTAAGACAGTTAAGAACTTGATTTGATTGAATTTGAACTAAGGCTTCCTGACTCTAGATCCAATCTTATATTTATTGTGTTCCAAATGTATATAATCTATCTGGAGAGACAAAAATAATATGCATGTAACTCTATATAGAATAATTATGAAGAACTATGCTCTGACCTCATTCTCCCATAATTAGACATGTTTTATCTACTTTTTAAGATGCTAGGTTATTCTGAGGGGTTTGGGAGTATTCTTTATTGATGCTCTGTATGTCAGACTCAACCTCTGCTTCCCCAACAGATCGAGAAAGAATAGAAAGTAATTAGGGAGGGAAGTCAAAAACACATGGAGTGATCACATGAAACCATGTAGAAGATGGTCCTTGATCTGTATCTTGAAGAGAAAGATTTCAAGAAGTCAAAAAGACAAAGGAGTTTGTTCTGGGTATGGGGGATGGATAAAAGTCAAGAGAAAGTTGAGAGCCATTTGTGAGGAACAGAAAAGGGCAACTTGGAGGTATCACAAAAGGCACAAGGGTTCAAGTCAGGAAGGGCTTTATAAATAAACAGAAGAATTTATATGTGATTTTAGAGTCATTAAGGAGCCAATGGAGTTTATTAAATAGGAGAATAAAATGGTCCAATCTGTTCTTGAGGAAGATACATATATATGCATATATACATATGCATATGTACATATATACATGCAATATTAATATCATATTGTTATGCAAATATATAATTATATGATATGATATAATAATTTAAATTTAAAATATAAATGCATAACAATAATATATTATATAATGAATAAATATAAATATATTATATATATATATATACATATATTAAAGAGTCAATGGAGTTTATTAAATAGGGGAATAAAATGAGTAAATCTGGTCTTGAGAAAGATATATATGCAAGTACATACGTATATATGTATATACTTATACATATATGTATAAATATGTTATATAACAAACATGATATTTATAATGTAAATGATATATTATGATTAATATAATATGAATGTAATTAAATATAAATGTCATATAATAAATCTATAATATATCATATGATAAATGTAAATATAAATAATATAAATATATGTATATATACTTATATGTTTACATACACACAGATATATTCAATTAATTAATTAATTATTCAACTGTATGGAGGGTAGACTGAAGAGGAAGAATGAAGCAGGGAGACAAATTGGAAAGTTACTGCGTTAATTTAGGTGAGGAGTAATGACAATCTAAACCTAGGTGGTAGCTATTGAGTAGAAAAAAGTTTGCATGTAAGAGGAGAATTAAATATAGCAAGATTTTGCCAAGGATTGAATACATGGGATGAGACAGAGGGAGGATAATGAAAGACTGAAAATGGTATTACCTTTAATAGATATAAAAGTTTGGGAGAGAGATGAGTTGCAATGTAGGAAAATAAAGAACTATGTTTAGGACATGTTGAGTTTGCAACGCCTCTTTATCTATCTTTGCTCTTGGCTGACTTTGTACCTAGAATGTAGTCCTTACTCTACTTCTTAGTTTTCTCAAGGCTCAGCTCAAATGCCCTTTTATTTGAAGCCTTTCCTAGTTCAGTCATTTCTTCCCTGCTATCAGTAGCTTCTCTTCCTGAAATAATCTTGTACGTTAGAGTGAGATTGAAGAGGATTTTTAATGCCTTCTCCTGGAGGCAATTTTATGATTCTAAAGATAGTTACACTAAAAACTAACACCCTTTGCTTCCTTTCTGCACCCAAGATACTTTAATTAAAAGCTGAATATGTGTGTATGTGTATCTATGTGTGTGTTTATATGTATACAAGTGAGGGTATATAAATGTATATGTGTGTTGGTGTGTGTAAATGTGTATATATATATATATATATGTATATGTATGTATGTATTGATGTGGTGGGTATTGTTAAAGTAGATCTTCATTATCCTATAAAATATATGTAATTAGGAAATCACTGGGAAAAATTTGACAGTAATTTTGGAGTAAAGACACATACTTCTCTCACAGTGGTTTTGAAGAACAAATGAGATAACAAATGTAAAGCAATATATGTTAACTATTATCATGCCATCTTTAAAAAAAATATCTTAAATGCACCTCAAGGATTAGAACATGTATCTCCCTGATTATTTTCCTCCAGACTATTGGAAATCTTTCTAAGGGATTACAGCAAATATTAGTCATCTTTCTTGGTTTTGTTAGCTGGATGCATAAAGCTCATAAACAAGGTTAGGGACTGGATCTGTTGCTTCATTGGTATAGGAAACTCTCTACCAATGCACTTTCTCTGTAATTTAGTCTTAGAGAGTTGCCTAGAGAACTGAGACATTAAAGGCTTTGTCCAGGGGTCTAGTATTTATTAGAAGTGGAACCTGAACCCATCTCTTCTCGGCTTCCAGCTCTAGCCTCTATACCATGCTGTCTCTCTATAATAATTTCATGTTCTTTCTGCCCCCACTTCTTTAACTTAGGCCCCGGCATAATTCTTCCCCTGAAAATGATTCACATGGATCTGATTCTTATTTGACACTATTAATTTCAGGCACTTCTATGCATTTCTTGATTTTATAAAGGTATTTTTTTTAAATAATATTTAGTTGTCAGATAAAACAAGTAAATTTTTCTAACCAAGAATATAGTGATATCTTAACATGCTACATTTTTCCCCTATTCCTCTGATTGTGACATCTCTACTTTCATTAGATTTAGATATGCATTATTTAGATATTCATATTCTATGAATACACTCATCTTTTCCCAGTCTTAAGAGAGTCTTAAGAGAATGAAGTCAGTTCTTCCCTCTTTGATTGTAGCCCTTCTGACCTACTCTTTAATTCTTTCAATTCTCCTTCTCTCATAAAGCCATATTAAAGTATCAGTGCCTCCAGCAAATAGTTCTTTCTGTTGCTTAACTTTCATGGTGATGTTGCCTTCCCTGTGACACCATTTTGCAGGACAGCCTTTATATCTGTTAGACACAGTCCATTTATCCAAGTCGCTCAGTCAATGTGGCTCCCTTCATTTTCCCCTTGGGAATAATAGCTGTCTCATCAAAATCATGAAAATGGACCATCTCTGGGGTTATGATTTCCAACCCAGGCAATGATGCTTCTCTTCCCAGATAAGACTAAGCATGACTTTTATTGATCTTTTTTCCAAAACATTATTAAGGGCTGATTACTCTCCTGCCCCACTAACCCCAATAATTCCAATTAGAAGGGAAGCTGACATAATTAGAGAGCTGAATGGATGATTGAAATTATCCTTCCCTCTCAGCACAGCAAAGAAATAATCAATAATATAAATTTTCCTTCCCATTGCCTGGTTTTATCAGCATCTTCATGGTGATGTCTGCTGTACCCGTCCTATCACAGACAGGGATTCAAAAGGAAGCCTTTTCACAAAAATTAATGACCTTGACCTTCTGAAGAAGGACTCTGACAATTGGCTAATAGATGCCAGGCACATGTATGTGTTTTGGATATGGGTGGCAGGTGACTAATTGGGCTTGAGTTTTTCCAACCATGCTTGTAATTAACAGTACAAAGAAAATTCATCTAGGGGCAGTTTGGCTCACATGGATAGCTGCAGGTGGAAGATTCACAAGCAAAAAGGATAGGTAGTTTTTTTATAAACAGCATTCAGGATTTGAGTGCTAGCTCTTTCAGAAGAATAGTTTCTGAATAATTCTCTTTTTTTCGCTCAAGTAACTTGACTGACTTATTTTTAAATGTTTAATATTACCTCTGGGGGACACATGGGTTGGCATATGACAAGTGCCTTTCTTGAACAGTCGGTTCATCCTTAGAGGAAGCTAGTGAGAAGAACAAAACAAAATGACTCAGGAAAGATCTCTATCACTACTCATATGACCTTCATTGATCAAATCTCTGAGAGAGATGTGCCCACCTCTTCCCATAGGGACTCTTAAAATAAACCTGGAGTATGGTACAGAGTATGAAAATTGGAGAAAGTAGCACGTTTGCAGCTTACACAGAATTTAACTCTATATTGGGAATGAGAAAAAAAAACCGTTGTCTGATTCTGCTCTGTCCTGATTACTAATTAATCAGGTGCTAAAGGCATTTAAACCAATGATCCTCTTAAAATGATGGAAACTAAAGGAATTTCTATTGCTTAAAGAAATGGTAAGGTTTAGAATCTTTTTACACTTTGATTTGGGTCAATTTTTTTGGAAAAAATTGTAGAGCAAAAAGTCTCATTATTTGATGGTTTCAAAGATCAAAATTAGTCACTAAACTAGGATTTGAGTAGAGGTATTATAAGTACACAATATTTGATGACATCAACATTGTGCTTTAAGGTCTATAAAATATTTCCTATCTGGGATCTCATTTGATCTTCACAACAATCTGGAGAGCTAGGTGCTGTTCTCTCCCCTCCCCTCCCTCTCCCTACCCTGCCATTCATGGGATGTGATGGAGAAATATGAGGAAGCTAATGAAGGAAGTGATGCTATTGAATGTCTGAGACAGGATTCGAATTTTCTGATTTTTTGATTCCAGGTCCAATACTGCATCACTAAGTTGCCATTTTTCATATGTATACTTATGTGTATGTATTATATAAACCCATTTTACATATATATACATATATATGTATCTGTATGTATGTGTACTAGCCATTATACATACACACACACATGATGGGAGCTAATATATTTACACAATATGTATGTATCATATATGTATGTATATAATATATGTATATTACACATACATGTATACAGATGTATTTATACACATACATGATATATGTCATATATCATGTATGATGGCTTTTTTTTATTCAAACATGACTTCATTGATATGGTGAACTCTCAGCTTTCTATCAAAGCTGATGACCAACTTTTCTGCAATTAAAGTAGGTGAATTGTCTGAAGAATGAACACTCAGTGGGTAAATGATGTGTCTAAGATTCACACAGACTCTGTCATAGCAGGATGCTTCTCTAATAATGATCATATTTCCATATCATTTTATGATCAAAATTAATTTGCATATATTATCTCATTGGGTCTTTAAATACTTAAAAAAATAAAATGACAGTACAAAACTTAACAATTGGCTTGTGCAAGAGTTCCTTTATTAGTTGGTTGTTTGAAATTCAGAATTGTTTCCCATAAAAATGTTTCCTAGTTAAAAGGCAGCCAAGCTCAGACTAATGGTAATGACTAAGTTTGTTCCTAGAGAATAAAGGCTTAAATGAGTGAAAAAAAAATTATTAAGCACCTCTATTTGCCAAGCTTTATTCTAAGTACTAAAGATACAAAAGAGAGAAAATCCAATGCTTGTTTTCAAAATGCTCACATTCTAATTAGAGGAGACAACACATTTAAGAGAATTCAATAGCAGGGCAGATAGAAAGGCACAAAATCCTAAGGGTACATCTCAGGCAGATGGCATGGCTGTACCAGGGTGGTCACAGTGTCAGAGGAGAGAAGGGCATTGTA
Source organism: Myrmecobius fasciatus (assembly GCA_023553655.1). Taxonomy (NCBI): domain Eukaryota; kingdom Metazoa; phylum Chordata; class Mammalia; order Dasyuromorphia; family Myrmecobiidae; genus Myrmecobius; species Myrmecobius fasciatus. The sequence continues at coordinate 322,475 of JAJPUD010000551.1, forward strand.
ATATCTAATGTTGAAACAATAGGACTTGACAACTGATCCAGATATGGGTAGTGAGAGAAAATGAAGAGTTGAATATGATCCCAAGATTATTGTTTGTCCTTCATTCTTGAAGAGGACCAGAACATCAGGGAGGTGATGCTATGGCATGCAAGTGAATTGGATTTAAGTGAGGGAGGCTGTACAAGGTCACCTGCCTCACTTTCCCCTCCAGAACCATTTGGGTGGTCAGGATATAGATTAAGAGGATTGGAGATTGTTCTGGATGAAATAGGAGACCCTTTTAAGCTAAGGTCTTCAACAGGTCTAAGTTTGATTGAAGCTGCACCCATTCAGTGATGTGGATCTGGATAACTGATTCAGTTAAAGAAGCCAGATAGAGGGGAAGATTTGGGGAAAAGATCATGAGTGCAGTTTTAGTCATGTTGAGTTTAAGATATTCAATTAGTTCAACAATTAGTTTGAGATGTCCACTGAGAAATGAGAACTGATAAGTAGATCTGTGAGTTATCTACATCAAGAAGATAACTGAAACCAGCTAATGAGAGCACCAAGAGAAAAAGTTTTGAAGGAGAAGAAAAAAGGACCCAAGATACAGCCTTGGAGAATCCTATGATTAAGAGAAGGAGTCATAAGGTGGATGAGAAGAGAACAAGAGGTTAATGTCTCTGGAAAGCAAAGTGTATCAAGAAGAAGAGAGCAATTAACATTGTCAAGGTAAGCAAAAATCAAGAGAATGGATTGAAAAAAGATCACTAAATTTGGCAATTAAGAGGGACTGGCTACTATGGAAATAACAGTTTCAGCTGAATGATGAGACTGCTAACCAGAGAACATGAGGAAAGTAATTGCAATTGTAGAGAATCTTCTCAAAGAGTATCCTCACAAGGGAGAAGAGATATAGGGTAACAGTTAGTTAGGACAGATGGCTTAAGTGAGGATTTTTTGAAGTTCAGGGGGACAAAGACATGCTTTTCGTTAATAGGGAAACAATCAGAAGATAGGGAACAATTGATAATTAGAGAAAGAGTATAGATAATAGAAGGGGCAATATGTTGGAGAAGATGAGAGGAACTGAGATCATTTATGCATGTAGAGGGGTTGACCTTGGCAAGAAGAAGCAGAGAACATTAGAGGGAGGTGAGATGAAGAGTCAGGGAGAAGAAGGAGCTCTCAGGAAATGGTGTCATTTTTTTCCCGGTGAAATATAAGGTCAGATGAGAGAAAGGGGGAGGAGAGTTATGAGAGATTTAAGAAGAGATGAAAAGGTTTGGAAAAGATGTTGTGGTTACTGGGGCAGTTAATCAATTAGGGAATTAGGGAGGATTGCCTTGCTGCAGTGAGAATCCAATGAAGATTATGTAACATAAACTTCTACTAAACCCAGTCAGCATGGTCTTGTGCTTTTCTTCAGCTTTTCTCAGCAGCACATGAGTAGGAATGAAGAAATAAATAGTGAGAGTTATCCAAGTTTGGGACTTGCCAGGGTAAGATCACTGATAGGAAAAAAGGCGAGAGATTTGAGAGAAGAGTAGGGAACTGAAGACTAAACTGGTATAAAGATGGGGAAGGGAAGAATGTGTAGTGAGTGCAGGAGTGATGGACTGGGGCAGAATTGTCATGGTGAGAATGGGGTTTCAGAGTTGCAAGGCAGAGGCAGAGAGGAAATTACATTAGATTGTGATCAGATAAAGCAATTTCAGATTTCATGAAAATGAAACTGGTGCATTTAAATGAAAGAAGTCAAAAATTTGACCATTTCTATTTGTTCTTGTAATGGAGTGGAGGAGTAGATCATGTGAAATGAGTAAACTGAGGAATAGGAGTTTAGAGTATATGAGGGAATATCAATATGTATGTTGAAATACTCTAGTGTGAGTTCAGGACTTGGAGAGGAGAAAAATGAGTCAGGCACTGAACTCACTGAAGAAGAAAAGAGAATATCTTGTAAGCCTGGAATCAACGGCTAACAGAATCTTAATAAGATGATAAATGTAAATTGAATGAATCTCAAAGGAGAAGAGGCTATTGAATGATAATGGAAGAAGGTGAGCCAGGAAGTGGCAATGGGGAAAAAAAGAATATTTCAACTCCTCAATTGCACCAATGAGTTAGAATGAATGAAAATATAGTCACTGTTAGAAAAAGAAGCCAAGGAGGCTGTCATCAGTCAATCAGTCAGTCAATAAACATTTCTTAATAACTTATTATATATTAAACTTTGGGGATAAGAGAAAAGTAACTAACAATTCCTGCTCTCAAAGAGTTTAGTCCAATAGAGACATCTAATCAGGAGGGAACCAAGTCTTAATGCAAAAAAGATGGAGGAATTAAGAAAAGGAGAAGGCCTTCCAGAGAGCACAATGGAAGGAATTGAATGGCTGCAAAGTATAAATAAATAAATCAGAGTATGTTGCTGGATGAGCTCACAGCTCACAGAGTTGAGCCTCCTCCATTTATTACTTAATTGTCATTCCTTTCCTAGAGGAGTTGCAGTCATGTTGACATTAGTCATTCTATCTAACTATATGTGTGGTCTTTGCAAGTCACTTTTCTTTACCAGGTTTTAATTTCCTCATCTTTAAAATTAGGCAATCAAACCAGATAATCTTCAAGGTCTCTTTCACCTCTAGAATTGTATAATTCTAAGATTTAGATTATCCAAATTCTTAACTTTTATTGTCAGTTTTTTAAACCTATATTTTTTGGGGGAAAACTTTATTATTCTTTATGGAATCTGTATTCCACAATTTGGGATTAATGTTCCCTTAATGAAACCATTACTGGATTACCCTAAAGGTGGATTTCTTCTGTGGAAGCAATCAGACTTCTTTCTAACATATTTTCATTAAACACAAACACAAACACACACACACACACACACACACACACACAAATCCAGGGGCCAGTCCCTTTCTTAAAACTGCTGCTAATAAAGGCCCTTGCAGATACAAGCAGTCAATGTAATAAGTGTCACTAAGGTTTTCTCTCTGACACTAAGCAAAATTTTCTTTTTCATCATGTTGCATGGATGTTCACAGAAATAACCTTTGGCATAAAGATGGGACTCTTTGGTCGTATCCTGCCTGGCTGTAGAATAGACAGTAGAATTATTCAACAACTTAAACTACCAACTTAAAAATTGCATTTCTTAGGACACCACATCAAGAAATGCAGGCATTTCTTATATCAATTTGATCAGATTCAGGGCTAGAAGATGCCTGGGTTTATTTGTGAATCTGATCTTTACTGGCTTTCTGGTTTAGGGAAGCCCAGAAGACTGACCCCTCTAACCCAGAGGCTTCTGCTTTTGCACCCTGTGGAAACTGATTTTCCACATTCTTCCCTTCCCCATCTTTATACCAGTTCAATCTTCAGTTCTCTACTCTTCTCTCAAATCTCTTGCCTTTTTTCCTATCAATGATCTTATCCTGGCAAGTCCCAAGCTTGGATAACTCTCACTAATTTCCTTACATGGAAAGTCTTTTTTATGTTAGTGTTGTTTATTGTGTATCAGACAGGTGTGGCTCAAAGCATGGAGACTCAAGACAACATTTTTCATTGGGTAGGCTTCCCCGCCTTAAGCTTGTAATTGTTGGCAACACTTTAAAAAAAAAAAAGTTTGGTCACACATGCTAGACACTGGTATTTATGGTTTGAATGTCTTGGTAAACAGTCCTGAGCCCCAGGCTGCTTCTTTAAGGAAGCATGCTATTTCCTTCCTGTTTGCTGTGGTTTTTTGAGAGACCCATCCCACTGGCTGTTGTCACGGATAGACTTGAGTATGTATTTACCTGAAATACAGGCTTTATTCTATCTACGAAGCTCTTTCCCTTCCCCTTAACAAATCCCAAATTCTGGAGTTTGGAGGGTGCATTTTTAGTAAACTTCTTCATTCAATATAATCATCTATATTCCCATTCCCTTCTTCTCCTGCCAACCCACAAACCCACTGATTGATCTTTCTCTCTGTACTTCTCCATTTGGCTTCTGAGTTCATTCTCAATTCCCCTCTGTTTGCAGTACTACAGAGGTTGGAACTCCTTTTACTTCTGAGCTATAACAAGGGCTGGGAAGCCATTCTGTCATTTTTCATGGGAAACATAGGGCCTGTCTACATCTCTGACTGTATCCCTTCCATTTGCTTCAAAATTGATTAAGGCAACACATATTTTAACATGTTTAACATATATTGGATTACTTGCCATCTAGAGAAGGGGGTTGGGGGAAGGAGGGAAAAATTTGGAACACAAGATTTTGCAAGAGTCAATGTTGAAAAATTATCCATGCGTATATTTTGAAAATAAAAAGCTTTAATAAAAAAATAGATTGATTAAAACACAACTTTTTGGATCCTCCATGGTTCCTTCAAGATTCTTCTCAGCAACAATCCTGGAGGATTGCTTTTTCTCATCAATTAATTGCCTTAAGCATATTTGGAAGTTAATATCAAAGATGAATCCAATCATTCCAGTCATTTTATGTGATTTCCCACTGCAACCATATTCCTGGCTGGTAAGTAAGGGTGAGGAAGCCATAACTGACTGTTCTTTTATATTAGAAATCTTAGAATTTTTGCTTTACCTTCCAGTGGGTTTAGAAAGTTCAAATGGGGTGAAGATTGCAAAGGATTTTGTAAAACTTAAGACTTTTGTAAATGTCTGTTATTATCATGCCATAGTAAAACTATGCCAGTGGAGTACAAACTGGAGAAGGCTGCATCATTAACATGAAAGGCAACTGGATGAGACTGGTTGCTGACTACCGGCCTCACTAAGTATGGAAGGGGATTCATTGCCAGTACAGTACCCACATGGAGTTGATTTTTTTTTGGCTATAGCAGGCCATTATCATCATCATCATTATCAATTTCGACTCCCTAGTGCTTTGGCCCAGTAATTAAGCTACTAGAAAAACAGTACCCAAAGGAAGAATATTAGGTCAGACACTGTAACCTTGATGTATCAGGACCTCAAGTTAATCTGATGAGTTGGCACCTTCTTTAGTATGGCATGAAAGCCAATTAATGGTGCCAGTCTAGGGGGACTCCCCTGACTAATATTTAGGGAATCAAAATAACTTTGACCCTTCTGAGATTTTCACAGATAATTTGAGACTTCGAGAATCCTGGAGATTCTCTTACAATCCTGTTGCTTCCCAATGGACCTTTTGGATCAGAGGAACTTGGTAGAGTTGTAAGTACTTTCTAAGAATTCTAATCCATTCAGGGCAAAGTTAACTTGATCTAGATTGCTAAGAACTTCTTTATAGAGGATCAGAATTTTCTTGATGCACAAATCTTTCATACAGATTATCTAGAACCCTGACTCTATAATCTGGAAAATGGATTAAAATCCTGGGTCTTCCATTTACCTGTGTGATCTTGGGCAAGTCACATAACTACCTAGCCTCAATCACTCTTTTATGAAATTACAGTGTTGAAGTAGACAGTCTCTGAGTTTCTTTCCAACTCTAACCAATGATACCAGGATCTTCTGAACCTTTGGAAAAGTTGGAAGCCAGAGTAGCCATGAGCTAGAAGGAGCCTTTGATTTCACCCTGGGACTTCTTCTTACAGCCAGGATAATGCAAGAGTCTATGATGGGGTTGGAGAATATTGATTCATGAAGGAGATACCCCTTCCCCCATCTTAAACCCCATCCCAATCCAATAAATTTCAATCAGCTCCCTGGCTGTGAACAATTCTATTGGCTCACAGTAGATATCACCTACTATTGGAATTTAATTTCACCCAAATATAGTGTATTTTAATTAGAAGAGAATAAAATATGAAATACTACATCAAGAAGAAATTTCTATTTTGTCTTTTTAAAAATAGCTCCTTGTCAGTTATACTGCCCTTTTCTTTAAAGAGGCAACATGATCACATCTGTTTTAGATAGATTTAGATATTTATATATGCAGATACACAAATATATATATGTCATCTATATCACTGGGAAAAGTTGAGAGTGCTTTATAGTTCAATAATTCTTAGTCTTTTAGATAACATGGACCTGTGTAGATGTGTCTCTCTAAGGAGACAGTCTTAGGGAGATCTTTTCTTTGGTTACTATTTTTCTGCTGATGCAATGTCTCAAATGAAGGAGATACATAATTGTTTGATATGGTTTGTGGTCAGGCTTATCAAAAGTAAGAGATGTAGGCTGTTACTAAGAGGTGTAAATGTTTACTGAACTGAGTTGCTTCCAGTAGTAATAACATACAGAGTCTAGACAGCTCTTTGCTAGTATTGGGCTTTTTTCTTGTAGAATGCCTTTGTACAGAAACTGGTCTTGTGCTTACACCAAAGTATGAGAACTATGTTAATTCATTATTATGAATTATTGAATTTGTATATATGAATAAAATGAATTGAACTAACTATGTTAATTCAAACAATGGAGACATTGAGCAACTATCTTCCTTTAGTCACATATTTTACTTAATCTATCTAGGAGTATTACCCCCAACTAATCCCTTCCCCACTATAATGTTGTCTTCTTAAATGAAACAAAAATATTTTTTTCTGTCTCATTCTCACCATTAAAAACAAAATAATACCTTTTCTAACAAATATCCGTAGTCAAAACAAATTTCACTGTTTTATTGTTAATGTGTCACAACCAAGTCCCATTATATTGTAAAAGTCTTCTGTTAACATGATTGGGGAATTTCCCTTTGTAATGTAGCGACTCCCGTCTTTTATATATGTGCTACCGATCATTAATGAACATTTGTGAAGTGCTTACTATACTCTAGGTATTGTGTTAATCACTGGGGATAGAAAGAGAGACAAAGTCACTCACATTCTACTGAAGGAGACTACTGTCTAAGTAAGTAAATAGGTACCTAAAAGATTTACAGAGTGTAAATGGAAGGTGATCTCACAGGTATGGCTTTAGCTGCTAGGGAGGCCCAGAAAGGCTTCCTGTATAAGGTCATTTTAGGTCATTTTTTTGAGGAATCCTTGTTTAATAAGAAGCAGAGATTAAGAGGGACTCCGGGGAGACAGCTCATATATGTAAGGACACCAAGATGGGAGACTGATGGAACAGCAAGAAGCCCATTAGATCCCAGAGTGCACAGAGGGAATTCAAGAAAAAGATTGGGGAAGGTAATAAGAAGCAAGGTTGTGAGGAGTTTTAAATGCCAAATGGAAGGCTTTTTTTTTTTAAACCTACATTTACTAGGGAGTCAGTGGAATTTTTTTTAAAAGAAAGGCAGGGATAATCTGGCTGACCTATACATTTGACAGTTGAATTTAATGGATTGAATTGGGGAGAGATTTGAAGCTGGAGCACCAATGAGGAGGCTATTGCATTAATCTAGACAAGAGGGGATGATGGTCAGAACTAGGGTAGTGTCTGTGTAAGTGGAACAAAGGAATGCATATGAGAGATGCTGGAGATAGAAACAATATAGATTAGCTAGGTGGGGTGAGTGAGAGTAAATAGTCAAGGATGGAACAAGGCTGTGAATCTGTGGTCCTGGAGGGGTAGTTATGTCCTAGATAGAAATAGGAAACTTAGAAAGAGAGGCAGATATTAGGGAGAAAGATAATGAGTTCCATTTTGGATAAGTTTAGTGTGAGATGCCTAGAGGACACAATTAGATCAAAGTAAAGGCATTTGATGGAATAATGTGGTAATAAAGCAGCAACAAAACACTTTCCCCAGAAAATTCAGTCCTATTCTCCTTCAAACCCACGTACCATCAGTGGAAAGGGTAAATATATCTAGAGAACACATGTGAATGCAGAGGTGCACAGGACATACAGATAGAAAGGCACACACATAAGGGATACATATGGTTATTATAAAGACTTCCTATTAATCTCCCTGTTTCTGGTCTCTCCCCTCTCCAGGATGGACCCCACACAGCTGCCTAATAGATTCTACTAAAGCACACATCTGACCTTGTTATTACTATGCCAAAGAAACATCAATGGTTTCTTGTTGCTTCTGTTTGGCAATAGAAGCCTTTTACAATCTGGCTCTAACTTATCTTTCTAGACAGAAGTCATATTACTTCCTTCAACCCCTTGTTAAATGAACAAATGTGTAATTCTTCTTTTAAGAAGTTTGGCCTCCAAAGGATAAGTGCTTTCGGTACCTAGAAAAATCATAAACTAAGTAGAGTTCATGGTTATTTCATACTTTGAATTTTATTTCCTTTTGCTCTCCATTATCAATGTCTCTATTCCAAGTCTCTATCTATCCTAGGATTAGGAAGTCCTCCTGTGAGTTCTTTTTTATTGTTCAGTTGTTTTCAGTCATGTCTGAGTCTTTGTGACTCGATTTGGGGTTTTCTTGACAAAGATGTTGGAGTGGTTTATAATTTTCTTCTCCAGCTCACTTTATATATGAAACTGAAGCCATCAGGAATAACTTGCAAGTTCTGTCAATTCATAATTGCTAATCTATATCACCCTAATATAACTTTTTGGACCTACTTTTTCAACAAAACACCAAGGACAGTCTCGTTTTTGGCCCCCTCTTTTTTGTACCCACCCAAGATTCTTGGATCTTCTATATAAATAAAAGGAATAATGAAGGCAAAGGCAAAATTATTCAGCCATGTGGAATCACAGGATTTTCAGATTTGTCATACAGAATGATATCATATTACATTCTATACCACTTTTATCCAGCAACTGAACCAGCGAACACCCATCTTGTTTTCAGGTATTTTTTCTTTTCTTTGTTATCACAGAAAAGTGCTGTTGTGAATGTTTTAAGGCCATATTTCCATTTTGTCTGCCAACCAAAAGGCTATTACCCTCTCCAGTTCTGCCCCCTACCCCTTGAGGTATCACTGAGTTTGATTTAGTTATTTATGCTGGGTAGAGCTGGATAAACCTTACCAACCTAGTAACAGGCTCCCAAGAAGCCAATGCCTATTCCCTCATCATTATTGGTTAGAGAAAGAACCTCCATGGCTATGTTTATTGAAAACAGAAATGGAACCACTATCTTGAAACCTCCTTATTTAATATCCAGACTGCTTGGGTGCAAGTTTAATGTTCAGTGGCTTGTTAAATTAATCAGCGACAATGATAAATTGTTTATCTTGCCGACAGTGTGGCTGAAGCATTCACACTGCTCACCTTCATGCTATCTCTTCACAGGGCTCTGTAAATTATTTTTAGTAGATGCTGTAATTGCTGCTAAGAGTGTAGCTTACCAGCACTCTTAAAAATGAACCTATCGTACTTCTTTACTTTGACTGAAATTTCACAAGTGCAGGAAGAATAGACTAGAAGGATTTAATTTGTTTAGATAACTTAAGCAAATTATGACTGGCCTAAAATACTAGGTTTGATCATTAGAAAAGAAAAAAATAGCTGTGACCTAAAGCTATCCTCCTTTAGGCTAAGGAAATTAGAAAATATATTTTGATTTCATCCTTCAATACCCCTATATATCCCATTTGAGATATAAAAATCATATATATATATATGTGCATATATATAAATATATAAAACAATAATATATAACAATCATAATATAGCAATCAATGGGTTTTTCTAAGCAGGTGTCCATATAGCTGAATTCAAAGTAGAAAATAGACTTGATTAAGCACCCATTATGTGCCAGGCACTATGCTAGGAATTGGAGGTGCCAAGACAAAATGACAGAAAATGCCTATCTTCAAGGAGATTATATTCTATAAGGGGTACATAGCTACAGATAATTAAGTACAAAATTTAAATAAAATAAATATAAATCTTTGTGTGTGTGTGTGTGTGTGTGTGTGTGTGTGTGTGTGTGAGAGAGAGAGAGAGAGAGAGAGAGAGAGAGAGGTACCAAAAATTGTCAAAATTGAGAAAAGCTGGAAGTGACACATGATCTGACCTTGAATTTACCTAAGGATTTCAAGAAGTAGAAGTAAAGAGGAAGAGCATTAGAAGAACTAGAATTTGCCTGTAAAAGATCATGGAGGTGGAAGATGAGATGTCATATTGGGACCAGTTTAACTGGAACATAGAACATGTGAATTTTTTGACTTAAGAGTTCCCCCAGAGACATGCAAATAATATTTTGTTTATTTTTAAGAGTCTACTTGATTTTCAGAACCACCTCAATAAAATACTGTTTCTGGGGGGTGAGAGAAGATGCAGAAGTCTTCAGGCAGCTTTGTTGTGTATGCTGTCTGTTTTATTCCCAAATAGCTTCATTAGGAATAAAAAAAAAATCTTGAGAGCAGATCAATATAAGTGAAAAATTTCAATAATTTTCTTGTCTATGTGAATGAAGTTTCTCAGAATACCCCCAAATTTGTCTTTTTTAATGTTAACCCTTGGGGCAGCTAAGATGATACAGTGGATAGACCTCCAGCACTGAAGTCAAGAGGACCTGCTTTCAAATCTCAATTCAGATACTTAACACTTCCTAGCTGTGTGACCCTGTATAATTCACATAACCCTAATTATCTTGCCAAAAAAAGGAAGAAAAAATTAATTCTTAAAGTTTTTTCATCTATGCTTAAAAATTCTTTAGACTTGTAAGTTTATCCAATAAGGCAAATTTAATGTTAAGGCAACTCCATCCATTGAGGAATAATGACAACAGCTATGATTTATAGTCTTTTAAGAGTCACCTGAGCCATTGAGAGATTAGGTATTTTGTTCATGAACTCCAGCATCTTGTATGTGTCAAAAGTAGGAGAAGAACCCAACTGGTGTTGATCAACCATGTTGTATATGTCAAAAGCAGGAGAAGAACCCAACTGCTGCTGGTCAACAACAACCATGATTTACCCACTTTGCCCACACTGCCTTTTGCTGATGTAGTTTCAAATGTGTAAATAAATGGGAGCAAATAATATTTACATAGGCAAATACATACCTTCAGTTTTCAGGTAAAGGATGAGGGGCTTGAAATATTAATAAAGTAGGTAACATTGATCTAATGCTTCACATTTTAGGATTGTATTTATAAATTTTTATCCTTTCAACAATTCTTAGGAGGTCGGTACTATTATTACTTCCATTTTATAGATGAGGAAACTAAGGCAGAGGGAATGTGACTAATTCAGATTTACACAACTATTTGAGTGTCTGAGACTGGATTTGAACTTGAATCAAAACTTGGAGTCAAAAAGACTCCAGATCTAGCATTTTTCCCATTTTATCACTTAGCTGACTTTGGAAGAGCAATCTAGGGGAAACCAAGGTATTTTCTTCCTTTATTTTCCTTCCCTTCAAACATTTGAGTCAGTTTCTTTTTTTTCATGGGATCATAATTTTTGAATGAAATGAGGCCTTCCATTCTAATCTTCTACAGAGAAGGGGACTGAGACCCAGACATTGAAGCTTTGTTACATAGGCATTGAATCTCAGAGGTGGGAATTGTGACTCAGGTCCTTTGACCCCTAAGTCAATACTCTTTCCCACTGACCCACATTGCTACTAAACAGTCACTCCTTTTTAATTCTTAAAAAGAATAATTTCCCAGGCTTAGGCGGTCACTTTGTATTTATCTTGTTAAGCTCCAGTGGGTCTAGCTTATTATCTTATTGCTTTGCCTCTGTTGAATTTATTGCATAAAAGGTGCCCACTGATGGCAGTGAGCTATGAGTTGTAACTTCAGAGTTTTAAAGCATCATGAATTAGGGCACCAGATGCATAAGTAAGATAAACCTATTACCCAGGAGCCCTAGGGATGATGAGCTTTTTTCCTCCTAAGCACTGCTCTCCCTTCCACAGTGTGAACAGTTCAGCTTAAATAAGTTTAGGTGAATTCTGAACACAAGAAGCCAATTTTTATTTGTAAAGGGATTAGGTTTAAACAAAAAAATGGGGTGAGGGCAACAATTTAGCCATGGAGATAAATGATAATGGGATTTTTATGTTTTAAATGCTCTTTTGCAAATATTAACAATGCTATCCTCCTGAAGGCTATTTGGAAATTATGCAGAATCTCCTCTGTGCATTAAAATACATGGTCTTGTAATAACTGTGGGTAATATATTTATACTGTCAGCATTGTGATGCTTGCATTTTAATTACTTTCCAAGTATATTTTGAACCAGATGAATGGTACTTATTTCCATGGCATGTCTGCCTGGAAAGTTTAGAAGAGTATTTATTGAGGATGTCCCCAACCCCTACCAATCAAAACTTGGACATGGTAGTCCTTGATCTTAAGTAATATGCATTCTTAATTCACTTTGATCTGTAAATCATTTATAATTGTAATAACTCATATATAGTATATAGACACTATATACAGTGGATAGACTGCCAGGCCTAGAATTAGGGAGACATCTTCCCGAGTTCAAATTTGACCTCAGACACTAATTGTGTGACAAGTCATTTAAACCTATTTGCTTCAGTTTCCTCATCTGTAAAAGGAGCTGCAGAAGAAAATAGTAAACCATTCCAGTATCTTTGCCAAGAAAAGCCTAAATGGTGTCACAAAGAGTTGGTCATGACTGAACAGCAACAAAAACTATTAAATGTGGAGGGTTAGGAATTAGCTAAATGAGATTATTGTAGTGGTACATTTTCTCTTTAAAATTAAATTCAATTTTTCAAATTAACTAAAATCTAATTTTTCCCTTTTCACTCCATTTCACACTCCAAAAAGACAACACAATTTTTCTTTCTTTTTTGGAAAAATAACAGATATGCATAGTCAAGCAGAACAAACATTTTTGTACATTGGCCATGTACAAAAATATCTAAGTTTCATTTTTCATCTTGAGTTTATCCCCTCTCTATCAGGAGATGAATGGTATGCTTTATCGTTAGTCCTCTGGAATCATGTGTGATCACTGCATCAAGGGGAGTTTTCATAGCTTTCAAAGTTGTTTGCTTTTTAAAGTATTATTATTGTATAGGTTGTTTTCCTGGTCCTGTTCATTTTATTCTTCCTTATTTATTAAAGTATCAGAATTATTTGTTTTTATAATATTGATATCATACTATACACTGTCTTCCCTATTCTTTTAACTCTTCTTCAAATCATGTCTTTCTATGTCTCGCTTCTTAAAACACGATACTATTCCCTCATGTCCATGTTGTTCTGTCATTCCCCGATTGTTAACTATCCTCCAGGCTTTTTTGCCATGGTGCTATATTTTAAGACAGTTGATTCTTTGCTGGAATTGAAATTGCTGCTGTATTTTAGACATTTTTCCCCCAAAGACTTAATCTTAAATGATTGATAGATTAGATTTTTTTCTTCTAAGCTTCATGAAGCGAATTTAGGAGCAATGGGTGGGAATTGTAAAAAGGTATATTTAAAGTTAATAGAAAGAAAACATTATCAAAAGTATGAAAATTTGGAATGGATCATTTAGAAGGGAGAAAGATCTCTTTTAAGTTCCTCTCCTTGAGAGATGTGTAAATCACCCCTTGTTGAAGAATTTTCTTTCTCAGCTATGGCTTGAATTTGATACCTGCAGTGGTCTTTCATCTCAAATTTGGTAATTTATGTACTCTGGTGTGGAAGTAGCCCATGGTTATTATGGTCTAGACTAGGGGACTCATAAAAAAGTTTTCAGATTCTGAAGAATTGTGTAAATGTCAATGATTATGATAGTTGTTGTTAGCAGTAAGCATCATTTCAATTGAAAAAGCTTCTAGTTGTGAAGTTGGTTCAATTGAACATGGTAAACTAACTCATCATCAAGAGGGAAGCTAAGATTTTTAAAAAAATCAACTTAAAAAACTACTGAAGGTAAAATGGAAGTACAAGATATCATGGGAAGGGAAGTGCCTAGACTATGGATTTGGTACTGAGATGAATCCATGTTTTAGTTTACACTAGGGGTTCTTTATCTTTTGAATATCATAGATCCCTTTGGCAGTCGGGTGAAGATTAATGGACCATCTTTTCAGAAAAATAATTTAGAAAAATAAAATGTAAACATTTAAAAATAGGATTGCAAAGGAAACCAATTACATTGAAATACAATTCAAAAATAGAGTTTTTAAAAACTCTTCCTGCCCTCTTCCTGCCACAGTAGAGGCTGCTTCCAAGGCACTTGGATATGAGCAACGAGAGTCAGCCTAGCAGCTGCACCAGCTGGCAGGTGTGTGTGTAGGGCTACTGTGGTTAATCTCCTCTTCCTCCAGAGCTAGACCTCACACCTCCCTCAGCACACTGCTGCCAATCAACCCTCTCTCTTTAAGTCAATGGCACTTTCCCTAGGACATATGAAACATTCTTTCCTGGGACAGAAGACTGGACAAAATGGAAACTTTAAAGGCTACCTTTAGACTGAAAAGATTTCTTCTGGCTTAATGACAGAGAAGTTTATAATGTAAGAATTCAAGGATTGGATGACAGATAGATGTCATATAAAAATCAATTCTCTATTTCTGCCCACTTCTAATAATGTTAAAATATTTTTTTTTCAAATTGATTAATTCTTGGCTGCTTTTAATTACCTCCATCCTATAATGGAATGGATTGGACATGCCACATTGTACTCTTATGGTATTTCTGCAGTACATCTTGTATGTTAAAAAATTATGACATCTACATCAAAAGAAATTTTTCACCCGTTTTTAATCACCTGCATGATCCTGGTTTCATGTTTCATGGCATGCCTACTCATTTACATCAAGCCCATCAACAGCTGGATCCTTGGCCCCATAGAGATAACCAGCTTTATTCTGAAAATTAAAAAAAATTCTTTTTCATCAAAACTGATGATTTGAATGAAACCATCATACTGATTTGGATATGGCTTTTTGGGTGAACATTTGACTTTTCATCCTGTCATGCAATGTTTAACATCCACAGATGTCATGTTACCACAGATCAATTCCATTTAACAAATTCAATGCCATTCTGATTCATCATTGAGACCTCACTTAGGATCTCACTAATTTAGGCCAGCAAGCCAGGCCATCATTCCAGAAGTGGATTTAGATGAACTTGGAATTGCCTGCCCATGTACTCCAAACACCTCTTTAATCTAACTCTGACTTATTGCCATGATTTGGATGTAGAAGTCCCTTATGACTTAATGACAGTAAGCACAAAATCCTTTGTGCTTGAAGTGTCAAGCAAGAAGAAGCTGTTGTTCTGGATTATTAGTAACTGGAATCTTAAACATTTAAGAGTTGAGTATTCCAGTAAACTGAGTAAAAGCATTGAAATTCTGAAAGCATTGAAATTCATACCTATGACAAACATTTGGCAAGCATGTGAATGATCAAAGTTTGATTCATATCATATCTACTTGCAAATTTTATCTTTCCTTTGAAAACTCAATTCACAAAGATTCAATCACTGAAAAACTCTACAATGTTTTTTTGTTTGTTTGTTTGTCTGTTTTGTTTTTTTGTTTTTGTTTATGTTTGTTTTTTTCTGAGTAGTCCAGTACCTGTTGTGCTATGTCCATCAAAGGAAAACTATAAGAATTTTTTTCCCATAGGACTCCTTCATTCATTAGGAAGATTATAATTCTGTCAGTGAGCTAGCCAAATATCTTAAAGAGATAGACAAAACAATACATTATATATACCTCAGTTACTTTAACTGGAGAAAGAGTTTCACAATGAATTTCCCATGATTTTGGGAAAACACAAGCATACTCTGCTTGTGACCATATGAAGAGACACCAAGAGTCTAAGTCAGTTGACAATCTAGAGAAACGGTTTTGGAATTAACATTTGCCATCTCTTACACACATAGTAGAAGATTCTAATGGAATCTATTTTAACCTGTGACGATAAAAAAAAGAGACATGTATATTTTGTCAGAGTTTTAAGATATCAATATCAGCAATCTTCAGCACTCGATTTTACATTATCCTGTATATAATTAGGTGCACTGAAACAATTCATTTCCTATTATTGTTTTTTAATCAATGTTGCTTTTTTCCTTCTATATTTGAGTTAATTTGTTGGAAAGGTAAATTTGTTGTTTGATTGTTATGGTTCTACATTAATCAGCTACTTACCTATTTGGAAAATAAAGGTCCAGATTTTAGTATCATGGAAGATTTCCATTTAATTCTTTCCTCTGGAGCTTAAATTTTCCACAATGTAACAAGGAGGGAATGTGTCACAATTGAATTAAAATGAAATTTTTGTATTCTCAAGTTTAACAAGGGCATAGTTGCCTCTCTTAGCTTATCTCCATACTATTATTATAACTTGCAACTACATATTTTTACTCTTATTATCTTTGGATAAAATTTTGGAGTACTATAAAAAACTATTTATATTCTTGTAGTTCAGGAAATAGAATTTTAGTAACTTTTAAATGAAATAACAGAGCATTTCCACCTTGATAAAACAATTACATCAAAAAAGATAACTTCAAAAAACAAGAGATAACTTCCCTCCCCGCAGGAAAAGATAGGTGTGTATAGAGGACATGCCAATAATAATAACTATAAATATTATATTAATGTAAAAATTTTATATACAAGCCTATATATTTTTACTACAATAGCATATATGAATAACATCTGAATAAATTTAAAGATATGCATCAATATAATTTTTTTTCCACAAATCCTAGGTTAAAAACCTCTGAGACCTAGATTAATCAAATAACATATTCTTTGATGAATTTAATTGCTGTAAATATCTCTATAACTAGAGTTCATTTGCATGGAAAAAATTATGAAACAAAAGAGAATTATCAATGTTACACTTGTCTATTTGAAAAGAATAATAAAAAAATAAAACTGTCATAGATAAGAATTTTTTTTGAAAGTTATTTTTAAAGACATTAATATATTGAGTTAATATTTTGTTATAGCTTGGGTGACTTTTGAAGGAAATAGTGTAATATTTGTCAGCCACCTGCTCCTTTGGTCATAGATTAATAACACTTGACCAAGCATGAAAGCGTGCTGAGGCCATCTGCCTTTACCTATACCTGGATGCTTTTCAGCACAATTCTGATTAACTACTTAGCTCAAACCTTTGTTTATAGCAATCCTTTTGGATGGGATGATGCAGTTGTCTTGATAACAAGAATTCAGTTTGCTATACATCAGACCATAGCTATTTAGTATTTGATGTTAAAGGACATGATTTTTCTGAAAATAGGTTTAATGCTATGCACAAGAACTCTTCTCCACCCTAGCCTTTTTCTTTTCTTCCTCTTTCCCTTTTTCTTTGTCTTTCCTTTCTCCCCCTCCCTCTCATTCTCTCTTCCTGTCTTCCTCCATCCCTCTCCTTCCTTTCTTCCTTCTTTTCTTCCTTCTTTCTTTCTTTCCTTCCTTCCTTCCTTCTTTCTTTCCTTCCTTCCTTCCTTCTTTCCTTTCTTCTTTCCTTTCTTCTTTCCTTCCTTCCTTCCTTCCTTCCTTCTTTCCTTCCTTCCTTCTTTCCTTCCTTCTTTCCTTCCTTCTATCCTTCCTTCTATCCTTCCTTCCTTCTTTCCTTTCTTCCTTCCTTTTTCATCCTTCCTTCCTTCCTTCTTCCCTCCCTCCCTCCCCTCTTTCCATCAAAACTTCAACTGCCACCTTGGTGTAAACAACTTGTAAATCTTTTATTTTCAGCCCAGATTTCTACTTTGATTTTTGTATCATTACCTCCAGTTGCCTGCAGGACATTCCCCCCTGAATGTCAGTCCCTCTAACACCTGATGGCTAATATGTTCTTCTGACTTCACTATTTCTGTCTGATAAATGTAGTCCTATTTACTAGGTATTCAGTATTTCTATTGTTAGTGTTATTTAACTGTCATCACCCTGCTCAAGAAATGTCAGTGGCTCCTAATAACCTCTAGAATAAAATACAAATTCCTCAGTTTGGTCTTTAATTCCTTCATTGTCTGGCTTCATTTACCTTACCAGGTTTATTTGACATGATTACCTTTTATGAATTTTATATTCCTACCAAGCTAACCAAACTTAGCCCATCATCCTTTGCAGTTTCTCTCCAATTACTGAGATTCACTTCTCATATCTGGTTTCCTTCAGGGCTCAGTTTAAGTGGAACCTCATCTGGGAAACTTTCTGTTTTCCCCCCAGTTGTGAGAAGTTTCTCTTCCTTACTGAAATGATAATATATGCATTTATGTCTATCTGTTGTATTCTCTCCTCTCCCCCAATAAAATATAAACTCTTTGAGGACAGGCATTAATTTGAACTTCCAATTTATGTTCCCAATACTAGCAGAGTACACTGCACATAGTATGACCTCTATAAATCCTTATTTACTCTCACAAATTTACTAGTGAACTCTTGCTAAATCCTAAGGCTTTTTCTCAGGCTCCATTCTTCTGAACTTTTCTGTGGCATTCTATATTGATCATCACTTGCCTACTGGGTACTCTTTTTCTCCATGAGTTTTTATGACGCTTCTCTCTCTTAGTTATTTAAATTAGCTTGATTATTTTTTCCTCACTCTCCTTTGCTGTTATAGGCAGTAAGCTGAACCAGAACAACACTGTATAGAGTTAACAACATTGTACAATGAAGTACTGTGAATGACTTAGCTATTTATAGCAATGCAATAATCCAAGACAATCCCAAAGAACTCATGATGAAAAATTGTATCTACATTTAGAAAAAGAGCTGATAGCATCTGAATGTAGATTGAAGGATACCATTTTCACTTTCTTTCTTTTTTGTTTTATTCAGTTTTTAAAAAATAAAAATGATATAGGGAAATGCTTAATATATTACATATGTATAACTTATATCAGATTGCCTACTGTCTCAGGAAGGAGAGAGAGAAGGAAGGGAGGGAAAGAATTTGGAACTCTAACGAATGTTAAAGTTGTTTTTACATGTAATTGGGGAAAATAAAATATTAATAAAATCAAAAAACCAACTATTATCTCCAGTGATTGAGATTATCTCGTGTGACAATAACCCTTGGAGCTAGATGCTATTATTATCTCCATTTTGTAGTTGAGGAAATTGAGACACATAGAGGTTAAGTGACATGCCCAGAATAGCTAGATGGTCTGAGGCTGGATTTGAATTCAGGCCTGATCCTAGATCTTGACCTACTAGAGATCAAGAAGAGTGAAAACTGAGAAAAGGTTTTGGCAATTAAACTCATTAGAGAGAGTAATAACAGTTGAATGACAAGGTCAAAAACCTAACTGTAGAGAATTAAGAAAAGAATGAGAGAAAAGTAAATGGATTGTAAATGACTTTTTCAAGGAATTTAGCCATTAAATAGAAAAGAGATACAGAATTACATGTAGCAGGGATGGCTGGAGCAAATGAGTCTTTGGTTCATTTTCAATCCTAACTGCTGTCAACTTTTAAAGTTTTTTTGAAATCAACTGTGGCTAAAAATAATAAAAAACAAATCACCCAGCTCTTTTAGAATAGTGGGGAGCAGCATTGTATCATCATACAAAAGTACCAATTGGATACCAGAGAAATCAAATAATGACATTCCTATTTCTAACCCTCCCCTTCCCCCCAGTTAGTCTTCCTCAGACTACTGGAGCTGAGTTCCATACCATGGGCCTGAAGGAAAATAGGTCAACATTTTTTGCCTCCCATGAGAGAGGAAGGTATCTTAATCACTCAGTACACTATACTAGAAACCCCTCTTTCGAGCTAGAGGATAAATGAGGAAATAAATTGAAATCAGTGCAAGAAGGATACAATATCTTGCAAGAAGGATATAATGCCCTGCAAAAGAGATATGAAAAAGACACCGATGTATTGAAAAATAAAATTAGTGAAGTGGAAAAAGAGTGCAATAGACAAAAAGTTCAATTCACCAGTTACAAAAGGAGCTTAAAAAGGTAACTGAAGAAAACAACACTTTAAAAATAAGAATTGAACAAATGCAAGTGAATGACTCAATAAGACTTTAAGAATCACAAAAACAAAAAAATGAAAAATTAGAAGAAAATATGAAATACCTCCTAGGAAAAACAACTGACTTGGAAAATAGATCTAGGAGAGACAATCTAAGGATTATTGGATTTCCTGAAAGCCATGATGAAAAAAAGAATCTAAACACTGCCTTCCAGGAAATCCTGAAAGAAAACTGCCATGAGATTGTAGAATCTCATGATCCATTAGGAGAAGGCAAAATCACCATTGAAAGAATTCACTGATCACCTCCTGAAAGAGACCCCAAAATTAAAACCCCAAGGAATATTGTGGCTAAATTTCAGGACTATCACACCAAGGAAAAGATTCTGCTAGCAGCTAGAAAGAAACAATTCAAATACAGAGGATCAATAATTAAAATCACACACGATCTGTCAGCCTCCACATTGAAGGATCGAAGGGCCTGGAACCAGATATTCCAAAAGGCAAAGGAACTTGGATTACAGCCAAGAATAACCTATCCAGCTAGAATGAGCATTATCCTCCAGGGAAGAAGATGGTCATTCAATGATATAGGTGAATTTCACCTATTTCTAATGAAAAGACCAGATCTGAACAAAAAATTCGACATCCAAACACAGAACTCAAGAGAAACATAAAAAGGTAAAAAGGAAATGACTCTTGAGAACTTTATTACTACTATGGGGATACTTAAAGTTTGGGGGTATAATTAACTAGATATTACTTTGATAATATGAAAAAGAAAACTAGAGGCGGAAAGGTTATCATACTGGGGAAAAGAGGGAAAAAGTGGTAAAATAAGATCTAAAAAAAAGGAGGTAAAAACAAGGTAAAATCTCTTGAAGAGGCAAAGAAAACCTAATATAATTGAGAGAAAGAGGGGAGGGAGATGAGCATTGTGTAAATCTTACTCTCATCATGTTGGGCTCTAAAAGTGTATATCAGACACTTGATTTCACATAGAAACTTGTCTGTTGCTAGAGGGAATTGGGAGGGAAAGGAGGAAAAGAAAGGGATAAACTAATAGAAGGGAAAATAGAAGAATCAGGGGAAAGGTGTAAAAAAAGGGGGAGGGGATCTAAAGGGTGGTGGATTGTTTGGGGGAGGGGGTCATCAAAAGCAAAGTACTGAGGAGGGGGGAAGGGAGAAAGGGGAAAGGAAAGGGAAAAACATAACTTGGGTAAATAAGATGGCAGGAAATAAAGAATTGGTTATTCTAACTGTGAATGTGAATGGGATGAACTCTCCCATAAAGTGGAAGCAGATAGCAGATTGGATTAAAAACCAGAATCCCACAATATGTTGTCTACAAGAAAGACATCTAAAACATAGTGACACATATAGGATAAAGGTAAAAGGCTGGAGCAGACCTATTATGCTTCAGGTGAACAAAAAAAAGCAGGGGTAGCAATCCTTATCTCAGATCAAGTAAAAGCCAAGATAGATCTAATCAAAAGAGATAAGGAAGCAAACTATATTTTATTAAAGGGTACCATAGATAATGTAGCAATATATATACTAAATATATATGCACCAAGTGCAATAGCATCCAAATTCCTAGGGGAGAAATTAAGAGAGATGCAAGAAGAAATAGACAGCCAAACTATACTAGTGGGTGATCTCAACCTTGCTCTCTCAGAATTAGATAAATCAAATCACAAAATAAACAAGAAAGAAACTAGGGAGATAAACCAATTGTTAGAAACCCCTCTTTCATTCTTGTGAGACAGGGTAGTGAGCACCAAGTCCAGCATCCCTTCCCCTCTGCCAGTCTCACACCTCAGAGTTATGTTCTGCTCATCTCCCCCCACTTCCCTTACCACTTCCCATGTTTTCCAGGGGTCTGGCTTGTATCACTGAAGACTGCAGGAGCATAGGAGATTGAGAAACACAATCTTATAGATCAGAGGGCATCTAGTACACCTTATTCTTCTGGCAAACAGAAAAACAGGCTTCAAAAGGCTCAATAACTCCCCAAGAGCACAGAAGAGGAATTGGGGGGCAGCTAGGAGGTACTGCAGGAGATAGAGCACCAGCCCTAAAGTTGGGAGGACCTGACCTCAGACACTTAACACTTATGAGCTGTGTGACCCTGGGCAACTCACCTAACCCCAGTTGCCTTGCAAAAACAAACAAACAAACAAACAACAACAACAACAAAAACTAAAAACAAAAAAAACCAAGAATAGGAATTGAATCTAGGAATTATATCTCGAGGGCCAGGGATCAATCCACTCTTCTATCTGGCTAGAAGTAAGGGGAAAAGGCAAACCCTAAATAATTTTGCAATCACTAAGGAACTGATATATTTCATTAGCTAATCCCTTGCTCTATTATTTAGGAGAATGCTTTTCTCTTCATTGAGGCATTAAAATGACTTTCTACTATACCTATCTCCTCTACCCTCAAAGCCCTCCACAGTGAGGGACTGCAGAGTTCTTACTCCAGTGTGTAGGGGTTTCTAATGTCAAAACAATCTTATGAGAGCTTACAATAGCCCAGAGGAAGAGGACTCTTTGCCCAAAGGAACCCTTCAAGGATAAGAGAAGCAGTGGCCAAAATGACTTGTATTCTGGAGTTGTAATCAGCAAGTCTTGCTAAAATCCTATTTCTGCTGCTATGGGATCATAGATTTAGTGTTAGAAGGAGATCTCATCCAGCTCCTTCATTTCACAGATCAGGAAACTAAGCTCCAGGGAGCTTAAATGATTTCCACTAGATTACACAGGTAATAAGCAAGAGACAAGGTTTCATCCCAGGTCCTCATTCCTTTTACCACATTGCTACTTGGTAAATTGGTGATCATGAGCAAATAAATGAATCTCTTTGGGTCTCTTCTCATCTATAAAATGCAAGATAATAATACCAGTTGAACCTGTTTGACAGGTGGATTGTAAAGTGCCTTAACAAACTTAAGGCTCTCCATAAATATCAATTTTTATTATGAAGTGACGCTATGACATGATCCTCTGTTTCGTCAATTAATCATCAACCTCCTTCCACTTTTTAAAACAAAATCATCTTATTTTGGTAAAAGATATTCTTTATATATTACTATTATTATTAATCATTTTGGTGAGTCAGTCTGGGTTAAGTGATTTGTTCAGGGTCATACAGCTAGTTAAGTGTTGAATATCTGAGGCTGGATTTCAGCTGTTCTTTACCTAATTCAATCCATTAGGTTCCCACTAAGTATAAGGCTCTGTGCTAAGTGCTGGGGATACAAAGACAAAACAAAAAGAATCTTTCATCTCAAGAAGCTTATAGTTTAGTGAGAAGGTATAACATAGAGTATACTAACCACCTGATAATTTGAATAATGGGATGGTGTTAGCACCTAGGGGGTTTAGGATATTCTTTTTATAGAAAGGTGATGCCTGAATTGAAGTTACAATAAAGCCAAAAATCCTAAGAGGCAGAGGGAAAAACTGTATATACATCCCAGACATGAAGTCAACCTATGCTAAGTTGAAGAACCAGGGGATAATATGTACCAGGATTGGAAGCGTCAGCACAGCATAAAGTTTAGGATATTGGATTCAGTTGGGAAAACCTAGAATGAAATCCTGCCTCAGATACTTACTAGCTATATGGCCTTGGTCAAGTAACTAAACCTTAATCTACTAGGGCCTCAGTTTCCCGATTTGTAAATAAAGGGTCTGTTCTTAAAATAGATCCCAAGATCTATTCCAGTTCTAAAATCTGTTGTTTGTCTATGCACTGTCTGAAAAGATAGCTTAGAGCCAGATTGGATTTATCTTGAATGTCA
The DNA here is from genome assembly GCA_023553655.1 of Myrmecobius fasciatus. Lineage (NCBI taxonomy): Eukaryota > Metazoa > Chordata > Mammalia > Dasyuromorphia > Myrmecobiidae > Myrmecobius > Myrmecobius fasciatus. The sequence goes on from JAJPUD010000551.1 coordinate 345,990, forward strand.
AAGACAAGAGTTTATGTTTGTATTTGTTTTCCCTAAAGATAAAAGGGTACCCTGAAGCTTTAATTTTTTTTTAATTATGGAATAAAACAAGCATTTCCATAACATAGTACAATAAAAATGATGAGGTCAGACCTGTACTCTGAAAAGCTTCATTTTGGCTGCTTGGTAGAAGATAGATTGGGAGGGGAAGAGAATTGAAAATTGGGAGACCAATTAGGAAATGTTTTGAAATAAAATATTATACCTAACATCCATTGTGATCTTACCCAGTTTCAACCCTGAGAATTTCAGTTCTAATACTCAAAGACTTTCTTTCTTTCTTCTTCTGGGTGTCTTTAGAACACACTGGCAGACAATGTTGCTTTAATACTTCCTTATAAATGTCCTATTCACAAGCTACATCTTTCTTACCCAGTAATAATAGATAGAGGTCAGTCTCATCAATCATGCTATACAACATTAAACTGGAGAAAATACTCTAGCTCTGGAAACGAGTCCAGAATAAAAGGAATTTGATCATTCTGGGGATTCACGGAGGATACTGTTGTCTATATTATCTGGAAGAAAGTTACCTTAAAAGCAGTGCTGCTAAGCTTTATTTAGACTAATTCGGGTTGATTCTATTCCTTGTAATTATAAGATGATGCCATATTGATACATCTCTATATAAATCTTGTTCAGATGCCTCAGAAGGAGTGACAGTACAAAATACTTTCACAATATACCTCAGCTTTGGATAAAATTAGGGGGACAATGCATCCAGAGGATGGTGTATGAGTCCACATATGGTAACATCACCATACTAATATTTTCATAAGGATACTTTATAGGTTAGGAAATTTAGAAAGCAATATAGCAAAAGCAAAGAGGCAGGGGTATAGAAAAGAATCTGTCAAGACATGGACTTGAGGTAGGAGTAGAGAGAGGGAAGATGACTATGTTGGGGGGAGTGTTCATCCAGTCCCAGAGCCTA
>JAJPUD010000551.1:351434-364298 GCA_023553655.1 Myrmecobius fasciatus
ATTAGCAGGCAAATTTCAATGTTACTTAAGCTGAGAGTTTTGATAGACAAATTAGAAATACTCTATAGGATTATGACTTTGGAGCTGGGAGGAATCTCCATGTAGTCCATCTCCTCTTTCATTTTTAGGTAAGTTGATTGAGGATGGAGATCAAGTGATTTACTTAAAGTCACTTAAGCAGTTAATTACAAAAGCAAAATCTGAACCTAGATCTTCTTGCCCCCAAACCAGTCTTATTCCACTACCACCTCTCTTCTGTTAATTAAAGCAAAAACTAACAAAACTAATAAATGCTTCTCTAATTCAAGTGAATTGACAGCTGGATCTCTACTATGCAATATTTCACTGATGCAATAAAATATTTTCAAGAGTTCAACAAATATCTTTTGACCCCCTTCAGGGTATCCTGCTATATAGGAATTATGAGGAATAGAAACAAAGAATATATAATAATCTCTGCTTTCATGAATTTGTTAAGATTTTATGTGTTTCAGAGTAGTAAATGTACTTTTCTTCCAATTGTTTGTATATTAGATTTCTCATTAGTCCACTAGCTCACTAGTTCCTCCCTTCTTTCCTATCTTCCAAGCTCCGCTCTACCCCCCCCTCCAAAATGGCCTTAAATTTGAATATCTCTGTGGAGAGGTAGTGTGAATCATCTCTGATTGTTTCAACAATGCAAGCTAAATCTCTACTTTAGATCATCAATAAAAGCTCCATTGATCAATTAGAACATGAAATTGGAGTTGGAGGGTGTACAAAAAAAAAAAATGTCATACCTGAATTCAAAGGAACATTTCCATTGGACGCATCAGTACAGAAGTGGTTTCCAGTCTTGAACAAGATTTATACTGTGAGTGCCAATTAAGTCAAGAGTACACTTGGATTTGGACTGAAACCACCAAATTATTTAGAATAAGCTGATGAGCTGCCCAGGCAATTTCCAGTTTGATCAAGGTTGAGCTGTCAGTCTTTCATTTGGAGTTAGTCATTGGCCACACCAACAAGGACCATGTAAGGATGTGAGAAACCAGAGTTGGCTGTCCGAAATAGCTCATGAAAGCTCTCAGCACGGCATCTCCCACAAATGACTATTATGCACATTATAAGATTTTGCAACTCATATCTTAATATAGCACTTGAATTGAGTCAGCAAAGAATTGAAGTTCATGTGGCCATAATATCACTTTTGTAACTCTCCAGGGATCTCTATTGGCTGCCAGACTGTCACTGATGAAAGTTATAATTCTCCCACCAAGATACCCCTATCCTCACCCCCCCCCCCGAGCATCAGCAGTCAGCTGAGAACTTTCCCTCTGCATCTTATAGTGGTTGTAATTCATTCCAGGGAACATGATGGAACTCTTAGCAGTAGAATTGTGTCCTCGAATAACTTTTTTTTTCATCAAGAATTTGAACAGAGGACAAAGAAGCCTTAAAGCCAGAGAGAGAGAGAGAAACAACTAAATCAGTCTGCCAAAGGATAAAATAATGCTTTTATTCCTCCAAAATTTTTATTGAAATGGTTATTGTTCTTGAATTTTAAAATCTCCCTCATAGATCATTAAGTTAATCCTAAGACTTTAGGCTAAGAATTGAACTTCAATTATTGATGTGATTTTTAGGTACAAAAAGCAGAGAACTAGAAAGATTTTCATTTCATTAAACAAGCATTTATTATATGTTGGATTTTTGGGTTCCAGATTTGCATTCCCAATTTGGGAAAATTGAAATAATATTTTTGACATTTTAATCAAAATTTGTTGAGTTTATACAGTTCTAGTCCAACAATTCAAGACACATTTATTTTAACATGATTGATATTTTTTATTTTTACATCATTTCTAATTTCTGAATATATCCCTTCCCTCTCTCCTACCCAGAAAAACTATCACTATTGAACAAGGAATAAAAAAAGATAGATGTGAAAAAGAGTATTTTTTTTTAAAACTCACCAGTATAGAAACTTAGCCTGATAGTAAAGCAATATTCCATACCTAGTATACCACTCACACCTGCCAAGAAGGGAGGGAGGTGCATTTTCTCAACTCTTCTTTGATAACAAGATTCCATATATATTTAATAAGCATCTAAAATTGTCAGATTTTGGGGATTAAAAAACAAAACTGTCCCTGATCTCAAAATTGCTTAACATCTACTGGGAAAAACAGCATGTATCCGGATATATAAATAGAAAATATCTTTAAATTAAATACAAATTTTTTTCATAGGATGAGTTAGGTAAGGATACTGTCTGTGAAGGGTAGACACAAACTGAGGTTCATCGTATGAGTAGTTGCAGTAGTGCAATATTTTGGAAATAACTCTGATATGGATTCAATCCCTTGCTGGATGGCTATACAACTGATTGGCCCAAGTGAGAAAAGTTCTGAGACCAATCTTTCTTTTATGCTTTATTTCCTCACCCTTCCTGACAACAATCTTTGATTCAGAGAAGAGAATCATGGAAGAAGAACACGTTTGGAGGAAAGAATCTAAAATTGGACTTTCTATCCAACTTGCTTAGGATTGCTTCTTCATGGGTAGAATTACTTAGAAGATCCAATACCATTTTAGACAGTCTTATTTCTATCCACTTTCTTTCCATTTTATATGCTCTAGGGATTTTTCAAATTGTTTCATCTCCCTTAGGAAAAAAAATGTTAGAAAAGGGAAAAAAGTGGCATTTGGTGTGAAGGAAAACTGCCATGTTAAAGAAACTCTTCGGGAAAGGTCACCGATGCAGAATGATTAGGAGAAGAATTTTGAGATAATTGCTATTCACGGTTCCAAATTTAGAATTTGAGTCTGGGCCTTGAAAGGACATAGTTGGCGTGGTTGTTGCAATACTTTCTATATGAGAGGAGAAAGTGTAGTTTGGCTATATTTGCAAGAGCAGGACTTTTCTGAACAATCAAAGCATTTCCTATGATCATTTCATACCTTTCAAATACAAGTCACACGAGGCACATTTTAGGACTGATGTGACTCTAGAAATTAGTCTGTTGAATTTTAGGATGAGAAGGAATATCAGAGGGCATTCTGACAAAGGCAACCCAGACCTGGAAATGGATTCCCTCACCAACATTGTCACCAGGATTAAGGAACCCATCTCTCTCTGTGTCTGTCTCTCTCTGTGTGTCTGTCTGTGTGTGTGTGTGTCTGTCTCTCTGTCTCTGTTTTTCTCTCTTTCTCTATCTTTCTGTCTCTCTGTCTCTCTCTCTGCCTGTCTCTGTCTCTCTCTGTCTCTCTCCATCTCTGTCTCTGTTTCTGTCTGCCTCTCTGTCTGTCTCTGTCTGTCTGTCTCTTTGGCAAGGCAGTTGACACACAACTAGTGAGTTTTTTTAAGTGTCTGAGACTGGATTTGAATCCAGGTTCTGCTGACTCCAAGGTTTTTGCTATATCTACTGCACCATCTAGCTGCCCCCAATCCACTTTCTTTCTAAGATAGTCCAATCTTTTCTACATATTCTGATGGGAAATAAGTTTTTCCCTAAATTTTCCCACTTTGCTCCTAGTTTATTCTCTTGAACCAAAAAGAACAATTCCTTTTCTATGCAACAATACTTCAAATGCTTGAAGAGAACTATGCTCTTCCTAAAAAAAGTGCTTTCTTCAGGATAAACATCCCTTATTCTTTTGGCCAATCTTCATAGAGCATTTTTGGTTGTTTATAAAGATAGTGTGGCAAAGCAAAGAGAAAGACACCTGGATTTGTGTCCTGCTTATAATATATACAAACTCTGAGAGATCATGGGCAAATGGCTTAAAATCTTGGTGCTTCAGGTAACTGTCTAAGACTAGAAAGTTAAAGAAATGATTTTGTAGAATTAAATTACTGAAGGGGCTTCTAGATTAGAATTTCTCTTCACTGAGGAAATCAGGAGTCTAAATTTCTCCTTTCCCTTATCCCAGTAATAAGACAATGGAATCATTTCTTAAAGTGCTAACGAGGCTTCTCAATGAGATCCATAGACCATGTAAGATCCATGATCTAGGAATGCACACAATAAAAAATCAAATGGATAAAAAAATTATTCTCATAATAGCTGATACATATACAACATTTTAAGTTTTATAGTGTTATATGTATATTACTTCATTTAAGCCTAAAAGCAATTTTGAATTAGTTATTACAAATCTCATTACACCCATTTTACAGATAAGAAACTGAGTCTTAGAAAAATTAAATGGACATTTGTAATCAAAGAGCTGGTAATTGACAGAGATGAGAATTGAACCCAGAACCTCCTCACTCTAAGTATGATGTAGTATAACATAGTTTTTCTAGCAATATCTAGATCAGAGCTTTGTGAATTTTTTTCTACTTGTGATCCCTTTTCAATCAAGAAATTTTTACATGATTTTGGATATAGAGGTAATATAAAATAGGCATATAAATCAAATATTTGCTGATAATAAGTCATAATTTCACAACCCCTACATCCAGTTATAAGATACCACAGTTTAAGACACTGGCATCTAGGACATTAGATTCAATTTTTTTATATATAGAATCCTTTTAAACATATTTTCATGAGAGTCATGTTGGGAAAGAAAAATCACAACAAAAGGGAAAAACCATGAGAAAGAAAAAACAAAATAAAAGAAAAGGTGAAAATAGTCTGCTTCAATCTGCATTCAGTCTCCAAAGTTCTTTCTCTGGATGCAGATGGCATTTTCCCTATTAGAATTGTCTTGGATCACTGTGTTACTGAGAAGAGCTAAGTCTGTCATAGTTGACCATGATCTACTATTGATCAGGTTAAAACATGGCTCCATTTTCTTGAATGCCTATTTTCTAAGTTGGGGGAATTTTACCAGTTGTTTCTCCTAGGAAAAGAAAAGTTGCATATGACAATTAGTAGCAGCACAGTTGGACAAATAGCTTCTTTACATTAGAAATATGAAATTAATTTTCCAAAGGATCCATTTTAAAAAAACAACAGAATTTCTATTTTTTCTCTGATGGTTCATTCTTCACTTCTTGTTATTCACTGTTAACATCCCAAAACTTGGGACTTACTGAGCAAATGTTGACCTTCTTGCCAGAAAGGTACTCCTAGCACCCTTTGAAGAATCTAATTACTGAAACAGCACATTCAATGACTCAGCTAAAAGAGATCTATTTTTGTTGATCATTTTCTATTTCTATTTCAAATTGCTTTAAAAATTATCTAAAGGAATAACATTTTGTGAGCATATGCAAAAAGTATATTAAAAGAAAACTAACCAGTTCTTTTAACCTATCATTTTCAGCCTCTTTTTCTACTCTACTTTTCATTATTATTAACGTGTATAAAGTACTTCGTAAACCTTAAGAGAGTATATATATACATATATATATACACACACATATATATGCATAATATATATATGTACATACACATTTATATATATATATATGACAACTACAACTATTTCTACATCATAATTAAATACATTCTGTTTATCATAATGAAGGACCTGTGATTCACCAATTTGAGAAACTCCTAGCATGGAAACCCATCTCCCTGCACAAATCTCTGCTACTTGTGATATCTCAAGTAAATAGGTCCTCATGAGTTGTCTGAGGTGCAAAGAGGTACAAATATTGACTTAGGAGTCACATTATTTAATAGGCTAATAATGCATCAAAGGCAGAATCTGAATCCTGCTTTGCCCTACTGTCTCTTCTCAATGCAAATTAACACAAAATGTCATAGAAAATAGTAACAGAATCCAATAGAATGGAATTTTGTAATTTTAGGAATTAAAGAAACATTTTATCTCATTTTATACTTTAAAAATCAAGGCATTGAAAAGATGTATCTGTCTCTAGCATCAGCCCCTTTGAAGATTTGAAATATAGCAAACTCAGGTTTCCCAGAGTGCATTCAGTTCTTGAAGACAGATGAGGATAAACTAGCTGAGCTTCCTACCTGCTTAGATTGGATTGAGATGGGGTCTATGAGCTTGAAAGGACCATAGAGGTCATCTCATCCAACCCTCTCATTTTACAGATGAGAGAACTGAGGCACAGAGAGCTTAAATGATTCATCACACAGGAAGTAAATGTTTGAGTTTGAATTTGAACCATTGTGTTCCTGATTCTAAACTTCAAATTCTATTGATTATATCATATTGTCTCTCCTGGGATTTCCTTGTTTTTCACTCTCAGAGCTTCTGTATTCCATGCTCTGGAATTCTTCTCCCAACCTCCATTCAAACTGACAGCTCAGGTGCCCATACGTTGGCTAATTTTTATTTCCTGAGAATCTAGGGGTAACCCTGAAGGGTTGGAGATTTTTTTCCCAATATTACAGAGCTCATTTGGCTGTTAGGTGGTACCGTGAATAGTACAACAGGTCTTGAGAAAGGAAGACCTGAATTCAAATTCACAATCTGTGTGTCTCTCACACTTTTAACCTTGTTTGCCTCAGTTTCCTCAATTGTAAAATTGAGGAGTTGGAGAAATAAATGACAAACCACTCTTTGCCAAGAAAACCCCAGATGGGGTCACGGAGAGTCAGACATGACTGAAATGATTGAATAATTATATAGCTCATTGTTCACATTGAGATACTCCTTGCCATGATTATCATTTGATGTCAATAAATCAGTAGGTAATTAGCTTTAGAAATGTGCTCAAATTAGCAATTTGGTGGTATAGTTGGCAGCCAAATGGCTCAGTAGAGAGAACATTGGACTTGGAGCCAAGAAGAACTGGATTCAAATCTGGCTTTAAATGGTGGCTGTAAGACTCTGGGCAAGTCATTGATCATAGAAGCAAATGGCAGACTATTCTAGGATCTTTGCCAAGAAAATTCTATGGACAGTATTGGTATGCTATGGTTCAAGAGGTCACAAAGAATTGGATATGATTGAAAAACTGAACAAGAACAAATAATAGTCATAAAATATTAGACCAGAATAAAATAAATTATTATTAGACCAGAATAAAATAAAATATCAGACCAGAAGTCTGTGATGTAGCCTCTCACAAGTGTATGGAGACCAGGGGAAAGTGGACTCAAGCTTAGAGAGCACTTGGGGCCATGGGAAGAACTCAGAGCTCCCAGAAATGCATTTGCTAGACTCCTGATGTTCCCCTCTGGGTATGGTATAGCTTTTCTTCTGGACCCTCTATCAAGTTTTGCATCTGTTATCCTTATCCTTGGATTATCCCACTGTCCTATAGGAGATGCTAGGACACGTAGGCTAAGTATTTGTACTGTACCCCATTCTGGCCTTCTTCCCAATAATTCCTTCTTAATGATTGCTCTCTCTCTCTTTCACTTCCTCAAATTCAAATTTCTGGTCCTCCCTAGCCCTGTAGTTTTATATAGGCTCCTGAGGGAGTGACCAAGTGACAGAGCCAATTCAAATTGACTTTGTTACACTGAGAGAAGCAACCAAACTTATTCTCCAATAGTAAACAATTGAGCTGTGCTGTCACCTGATAATGGCAGATCAGTGATGTAGTGAATAAAGCACATCTTCCTGAGTTCAAATCTGACTCATACACTTATTAGCTGTGTGAGCTCGGCAAGTTAGTCTCCTGAAAAGCTGGAGAAGGAAATGGCAAACCACTTCACTATTTTTGGCAAAAAAAAAAAAGCAAAAACAAAAACAAATGAGGTTGTAAAGAGTTGGACATGATTTAAAAAATGATTGAAGCTGAGAGATGAATTAGGGCTTAGCATCTTGACACAGCCTCCAGTTGGGAAGAATAATTGTCTAGGGCTGGCCTCCATCTTTACTCTCAAAATGGGCTTCCTTTATTCCTTCATTTCACCAGAGCCATAGTAAGCAGCACAAAGTGTTATTCACTGCTTCCTGATGAAGATCTGTCCATAATTATTTGCATGCATCTGAATTTTACTCTGAATTACCATGGTAGAATTTTCTGTGGAAGACTTAATAAATCTGGCTCCATTATTATAACTAAATATGCTCATTATGCTAAAGAAACACATGCAAAACATTTGCCTGATGGTTTGTAATAGCCTCAACTTCATTTGTGGTGAAATTTGATGTACCAGCCTTCCTTAGTGTTCATCTCTTCAGTTTCTATACCATGGGTGTAGTACAGATGGGCTTGGATATTCTGGTGGATTCGCCCTTGAATCTGAATTAAGACTGTAAAAAAGAGAATTATGGAATCTAGAATTGTGGTTCTCAAAGAATGTTCCAGGGTGCCCCTGAGGTTTCTGGAACAAGGTCAAAACTATTTTGAAAATTGGGCCATTTAAATTTCTAGTATGGTAATATTAATAGATATTAAACTATGTAAATAAAAAAATTTAGAGGTAGTTCTCCATAATTTAATTAATATTAAGGTGTCCTGAGATCAAAAAGGTTGAAAACCACTGGTCTACAACATTTTGAGTCGTCACATTTTCAGAAATGTTAATGGACTCTGATTAGCCAAGGCCAATACTGCCTTTGTCCTTGCAAGGAGTTTTCTGTCTTGTTTGTTGGTGAGATTTTGCAGGAGATTTATATTCAGATATTAGGAGGTTTTGATAACTGCTGAGGTTTTTTCCGATTCTGAGAGACTAGGATTTTCCTGAAGTTTGTTTCAGGGTGATTATATTCCATTCAGAGTTCTGGAATAATGTATGATGGTAGGAAAGATTTTGATGGATTTTGGTTTTCAGGAGATTTAGAGCTGAGGGAGGACTTTAGTGATTATATAATTCAAATACTCCATTTCCCAGATGAGGAAACTAAAGTTCAAAGAGATGAATTTCTTTTTCCAAGACCACATATCTATTGATCTAACCTGAACTAGTCTAAATCTTAATTTCCTTATGCCAAATCTCAGGTTTATTCCATTACCCCATATTACCTTCTTTTGAAGTCACTATATATGTAATTATACCTATGAAGTCCTAGGAGTGGTCATTCAATGAATCAATTCTATGATTTGAAATTGCCTCAGTTGGTTCATTTTTACTGTTGAATTCTCCATGTTTATATACAGTTCAAATTCATGAATAAAGAAGTTGACAACTTGTCTAATGAGAAAAATAATTATTTTTCTTTTGTATTAATAAATAATTATTGAATCAGAACCAAAGTTTTCTCTGTTTCTATTTTCTCATCCAGAAATCAAGTGTGGGAAATCTCTCTCAAAGACTTATTCAGATAGAAAATCTGAGACCTAATCAAAGATGATAAAGCAAATTCTAAGTTAAACTAATGGGTATATTTTTTCTCATTGTGTTTGCTCAGGCACGTCTGGGAAAATGCGGATCTTCCTTTTTATCAGAAAGGTAATAAGGAAATTGCTATCTTTTTGACTAAGATTTGAGATCCAAGTCACATATCCCAAGATACTCATTGTAATGTAGTCCACCTCCCATTATATTTATTCTCTCATTACTTATTGATCAATCAGTGTTGATTGTCACCCTGAAAAACATATACTCTTCTAAGAGCATGTAAATTGTGAGCTCACAGCCAGGAGAGGTCTTTGGTCTAAGAGAGATAACCAAGTCATATTAATAAAAAATCTGGTCTTATTAATAAAATTTTTAAAAATCCCAAGACTTTTTACATTTGATAGTAGAATACATCTTGTTTCATTTCTAACTTCTTAGGCAGAGGTAGTAATGGTAATAGTAGGTTCTTTAACTATTGATTACTGTCTCTGTGTATCTGTTTCTTTGTGTCTCTACATATATATACATACATATGTATATACATGTATATGAATATATACACATATATCTCTAATCATCTCTCTTTCATCCATCCATCCATCTATCTATCTTATTTATCTCTCTGTCTCTATCTCTATCTATTCTCTAGCTTACAATTGTAAGACCTGGATATTTCATTTTCATCTTACCTATTGGGTAATTATTTTCTCCAAAAGATCCTCACCAGGCTTCAGGCAAACAGAACTTTCTGTGCTAACTCAACCCTAGTACACAGTCTGTCAGATTTATTCAAAACACAGCTTCTTGGGTGATCAGCATGGCCTACAGGACTGTTACCAACATGGAATTAATAAGACTCACTCATCTCCAGGTTATTATTTTCTTTGATCTAGCACTGCCTTTCTGTATTTCCCTTTCCTGTAGGGACCTGTGTATCGTCAGGATTCCAAGGCACTGACTTATTTATATCCAAATTGCACAAACAAACAGAAATTACTCCAATTCATGTTGAGTCTGTCCCCAACCTCCTGCTCTTTTCATGCCTTCACTATTTCTCCCCTCTGGCTATTTTCTCTTCTATTTCCCACACCGCATTTTTCTTTTTCTGGCTTTCTTGTGTAGTGGAAGCTTTTATGTCAGTTTTTTTCCCTTTTTAATTCACAAAATCTCTTTCTGTCTATGGAGGAATCTAAATATCCTGATGACATAACTAATAACCTTATTGTTGGGTTTTCCCTGACCACCATGAGATCATGACACAGTCCTAATGTTAACCTTTCTAGGCAAAGCCATTCTGATGTCCTTCTGTTCCTTCAATGAGACACTACAAGGAATCAAATTCATTCAATATTGCTTTTCATTGAACATCAGGGCGAGAGTTGCTCCTTTGGAAAGAGACAGTGGGAACCAGGCCAGCATATAACGTGCAGCTAAGGGGGGAGTTGTCTGTAGGGGAAGGTTTCTTGCCACAGCTATTTTCCTTTCCTTGTCTCTCCTGATTCCAGGTTTTCTCTGGTATTCTTCCTGCAAGAAATAATTGCAAAGCTTTGGTGAAAATTAATTAGCTGAATGCTTGTAAAGCCTTTGAAGATGAGAGGTACCCTATAAATGCTAATTATAATTTATAAAAATGTTTTTATGTTTTGCTATCATGTGAGATTTCATCTACAGAACTGCTGTTGACAAGTCAAATATGCTGAAATAGCTTTGCTTTAAAGCACCACTTACTGAGTCATATTAACAGAAATATTAATCCTCAGATTTTTCTTTATTTGATTTATTGGTGGAATGTAAATAAGTATATATATATGCATATATATGTGTGTGTGTATGTGTGTGTGTATTCTATGTACTAATCAGAGTTGTATGTATGTATGTCTATAGGAAGGAAGCAGTGGAGGAACTTTGGATTTGGAGTAAGAAATCTGGGATTCAGCTCCCAGCACCCCTATTTAGTACTTACTACCTATGTGACTTTGGTCAAACCCCTACTTCTCTCTCACTTTATTCATCTGTAAAATGAGATGATTGATCCTCATTTTAGGTGATCAATGGTCTCCATCTAAGATCTCCTTCTGCTTCTATACTACAAGGCACTTTAAAGGAATTGAATTCATTCTGAGCAGGCAATATTGCTCTTTTATTGAACATTATGGTGAGAGTTGATCTTTTGGAAAAGGACACCATTTTATATTACATTTATTATATCACATACAGTATCATACTATCAAACAGCATGTTATACGTGTCATATATAAACCCATATTTTAACATGTTAAAATATACATGTAATTATATGTACACACACACCTATATACATACACACACACATCTCTATCTATCTATAGAAAGTTGGCCAGTCATGTCCAACCCTTCTTGACCTTATTTGGGGTTTTCTTGACAAAGAAGTGGTTTTCCATTTCTTTCTCTAGTTTATTTACTGATGAAGAAACTGAGGCAAATAAGGTTAAGTGATTTGCACAGGATCACACAGCTAGCAAGTATCTAAGGCCAGATTTTAACTCAAGAAGAGAAGGCTTCCGGACTGCAGGCCCAGTACTCCAGGCTATCCAGCCACATAAACAAATAAAAGTGTCTGTCTGTGTACATGTACACACATGCATGTATCTATACCATAACCATAGCAGGGCATAAGTTTGTAAAGAACTTTGTGTATATTTTTAATCAATCAGCAAGAATTATTAAGCATTGCTATATTCCAGGCACTGTTTGGAGATGTGGAGACAAAACTCAGAGTCTCTGTCCTAAAGCCCGAGAAAAGAAACATTGTAAAGAACAACTTGGCTCCACCATAGAGTGTATAAAGGATACTACTGGATAATCAGTTTGGGAAGGTAGGGTTAGAGCTACAAGAGGTCTGAGTGGCCATTAAGTCCAATCCCCTAATTTTCTAGTGAAGGAACTGAGGTAAATTCAGGTGAGGTGACTGGCCCTGAGGAAACACACTTAATTGGTATCTAGAGAAGGGATTGAATCCATGTTTCCTGATTCCAAGTCCCGTGATCTGTCTCGTTTTCAGCAGCCAAGTGTATTTTTATAGAGGTGAGAGGGAAATTTTGTAGACTTTTGTTTTAGGAAAATCACTATGGCAGCAGTATGGGGATGGATTAAAGAATGTACCTCCCTGCAGCTGCTAAAGTGATTTTCCAAAATTTTGAGGTAAAGGCTGATGCAGGGAGCTTTTGAGACAGTGGAGGGGATTGTGAAAAGGGAGGAGTGAGTGTGAGGGAGCCAGCATGTGTAGTTATAGGGAGGTATGTAAGTGTGGATGTATGGAGATGGAGAGAAAGAGGAAGAGAGAAAAAGAGAGGGAGAGGTAAAGGAAAGGGGAAGATGGAGGGGGAGGAGAGGGAAGAGAGAAGAGGGGAAAGAAGGGAGGAATAGGATAAGGGGAAGGGGGAAAGAAAGGAGAAGAATGAGAGAGGAAGGGATAGATAGAGACAGAGAGAAAGAAAGAGAGAGAGACAGAAACAGTGATTCTGAGAGACATAGAGAGAGAGAGTGAGAGACAGAGGGGGAGGGAAAGAAGGAAAGAGGGAGAAAGGAGAGGCAGAAGGAAAGGAAGAGACAGAGGGAGAGAGAGAAGGAGAGGGGGAGAGCGAAAGGGAGAGATAAGGGGAGAGGGAAAGAGGGAGAGGGAGACAGGGACAGGGAGAAGAAGAGGGAGAGGGAAAGGGAGAAGAGAAAGGGGGGG
>JAJPUD010000551.1:364398-427413 GCA_023553655.1 Myrmecobius fasciatus
AGAAGAGGGACAGGGACAGGGAGAGGGCGAGGAAGAGGAGAGGGAGGAAATAGGTGGTGGAGGGTACTCGCAGCTCCAAAAAAAAAAGTAATTGAGGCAGAAATAGCAAGGTTTTGCAGCTGAAAATAATGTCAACGAGAATTTATTAAACACATGTGCCAGCCACTGTTCTAAATATGGAGAAAGGAAAGACAAAAGCTACCCTTGCCCTCCAGGAGTAAATTAGAGCTCATCTCAGAGGCAAGAATTAAGGGCTGGGGGAGGGAGGAGGATTTATTATGATAAGATTTTAAGTGAGATTTGTGAGAAGCTAGGAAGATGAGAAAAGGGAGCATTCTGGGCATGGGGGATAGCCAGTGAAAATAGCCAGAGTTGGGAGATAGAATATCCTATGTGAACTACAGTAAGGAGGCTAATCAGAGGACCACAGAATAAGGTGAGGTGAGTGATGTGTAAGAAGACTGGAAAGGTTGAAGGGGATAGGGAAGCACTTTATGAGGGCTTTGAAAAGCAAATTTAAGATTTTGCATCTCATCTTAGAGGCAGTAGGGAGCCATGGTAGTTAATTGAGTAGAAGAGTGACAGGTCAGACGAGACTTTAGGAAGATATAATAATGGAGTGGAGATTATATGTTGTGACACTTGGTAACAAATTGGTCATTGGGGTATTATAGGGAATGAGAATTTGGGAATGATGCACAATTTGCAAGTCTGAGTAATGGGGGAAATGGTGGCACTCTTCCCAGTAATAGGGAATTGGGAAAGGGGAGAATTATGAGAGAAAGATAAGGAATTTAATTTTGGACTATTTAGTTTAATATTTTTATAGGACATCTAAGACATAGTTGGAGGATGTGAGAATGGAGGTCAGGGCTGTATAAATGGATCTGAGGACCATTTCCATAGAGATAATAATTGAATCTATGGGAGCTAATGATAACATCAAATAGAATAGATGCGGAAGAGGGCCCAGAACTGCTGTTGTTGTTCCTTTGTTCCTGAAGGGGATCAAGGACATCAGGAGTGGGATATCCTGACTTACAAGTAAATTGTATTTAAATAAGGCAGTTCTGTGAACAATCATCAGTCTCCCTCTCTCTGCCAGAATTGTTGGAGTCCAGCGGTAAGATATAGGTCGAAGCCATTGGAGATGACCTGGATGCAGAAGGGAGACCTTGACCTTTTTAAGCTAAGATCTTTCCCATGTCTCAGTTTGTCAGAGGTAATACCCATTCAGTATTTGTTGCTAAGTAAGACTAGGGGGGGTGACCTACTTTGCCTTGATGTCCTCAGAAGGGAAGGCTGAAGAAATGCTCAAAATTAGACACTGAAACCTTGAATAGGAGAGAATATGAAGAAGAGGGTGATCAACAGTGTCAGTAGCTGCAGAGTCAAGAAGGATGAGAACTGAGAAAAAAGCTATTAGGCTCAGCAATTAGGAAATCACTAGTAGCTCTGGAGAGAGCAATTTCTGTTGAATGATGAAGTTGGAAATTAGGCTGCAGTGAGTTTGGAAGAGAAAGAGAAGGAAATGATTTTAAAAGTCTTTACCAAGAAGTTTGGCTACAAAAGGAAGGAGAGATATAGGATGATAGCTAGAAGGGATGGTGAGAGCTTTTTGAGGTTAGAAGGGAAGCATGAGTATGTTTGTGGGCAGCAGGAAAGGAGCCATCAGGCAGGAAAAATGTTTTCTACAGTGGTGGTTCCCTTTGAATATGGGTTAGAATGGATGGTATTTTGTGGTTTTCTCAAACTCTAAAATTCATGGTTTAAGAGACTATTAGAATACAGGCAATGAGGACCAGATCTCAGGAAATGTCCCCATGAATTAGGAAATTTGAGAGATGTTATTAAGTTTGAATTGATAGGACTTAGCTAATGATTAGATGTGAGGGAGGTAGGAGATGGAAAAGCCAAGGATGTTACTGAATTTTCATATCTAGGTTACCAGGAAGATAGTCACACCACCAGTAGTAATAGTGAAGTCAAGAGCAGAGGCGAGATTGGGATGGAAAATAAATTCTTTCAGAGAAATTTTGAACTTTAAGGTCTTTGGAACATCTAGAGGAGAAATGTCCAACTGGACAATGGGATGTAGGACTGATGTTTAAGGAAGACATTAAAGTGCCACATGTGTAGGAGGGACATAATTCAATTCCCCTCCCCACCTATTTTAGTTATACTTCAGAAACATGATATTACTTGTTCAGGAATAGCAAGTTTATTATTGACAGAACAGGATAAGAATCCATATCTCAATTTCTGGTCTCCTTATGCAAAGTCCCTTAACCTCTCTGGGCCGTAGGAATTTAGAGTCCATGATCCTGAAGTTCTCTTTTAATTTAAAGATTCTATTATTCAATGATATATTAGTTTTGGGAAAGTTCTCAAGAAATAATTCTTTGCCTGGAGTCAGGCAATACAGTCAGGGGAGTAGCAACATGAGTCCTGAAGCTCGGTTTAGTCTCCTAGAAATAACTCTATGTGATAATAAAATATTGGCTCTAGTATCAGGACCGATATAACTTTAACCCTTCTTTCATGCTTTTTAAAAGGACACTTAACTGTTTCAAACCCAATTTTCTTTTGAAAAGTTCTTTTTAATTACTATATTTCTTTTTTGCATCACCTACATTTCCTACTCCCATCCTATTTCTCTGTCTTCTCTCTTCCTATTGAGATATGCTATGTCATAAAAATATTTAAAAATGAAAAGAGGAAAAGTCCAAAAAAATGATTAACACATGGAAAAAAATCTGACATTGTGAATTATATGTAGTGTTCTATACTCATGTGTCCCCCCACTCTGTGCTACACACACACACACACACACACACACACACACACACACTCCTACTTTTCCTTGGAGTCAAATTTGATCTCTCTAATTTCACATTTTCAATTGTTTTGTGTTGATTATTCTTTCAATTTACATTGTTAGGGTTAATGTGCATACTGTTTTTGCTCAAGCCTCAGTCTCCTGATCTATAAAATGGGGATTGTAATATCTAAAAGCTATAGTAAAGTGCATTAATGTCTACAAATCCTTTGGAAAACTTAAACCTTTATATAGATGTCAGCATCATTTTATTACAAAGCACAAATGGCATATTCTCTCACACGAAGCTCAAAAAAAATCTATACTCAATGCCTAAATTTTATTATTTTATTTTTAATAATTTATATTATATATTATATAATAATTTTATTATCTCTTTTATTCTTTTCTAAACCCTTTAAAATTTAGTTTCCAAATATCACTTAACTGAAATTACTCTTTCTAAGGTTGCCAAAGATATCTTAATTGAGAACTCTCCTGGTCTTTTCTTAGATTACATTCTTCTTGACCTTTCTGCTGAATTTTTACACTGATGAGCTCTTCCTGGTTCAGACATTTTTTTTTCTCTTTGGACTTTTGAAAAAGTACTTTCTCTTGGTTTTTCTCATATTTCTCTGACTTAGTCTCAAGCCCTGCTTTTATCCATGTCATGCCCAATAGCTGGAAGTGTTTCCCCAAGACTCTCTTTAAAATTTTCTCTTATTTGGTGATCTCATCAACTTCCATGGGCACAATAATCAATCCTATGAGGCTAGATCTCAGATCTATAATCAAGCCCTAAATTCTCTTCTGAGCTCTAATTTTTAATCACCACATGCTCATTTGACTTTTTGAACTGATGTGTTTTGTCAATTCTAACATGTCCAAACCATAACCAATAATCATTTTCCCCAAACTTGCTTCTTTTATAAACTTCCCTATTCCTGTTGAAGAAATCACAATCATTCCAATAAGCTAGGTTCAATGTTATCATTGATTTTTTCTCTCATTCACCCCAAATCAAATCAGTTTATATTGTGTCTCTACAGTATTTTTCTTACATGTTCCTTTTCTCTGCACTCATACAATCACCATCATAGTGCATATCCTCATTACCACTCAATTACACTATAGCAATGATCTTCTAATTGGGTTTCCTTGCTTCAAATCTTTCCTACTCCAGAGTCAAAGAGTCAAAGTCAATAAACATTTATTAAGTGTCAGCTATGCTTATGGTGCCAGGCACTCTGCTAAGCACTGAGCTATAAAGAAAATTATAAGGTTATGTTGGATGAAGGATGAAATGATGGAGGAAAAAAGGTTTGAGTTTCTGAACATTTGCTTTATTAAACAATGTACACTGACTACTCAACAAATTGGGACCAGGATCCTTCCTCAGTTTAGGGCAGGCCCCTCAGTAGATGGGGAGACAGACTTTTATACATTAAAATAATTAATCAAATAAGACGGATTCATTGTCAGGAAATGATACAATATTAGGCAATCTGATTTCTGATTGGACTAAGGATTAGTGACTTTCCAGGTTGGGAAGGGGAGAACAAATAGGTTCTGAATTCAGAAAAAGAGATGTCCCGTTTCCCCAAGTCTCTCTAAATATTCAAAGGAACATGGAAATAACTAATTGCTCAGTATGGGGCAGTTTTTCAGATAAATGGTTATTTGAGATGTACAATTGTCCAAAAAAACTCCTTGCATCAATCTTTGGATTCGACTGTGTTTCTGGTCAACATAACCTAGGTCCTCAGTGAAGCAGGTAGAAGTGGTCCAGCTGCTTCCCAATCAGATAGGTTTTGATGCATTCAAACAATGCATTCCCAATTCCGACAATTGAATAAAGCTATCTCATAAACCAAAAATCAGACTAGACCCATAATCCCCCACAATTAACACTTGCCCTTCTAATCCCCTCAGTTTCCTCAATTCCCTCAGTCCCTGCCTTCAAGGAACCTACTGTGTGTAGGGTGAGACAACACACAAAAAGAAGCTGAAAGCAGGAGCAAAGTATTCTATGATGGGGAGGGGGGCCATGATGAAATCCTGCGGGTGAAATGGGAAAATGAATTTGGGAGGTGAGAGTTTCAAGGTTGATTTTCTGTTCTAGACTGATGAATTCTTGGAGTTGATATCCAGGAAAGCAGAAAAATAAGGGGAATTCTCTGTGTGCTCTCCACAAAAATGGTGGAGAATTCTGAGAGGGATTCCCAGATGACCCCTCTCAGGTAAAGGAGGGAGGGGATCCCAGAGGCAGGAGATGCTGGGTGAATTTTGTCTTAAGAATGAGTTTTTGGGTATGATGAAGTCCAAGGAAGAAGCCAGAATTTCCTGCATGTTCTTCTGAAATTCAGACCATCTTCTGGCCAGCCACCAAAGAGATTTTCCTAAAGTGCTCAATTCTCCTTCCTTTCCTCTGCTTCTTAGATTTCCTGGTTTCCTTCAAGTCTTAGCTCAACATCACCATCTGCAGGAGGGTCTTCCAGTTCCTCCAGGAGCTAGCCCTTCCCTTCCACCATTGCTGTTTAGCTAATTTTCCAACCTTAGAAAGATCCCTCTTCTCCACTATTAAAATATAAGCTTCTTGATTAAAATATAAGGCCTGCTCTTTGGATCCCTGGTGCCCAGCACAGTACCTGGCACTTAATAAGTGCTTGTGTATTGATTGATCGAGCTCAGCATTGTGGCTACACTTTCTCTCTCTCTCCATACTCCCTCCTCCAACTCCTGCCCATGGAAAAGTTCCCCATCATATTTATTTCATAAGCAAAGTCATTTGTTTTGATTAGAGATTCCTGCAAACTGCTTTAACATTCCAATTGCTTACCTTGCAGATGGCTTGGAACTTGGTCTGGGGGTGGTCTACTCCTGGCCTGGAGAGATGAAGCTGCCTGTGTTTATTTCACAGTTAATTTAGTAACAATTCTCTTTTGACTTTTCCAGTCTGGTTCATATCAGATTTGTTGGACTAGGCGTGAAACTTCTTGATAGAAAAAACAAAGATGCTTTTATTCCAAATAAATATAAACTTAGAAAGTGATTAGAAGGAGTTGTAGACTTGTCTGTACAACTTTTCTTTCTGATGGCTATAGCACAGCCTTTGGCAACAGAAATTGTTTGAATGAGCTGAACAGAAACACATAAGGTCCACTCCAATCTAATACAGAATTTGTTTTATTTTACTTTTTTATGAAGCAGATTGGCAGGACTAGCCTGAACATATGGTAAGACAGAGAAGGGAGACAATATATATCAATTAATAGATAGAAAGCTGGCTTTAGAGTCAGGTTTAGCCCTTTCTCTAACACACACTGGCTGCATAACCCTAGACAAATCATTTAACTCCTGAATGTTTCTAGGCAACCCTATGTTGCAGGGAAGATGGGGATCTGCATTGATAGAAATTCTTCACTCAGAATTCTCAGTCTTAGGGATCAGAGTGAACAGTCAGGATGCTGCAGGACTGGAAAAGGGAAACTCTTTTCCTAATTTTCAAAGAAGACTCTGAAAAGACAGAGCCAGAGAACTTGATTCCAATTCTGGTTGAAATCCTGGAATGTGTTGTTGAAGGAATACTAAGAAAAAGAGCCATAATTAATCCTCATGGTTTAATTATGAAGAGATCATTAATTTCTATTGTGACAGGTTTGTTAGAGTGATAAATCAGGAAAATTCTGTCAATATAATTCACTTATAAATTAGCAAATCATTTGACTAGTCTCTCATTGCTTCTCTTCCCTTCTTTATTATAGCTGTGGACAAGATGGAAAGAAGTGGACAAAACAACAGCACAGACACATTAAAAATCTCCTTTTTGGTACAACCAAACATAGGAAGAAATGCAGGTTTCTCTGGCCAAAAATCCTCTTGCTTTCCAGATGTGGGCAGAAAGAAAGCTAATATCCCAGGAAATGTATCATGAATGATTAGCAAACTTAACTCTGATGGAGATAAGATCATTATCTCCCTACTTCCCTATAGAGATTGCCTCCTTGACCCACCTAAGGGCAGGGTTCTCACTTTTTTTTTTTTTTTTTTTTTTTAATTTAAATGAAAGATAATGATCACAGAGAGGAAGTTTTTTTTGTTCTTGGGGGAAATGGTCAAGGAAAGCCCTAAGGAGTGACTATTCTGGAATGTTAACTCCAAACTAGATTTTAATTTATTATGGTCTTTGTTGTTGTTGTCCAGTATTCCTATAGATGTTAGCTCAGATCATTTTGGTGGTAGAAACATGTCTGGGTAAGGGGAAGTCATGATAGTGTGTATATAAAGTTATTTCTGGCAGAATTGTGTATAATACAAATAGTACAAACTTTAGGATTAGTATTTTGCTTTAACAATAGCATAAATAGAAATATACAAATATTTATATTCATATAGATATTATTATTATATATAAATAATATCAATAGATATATAAATATCTGCATATTCATATTTATACTATTCTATATGTATATCTGTATATGTATGTGCATATATAAACATGATATTATATATAGCTATTACATATATATGCTTGTATATGCACACATACACAGATATATTTCTGTTCACACATGTAATAAATATTTCTATTCATATATGTACTTTTTTTTCATTAAATTTGCAGATGTATACTTAAGAAGTACAGCTTATATTCCAGTTGACCGAGCTACAATTTAAACACAAGTTCTAAGGTTATAACATTAGTTTAAATCCAGTGCTGAAATTTGTTAGGAATGATGTAAAGATTTGACTCTACAGATCAGAGCTGGAAAAGCTATGAATAGATGGCAATAATAATATGAGGGGGAGATATATATTTCCAGCCTACAGAAATTTACCATGCTTTTCTCCAATGGTCTTTACATCTTATTCCTCAGAAGTTGTAGAGATTCCTGCTAGCGTATGTATCCCTAGGAGAATATTGTTTTTTAAAATTTCATTTTAACTCAGTGAATATTTATGAAGCATGTACAATAGTACCAAAAAAATAAGACAAAACAAAAGGATCTATCCCCTCAAGTTGTCTATGTTCTATTGGATATACATATATATATATATATATATATATATATATATATATATATATATTTACACTATGTACAAATTGAGAAGGGGAAAGTTTATATACAAAGTGATGCAAGGTTAATTTCAAGGGCTAGGGGCCACTAATTGGATGGGATTGATCAGTAAAATTACCTGAACTGTGATTTGAGGGAATTTGGAGATTCTAAGAGACTGAGTTGAATGTATACATTATAGAAATTGGGGACAATCTGTGTAAAGCTCAGAAGTGGAAGGCAGGATTTCATGAGCAGATTCAAGATTCATTTGAATAGAATGGAGAATGGGGAATTATATTTAATAAGACTGCAAAGGTAGATGAGAGATGATGAATGCCCAAACCAGAGCAGTGACCGACCATATGAGTGGAAAGCAGTAGTCAAAGAGATGCTGTGGCAATTGAGTCAACAAGAAATGGCAGCCTATTGGATAGGGACAAGTATTGGATTGGTTGAGCAATAGCAAACAACCAAGAAGGACTTTGAGATTATGAGTAACCAGGAGAATACTGGTACTCTTAATAGAAATTGGAAGGTTTGTAGGAATGGCAGATTTAGGTGGAAAATAATGAGTTTGGTCTGTTTTGTCATGTTGAGCCTCATCTGCCTAGAGGATACTGAGCAGGAGATAGAAAGCAAGCAATTGGCCACCATAGCAAGTATTCAGGAGAGTGATTAGGGATAGTTATACAGATTTGGGTATAATATGTATAGAAGTAATATTCATGTAAACTCATGAGATCTCCAAAAAAGAGCAAGTAGAGAGAAGTGAGCCTGGGACAGATATCTGAGGACCACCATAATTGATGAGTATTGGTGGTACTCTGGTTCTTATGAGATTATTAAATGACTTATAGGAGGGTTTGGGGAACATTAGGTAAATTCTCTGTGAAGCATTTTTGAAGTCTTATAGACAAGAATCTTATAGAATAAAGTGTTTTCTGGAGAGGTTATAACCCATATAACGTTGAAAGGAACACTCATATTGAAGATTTGGATCAATTGATAGATACCCACAGATACTTTTACTGTTGATTAGCTTTTAATGCTTTGTCACAGAATCAAAAGCTCTCAGAGTAAATAGAGATCTCAGAAGTCATCTAATCTTTGTCCAAGAGTTTTCCCTCCTTCACGGTGGGCATGTGACCAATCCAGTTTCTGTTTGAAGTTTCTCCTTCTGAGGAGGAGTTTCTACTGCCTCCATTTCCATTTTTGGACAGTTCTAATTGTCAGGAAGCTTTTCCTGGTATCAAGTCTAATCCTGCCTTTTTGTAATTTCCAATATCCTCCCACTGATACATACCTCTACAGGAATCCTTCCAGCCTCTGAGGAATAAGAAGTAAAGACCAATGGAGAAAAGAATGGCAAATTTCATGATGCTGGAAATACATTATTCCTGCCTCACACTATTACTGCTATCTAGCCAAATCTTTAGACCATCCCTCTCAAATTTCATCTCCATGAATTTAAACTAATGTTTTAACCTCAGAACCAATCCAGTTGTAATTTGAAATAGGTAATTCCTCTTCCACCTCTCTAAATCCTTCATTTCTGAGGACCATGGGATTACAGATCTAGAAGCTGAAGGTGTGTTCCTCCTAAGACTTCTCTTATTGAGGCTAAATAGCCCTCATTCTTCCAGTGATGGCATGATCTTAATGCTTTTCCCCATTTAGGATGGATTCTCCTCAGGATGCTCTCTAGTTTTTTTAATGTCCTTGATAAAATGTAACATCTAAAACTGAAAACAATAATATGATCAGGAAGAGAACAACACAAAGAATGCCTTCCTTCTTATGGAGAATATGTCCCCCTTTCCATAGAGCTTTGGGCGATGGCATTAATTCATATTCAGTGTCCATTGGTCTTGTGACACTTCACTAAAACATATGAATCATGGGAAAATATGTAGAGAATAAGAAACAATGGACAAGGGAAGGAAACCATATCTTTCATTTTTATTTTAAAGATATAAATTCCTTGATATTGAGCTTCTCTCTCTCAACCTGGGATCTAAAGATCCATTATTAGAAGAAAAGGAATTCAATCTCCAACAATGTGTATATAAATGCTTATAAGTTACTGTCCTGTTTCTGTTTCATGTTATATAATTGGCACCTTCCATTTTCATCTAGTATTAATATAATATATGACACACACATATATATACACACACACATATATATATATATATATATAAATGTGGGGGTGTGAGGATATATAGGAGTAATATTTGATTTCTAAATGACCTGATGCTTAAATGGTTGTCATATCCAGGGATGTACATTCCTACTGTAGCCTCTAGAACTTCCTTTACATTTCTGTCTCTAAAGGAAATACCTGAGAACACTCTTGGCCAACTTTTGCCTTTCCAACTACAGCTCTAGCCTCATTGTTCTTGCCTTATTTCCCATTTTGTAGTCACCACTGACTCTCCATTCTCCCTTCCTCCATATGTAATCAGTTGTTAAGTCTTCTTGATTTTTTTCCTCTACAAACTCTCTTCTATCAATATACTTCTGTTCACTCATACAGTTACCACCCTACTTCAAGTCCCTTTATCATTTCTCTTCTGGGTGATTGCAGTAGCCTTCTGGTTGACCTCCCTCCATCTCTAATATATTCTTCACATTCTGTAAAACTTGTATTCCTAAAGTCCACTCTCTTAATGAATGTTCATAAGATTTAAAAAAAAAAAAAAAAACATTCTTTACTATGTCCAAAGGACTGTAAAGCTCTGGAAACCCTTTTATCCAGCTGTGTCTCTAATGGGTTTGTATCCCAAAGAAATCATAAAAAAGGGGAAAGGACCCACATGTGCAAAAATGTTTGTAGCAGCCCTTTTTATAGTGGCTAGAAACTGGAAACTGAGTGGATACCCTTGAGTTGGGGAATGGTTGAATAAGTTATGGCATGTGAATGTAATGGAATATTACTTTTCTATGAGAAATGATGAGCAGTAAAGTGAGCAGAACCAAAAGAATATTGTACATAATAACAATAAGATTATGTGATGATTAACTGTGATGGATGTGGCTCTTTTGAATATGATTCAAGACAATTTAAATAGATTTGTGATGAAAAGTGCCATCTTCATCCAGAGAGATCACTATGAGACTGAATGTGGATCAAAACATATTATCCTTCATATCCTTTGATATTATATATATAACACACACACACATATTGTATATTATACAAGCATACTCATTTGATTCATCTTTCTTTGTAAAAATCATTTTCTTTTACAAGCTTCTAGAAGACAGGGGTTATTTTATTTTTGTTTTGGTAGTCATCGCATGGAGCATAATATTTTGCATATATTTAATATATACATGCATGCTGAATATATATATATATATATATATGTATATATATATATATATATACACTAACTGAGATAAGTGAATATAGAAAGAAAAGACAAATTTCCTCTCTATTCTGGAGTTAGGACTACATTTGAACTCAGAGTCCTAAATTGGAACTTGAATTTTCCCATAGAAATAACCTACCTGGTAGTTAGTTTCTACAGTATTATAATCTTATAGTTTAGCTATATTTGAAGTTAAGTTGACTTTTTGAGATAATGTGGTTTAAAACCTCACCCCTCTCCCCAGTAATATAGTATATATAGGATAATATAATCCTGAGTTACAAATAGCCAATTTACAAATAAATATATAGACAGATTTTATAAGTAAATCTATTTACAATTATATGTAAATTTTTATACTAATTTACTAATTAAAAAAATTAGTCTGATTTGAAGATCAGATGAAATAATTTACATAAAGTACTTTGTGACTATATACCATGACATAAATATAAACTTTTATAATAATTTCTATCAATAATCTTTCCAATCAAGTCCTACTTTGATTTCTAATTATGTATGACCTGCAGATGACCCTGTTCTTAGTGGGTATTCCAAAGGAATACAAACTCAGGCAACTTCTATGAACCTGAAAAAGTTTTGAATATGAATTTGTGAGATACAGTATATTGTGTGAGGAGCAGTCTGGTTGAGTTCAGAGGGGCATATCACTGACATTTTTGCCACTGGGTGAAGGATATTTTGAGACTTGGCAACTCATAAAGGGCTTGTGAGCTATCCTGATGGAGGGAATGCTTCCTAAATGATGAAATCACAGCTCTTTCCAAGCCTACATAAACAATAATTGAAACATGATGCAGTAACATTTCTTAAAACACAACATAAACAGATGCCTTGTATTCTCTAGAAGTGCTTTAGTGTAAAAATTCTTCAAAGGACTGGAAGAAAATATCTTGTGTACATCAAAGATACAAAAGCATGTAATTTGGCATTGACTGAATAAATTACCAAAACATGTTAGATAATCTAAATACAAGATAAGAGTACAAAAACCCAAATGGTACATACATTGACTTGAGATTATTTATCTATCTATATATCTATCATCTATCTACATATGCATTGTTTAAAGATAAAAAAAATATGTCTATTCTACAGTTTGTTGATGGACAGAAAAGTCCAGTGAGTGTATTGTTGGCTTCTACCACTATGTGAATGGTGGCCAATAATTATTTCAATATCTCCTGACATGATTTATATGTAATTCAAATTGATGACATCCCAAGCAATGCCAAATGACTTGGCAACAATCCAGATACTTCTCAGAATTTGGCGGTTCATGCTGACCTAGTCTTTAACGTGACATAATGGAATGAGAATGATGCAGCAGAATTTCTAGGCATCTACAAGAAAGCTAGAAAATTCTGCTTTTTTTCCATGCCATGTGAATGTGAGAAACATGGCTCAGCTATATGTGTTGAAAAGAAATATATTTTATATTAACATGGTCATTCATTGCATCAGAAATATGTGACACTGAGTGAGGCTTACTGCAGGAAAAAGTTCGCCATACAGAAGTATCCATAAATCCGTAAAAAAAGGGTCCTCCAAAGAAAAGGCATTTACCAGTGGCAAATCATATGCAAGAAGCTACTATAACAGAAATCTAATGGGTATACTAGGCAAGGATTTCATTGGATTGCAACTATTGGGAAGGGAAGGGAGAAACAGAGTTTTTGACATTCATTGACATTTTGAGCCTATTACAATCTAGATGCAACTTATCTTTCTTGACTTAATATATGTATATGTATATATATATATAAATATAATTACTCCCTTCATAAATTCAATAGTTTTGCCTAACTTCTGCTTTTCCTCATATTTGGCAGTTTATTTCTCATCTCTGTACCTCTACATGGTCTATACTCAGTGCCAGTAAAGCACTCCTTTGCCCCCATCCAACTCTTAGAATTCCCATTTTCCTTTAAAACTTGATTAAATGCTGTCACTACTTTCCTGAGCTCCTGCTGCCTTAATTACCATGTCCTTGTTTTGTTTATATTTTGCATATTTTAAAAATATTTTCTTCAAGTTGGTCTGCTCTATAGAATGTAAGCTTCCTAGGGACAGAATCTGTTTTGGCTTTACTGATATCTAGTCAGTTATCCAGTCAATAAACATTTGTTAAGTAAATATGTGTCAAGGACTGTATGAAACACTGGATGAAATGTGCTAAATACCAAGCAGAGTGTTTGGCTTATTAGAACATGACAGGCATGTAGTTTTTTATTGTTTTGGCCATCCCCTTAGAATTCTCCCTTTGTATGTCTTAATCCCCTATGAGAGTAATCTACATGAAGGCAAGAATTGACTTCAACATATACTTATTTTAAGCGCCAACTATGTGGCATTCATATAGACTCTATGCCAGGGAATTTATAGATGGAGAAAAACTATTAAACAATGCTTTCTCTCAAGGAAATTTTATTTGTTTTATTCTCCTTTCTTCTTATCTAACTTTTATAGTTTTTCTAGTTCTAGGAAATTTCTCAGTACAAATTTAATGCTTAATAAATGTATTTTGAATGGAAATAAATTAGCCATCAGATTTTTCACTCGATAGAAGTCAAGCGGTCACATCATTGCCATGGAGTTTATTATCATGTCTATTAGTAATTAGAGAGGTATATAACTTCTTTTCTCCTGTGTTAGACTTGATGAGAAGGCTAATACTGATTCTTGTTCTAATTTGGAGCTCAAAAATCTAGCTTTTTAAAAATCTTTAGCAATTCTTTTTTTCACTTGACTTTCTGATGCTGTCTTTTAAAAACCTTTCTGTTGATGAAATGAAATTACCTGCATTTCCAGACATGTCCAATTCCCTACTTCCCACCCCAGTCTCCCATCCTCAATTTCTAAACCCCAAGTTCTCTCTGGTAATAAAGAATTAAAAAACCCTAACAATTCAACAAAACTAACCAATATGCCAACTGAGTTTGACAGCAAATGTAATATGTTCCACCTATATTATCTACAGAAAAGTATAGAGAAAGGTCTATTTTCTGATCTTTTCTTTTAGTTCAACCTTGTTAATTATAATTATACAACATTTAGTTTCATTAAAAAATTTGCAAGTGTGATTTGCATTTGTTGCAGTCACTTGTTTTTTCTGGCTCTGCTTACTTCATTTTATACAACTCTTTTTTAAATTTAAATTTTTAGTTTTAATTCATGGAATAAAAGAAGTATTTCCATAATATAGTATAATAAAAGATGATTGCATATGAAATGGAAAATCTAATATATTCAACTTGCTATCCCTTTTAAATAGATGATAGTTATCATGCAAATTTCTTTTTTTATTTCCTTCCTTACCACCCCAGAGATGACTTTGACACAAATAGGTATGTGTGTATATATATATATATATGTATATACATATATATATGTATATATGAGTGTATAAAATTATATGTATGCATATATGTAAAATTATTCTGTACATACTTTTATTTATCAATTCTTTCTTTGGATGCAAATAGCGTTTTTCTCCATATGTCATGTGTAGTCAATTTGGGTGTTTATAAAAGTCAAAATGACTTAATCATTCAAAGTTGTTTATGAAAAATATTGCTATTATTGCATACAATGTTCACTTGGCTCTGCTCACTTCACTCTTCACAATTTTGTGAGTCTTCCTATGATTCTCTGAATTTCTTTAACTTCTTAATTTCTTATGACAAAGTAGTATTTCATCTTCCACAGAGTACTGAACCATTTCCCAATCAATGGGAATCTAACTTGTATCTAGTTCTTTGCTATCACAAAAATACTGCTCTACATACTTTATTTTAGTATGAATGAGACTTTTCTTGATGTGTTTGATCTCCTTAGGGCATATATACTCAGAAGTAAAATCTCTGGGCCAAAGGCTGTATATTTTAGTCCCTTCTCTTAGCGTAATTCCAAATTACTTTCCAGAATGTTTGGAATTATAGACATATCCACCATCATGCTGACTTTTTAATCATCCAATATAGATTTGAATTTGAAAATTGATAAGCTTTTTGCAGATAAGTTTTTGCTAATTTTTTTTTACTGTAAATAGGTAGCTTGGAATAAAAGAACAGATCTGATTTTTGTAGGCCATGTTTTTCCCTTCCAGGAATAGGAACTTAGAGTGAAAGGGAAACTGATGGAAATGTAATTCTCTTCTAGGAGCTGTCTGCCTTCAAGATTTTTGGAATGGGAAACTGACTTTAAAATGAAAGATGTTTCATAGTAAAACTGATAGTCTATAATTATAAGAGATAAGGAAACATATAAAAGCTATATGTGTAAATATCTGCCCATTAGACTGAATAAAATATATATTTTTGAAGATTTAAGTTACAGTTTTAGACAGAAATCAAGTATATATTTTAGCAACCATAATTGTTCTTCAGCAATATGGGATAATACAGAGGTTTCAAACACAGGACAGGTGGACAACATTAAGGCTGTTATATTATTACCAAGTACCCTCTCAAGCCAGATTAAAATTAAAATAAATTTGGGAAATAATAACAATAAATAAATAAAATACTAATATGATATATTAAATAAATAATAACAAATAAAATATGGTATAAAATAAATATACAATAAAAGATATATGTAGTGTTCTACCTCAATATACAGCTGCAGGGATCCTTGTATCTGATTTAGTGGCTCCCCATTCTATTTGTTTGAACCCTCTGGCGTAAGGGATAGGGAGACCTTTGTCTATGAACTAGAAAGATCTTAATTCTTCTCCTGCTTCTGAAACATTTGAACTGGGAAAGTCACTTGGTCTCCCACTGCCAGGAAACTCTCACTCAAAGAATATAAGTTGCTGAGAAGGTGCTGACTCATGCTGGTGGAAGAATTTCCCCTCCTGGAAATTCAGTGGAATCATAGATTCAGATTTGATTTGTATCCTAAATGCTAATAGGTAGCATATTTTATTCAAGAGGACAATATTTTAAATTTTCATGAAGCATCAGTTTTTTTTAACCTGTCCAGTCTTCTCACATATTATTTTCCTGCTGACATTCTGTGATCTTGCTCTGCTGACTTCCTTCTTGTTTAGTCTATCTTCCATCTCCATGACTTTACTCTGGCTCTGCTTAATGTCTTCCTTTTTTACCTCTATCTTTTGGAATGCAGGCTCAAGTTTGAGGACCATATTCTATAGGAAGATTGCCTAGTCTCTTCCTGCATTTTCTATCCCCAACCTGAACCCTTTCTTGCCCACTTGTCACATTGATTTGATCTTCATTACATAAATGCTTATGTATTCCTGTTGTCTTACCCCTTAGAAGGCAGAATATCAAAGAGCAGAGACTGTGTCCCTGTTGGTTTTGAAGTTATAGAACTTAACAGTGTCTGATTGGTATTTTCATTCATTTTTTTTTTCAATTGTTTTAGACTCTTTCTGACTCCATTCAGATTTTCCTGGCAAACATACTGGAGTGCTTTGCCATTTTTATTTTACAGTTCATTTGACAGATGTGGAAACTGAGGCAAAAAGATTTGTGTCCTCCAAATACAATATACTTTAAATTTAATTATTTTTTAATAATGGCTAACTTTTATATGGCATCTATTATATACTAGGCACTTTGCTAAATACTTTACAAATATTGCATCAATTGATGCTCACAAGAGCCCTGGGAATTAAGTACTATTATTATTCCCATTTTATAGATGAGGAAGCCATGGTAAATAGATTATATGATTTCCCCAGGGTCACAGAACTAATAAGCGACATAAGGGTCACACAGCTAGTTAAGTGTCTGAGGCCAGATTTGAACTTGGGAAAATGAGTCTTCCTGACTCCAGAAGCAGATCTTTATCTATTATATCACCTAGTTGCCCCATTAAAATGCTAGTTAGTACTTAATAGCTATTTATTGATTGATTGTTATTTTATAAAAGTGAATTCAGACTTTAAAAAAGAAATAGGATATTCCCAGAAGTCATAGTAAGGATGCTTAAATCCACACTATGACTTTTGAGATACCTTGTATAGTCCTAGTATTGGAAATAGAAGCAGACAGTTCCTTGCAGTCACCATTTAAAATAAACCAGGGAAAAAGATGTGAGTTCAATACAACTCACCTTTGTACCTCACCTTCATAGCCAGTTATCTGTAGAATCTTACCCTCTCAGCTACAAGAAATACACTGGCCTAAGAAGGGTCGGAAGGCTTTCTTTTTCATGAGCCCCCCCCCCCAATTAATTATAGGTTGTGGGCTTGGTCAGTTCTTGTATCAGCTGGCAGAGATGTGAGAAAAGTTTGCCTGATGGTTATTCTCAGCCCATACTTTCATACCAATGTTCATGCCTCATCCTGCATTAATTTAACCAAACAACTCTCTAGATTCTTGTTAAGTTGGGTCTAGTTTTTGCAATGCTTTACTCTGTAGATCCTTGTTTCAATTTCTCCTTTTATCAGAGAGATAGGTAGGAGATAGAGCTTGAAGACACTTTATTCTATGGGGGTCAAACTCGAAATCAGATTGCAGCCCAAGTCTAATTAAAATGTAATTGGAGAATATTTAACAAAATTAATAAAAATATAATACAGCATGGATAAAAATAATCTGTGGTTTTCTAAGGCAACACTGCCCACATGGATCCATATATAAAATTTAGAACCCAGTTTCTATTTGAGTTTGACACCACTGCTCTCTAATCTCTTCATTTGGTCCAATTTTTTCTTTTCAAAGATTAGGTTTATAAATTTAGAGCTGGATGAGACCTTAAAAAGATGCAGCCAGCTGGTGAGATGAATAAAGTGCCAGGTCTAGAGTCAGGAAAACCTGAGTTCAAACCTAGCTATTTGCCATCTAATTATTCAGATGGAGGAACTAAAAATCCAGAGAACTTGATGCTTAGGGACACAAAAGTGGCAGAGTTGGAATTCAAAGCTACAAGTTCTGGATCCCAAGCCAATGATTTTTTCCACTGAATGACACTGCCTCCCAATGATGAGGTTGAGACCAGGTTAAGTGATTTGCCCAGAGTCAGTATTCAAACAAACCAAGTCCTTTAATTTTAAGCTCATTTTGTTAAATGATTCAGCCCTCTCAACATGCCCAAGGCAAAACGGAATTCTAGAAGCCAAGAAAAACATATGACTACATCCTGATTTAAGAAAAGCCCAACTTAGAAAAATTAGAGTCCAGGCAAAATATGATTATATGTTTTTCAAAGTGATCCCTCACTTTAGAAAAGGATATTATAAAAGAAGATTTTCCTAACCCATTTAAAATATAATTCAGTTTATAAAATCCTTTTAATATACAAGTTATTAGGAATCTCGGAACGGTTTAAATAGTGGATGTCTGTATCCCATATAGAGATTGACTCTGATCAGTTACATTTGTCTTTCTTTATTGGAGAATTTAACTCTGGACTGGCTAACTGTCAGAATCTGCAAGTAAAACGAGTAAAAAGGAAACCCTCTGAAAACGTCAGTTTGGACACTTTCTGAACCCAACACATGGTTTATATGACTCTGTTTTGGTGATATGAATGATTTTACATGTTTTATAAAGTAGATTTACAAGGAAACACGACCTTTTTCTGAAAGGGAGCCAGCTACCTTTTGTGTGACTGTCATCTTCAAAAAGCTTTTAAGTGCTTTTCGATTTCCTTTTTCCCTCCTGTTCCCTAATGAAGTTTTGAGAGAAGTAATGTTGTGTAATGGATAGAGGGCTAATCCCAGCATCAGGAAAACCTGAGTTCAAGTACTGTCTCCAATTCATAGTATTTGTATGAAAAGAAGAAAATGGCTCATCCTCCCAAGAAAGCCTCTCTGACTAGACGTAGCAGACATGTCCCTAATATGAGCTTATTTTTTTTTCTTGATTGGACATAATATAGGAAAAGAATGTTACAGGAGATGGTTTTGATTCCTGACCTTGCTCCTTACTCTATGTATAATCTTGGATAAATCAGTTAATTTTTCTGTATTTCTGACTTTAAAATGAAGTCTTGGACTTGATGTCTAATAAAGGTCCCCTTTAGTTCTGAATCAATAATCCTAGGACTTTATTGTCATAAGAAGCTTAGATGAGGAAACACTGTTATTAGAGATACCACTATTATGTATACCAGTGTAAATTAGCAGCTATTTTGTAACTTAAAGTATTAAAGACTAGCAAATGAATTTCATAGAGTTTATGAATGATTGGATAGGAGTAGGAATATGCTGGTAAACATGTAACAAATTGATTGTCCCCCAATACAATACACTTTTAAGTTTAATGTGTTCTGTCATTTTAGCCAATCTGAGAGGTGTGTAAGTGGTACCTCAGGCTTGTCTTAATTTGCATTTCTCTGATCAATAGTGATTTAGAGCATTTTTTTATATGACTAGAAATGACTTAAATTTCTTCATCTAAAAATTGTCTGTTCATATCTTTTGACCATTATCATTTGGAGAATGGCTTAAATTCTTATAAATTTGATTCAATTCTCCATATACTTAAAAAATGAGACCTTTATCAGAACACCTTGGATGTAAAATTTTACCCCAATTTATTGCTTTCTCTTCTAATCTTGTCAGTGTTGGTTTTGTTTGTATGAAAACTTTTTAACTTAACATAATAAAAATTATCCATTTTGCATTCCACAATGTACTCTAGTATTCTTTGGCCACAAATTCCTTCTTTCTCTACAAATCTGAGAGGTAGATTATGCTTTATTCTTCTAATATGCTTATAATATAACTCTATACATCTGAATCATGAATCCATTTTGATCTTATCTTGGTATAGAGTGTTAACTGTGGGTCAATGCTTAGTTTCTGTCTTACTAATTTCCAATTTTCTCAGCATATTTTGTCAAATACTGAATTCTTATCCCAGAAGTGGGGTCTTTGGTTATCAAACACTAGATTGCTATTGTCATTGACTATTATGCCCTGTGAACCTAACCTATTCCACTAATTGACTACACTATTTCTTAGCCAGTACCAAATGGTTTTGAGAACTGCTGCTTTATAATATAATATTGTCTGGTTTAGCTAGCCAACCTTCATTTGCATTTTTTTCATTAATTCCCTTGAAATTCTTGACCTTTTGTTCTTCCAGATGAACTTTGTTATTATTTTTTTCTAGATCTGTAAAATAATTTCTTGGGAGTTTGATTGGTATGCAACTGAATAAGTAGATTAATTTAGGTAATCCTGTCATTTTTATTATATTTGTTCGGCCTACCCATGAGCACTTGATATTTTTCCAATTGATTAGTTCTGACATTATTTATGCAGAAAGTATTTTGTAATTGTGTTCACATAGTTCCTGATTTTGTCTTGGCAGGAAGAATCCCAAATATTTTATGTTATCTACAATTATTTTAAATGGAAGTTCTCTTTGTATCTCTTTTGGCTGGATTTTATTGGTAACATACAGAAATACTGATGATTTATGTGGATTTATTTTGTATCCTCCAACTTTTCTAAAGATGTGAATTATTTCTAGTAGTTTTTTGTTGATTCTCTAGAGTTCTCCAAGTGTACCATCATATCATCTGCAAAGAGTGATAATTTGGTTTCCTCATTACCTACTCTAATTCCTTTAATTTCTTTTTCTTCTTTTATTGCTAAAGCTAACATTTCTAATATAATATTGAATAGTAATGGTGAGAGTGTTTCACTTCTGATCTTATTGGTAATGGTTCTAGTTTATCCCATTATATATGATGCTTATTGACAGTAAATAGATGCTATTGAACATTTTAAAGAAAACTCCATTTATTCCTATATTCTCTAGTTGTTTTTGTTTGTTTGTTTGTTTGTTTTTGGCTGAGGCAATTGGGGTTAAGTGACTTTCCCAAGGTCACACAGCTTTCTCTAGTGTTTTTAATAGGAATGGGTGTTGGATAACAAAGGATAATTTTTTCTTTTTTTCTTTTCTTTTTTTCTTTCTTTCTTTCTTTCTTTCTTTCTTTCTTTCTTTCTTTCTTTCTTTCTTTCTTTCTTTCTTTCTTTCTTTCTTTCTTTCTTTTTTTTTTTTTTGCTGAGGCAATTGGAGTTAAGTGACTTGCCCAGGATTACACAGCTAGGAAATGTTAAGTACTTGAGATCAAATTTGAACTCAGGTCCTCCAGACTTTAGGGCTGGTACTCTATCCACTATGCTTTCTAGCTGCCCAAGAAAAGACATTCTTTTAAAAAAGAAGTTAGAAAAAGCAAGTGGTTGTAAGATGAAGCATTGCAAATAGCCTGAAGAAAGAAGAAAAGTGAAAAGTAAAGAAAGACTGGAAAATTTACCCAGGTGAATGCAGAATTCCAGAGAATATAAACAAGAGAATACAAATGAGCAATGCAAAGAAATAGAAGAAAACAATAGAATGGAAAACGCAAGATATTTCCTTAAGCAAATTAATGATATAAAAGGAATGTTTTATATAAAATGGGAATGACTAAAATGATAGGGACCCAGTGAAAGAAATTAAGAAGAAATGGCAAGAATCTTTAGAACTATGCAAGAAAGATCTTAACATCACTGATGAACATGAAGTGTGCTTACTGATTTAGAACCAGATATTTGGGAAAATGAAGTCAAATAGGCCTTAAGAAATATTGGTAACAGTAAGGCCAGTAGAGATGATGAAATTCCAATTGACCCATTTAAAATCCTAAAACAAATGATGCTGTTAAGGTGCTGCACTCCGTATGTCAGCAAATTTGGAAAACTCAACAGTAGTTGCTAGATTGGAAAAGACCAGTTTATACCCCAGTCTTAAAGAAGAGCAATGTTAAGTAATATTTGAATTACTGAACAATTGCATTCATTCACATGCCAGCAAGGTTATACTTAAAATTCTGCAAGTGAAGCCTCTGCTATATGTGAACTGAGAATTACCGGAAGAGCAGGCTGGTTTTTTGAAGAGGCAGAGGAACTAGAGACCAAGTCCCTAATATTCGCTAGATTATGGCAAAAACAAAGGAGTTAGAGAAAAATATCTACTTCTGCTTCTTTGTTTGGATCACAACAAAATATGAAAAGTTCTCAAAGAGATAGAAGATCATCTTACTTATCTCCTGAGGAACCTGGCTATGGGTCAAAAAGCAATAGTTACAACTGAATGTGGTACAACTGATTGATTAAAGATTGGAAAAGAAATATGACAAGGCTATATATGTGAAATTGTATGAATAAAAAGCTGGAATAAAGTTTCAGGGAAAAATATCAGCAATCTAAGATATGCAGACAATTCCACTCTGATTGCAGAAAGTGAAGAAACCTTATGCAGGTGAAAGAAGGTAAAAGCAGGCTTAAAACTTAACATTAAACAAAAAGAACAAAAACTAAGATCTTGGCACCTGGTTCCATTATTTCTTAGCAAATAGAGAGAGAAGAAATAGAAGCAGTGTCAGATTGTATGTTCTTGGGCTCAAATATCACTGCAGCCAATGACTGCAACCATAAAATTAAGACACTGTTCCTTGGAAGGAACACTGGCTAATATGGGGAGTCTATTAAAATCAGGGATGCTGCCTTGCCAACAAAGTTCTATATAATCAAAGTCATAGTTTTTCCAGTAGCAATATATAGCTCTGAGTGTTGGTTTATAAGGAAAGCTGAGTGCCACAGAAAAATGCTTTCAAACAATGGTGCTAGAGAAGTCTTTTTAGAGTCCCTTGGACAACAAGGTAGTCAAATCAGACAGTACTTAAAGAAATTAATGTAGACGATTCATTGGAAGATCAAATACCAAAGCTGAAGTTTAAGTACTTTGGTCACAAAATGAGAATATGGGATTCATTGGAAAAAAAGTCTGATTTTTTAAGCTATTTTCTTGTAATAGCTTTTTTTCCCCAAAATATATGCAAAGATAGTTTTTGAACATTCACCCTTACAAAACCTTGTGTTCCATATTTTTCTTCCTCCATCCACTCTTCCATTCCCTATACAGCAAGTAATCCAATATAGGTTAAACATATGCAATTTTTCTAAACATGTTTTCATATCTGTCATGCTGCTCAAGGAAAATCAGATCAAAAAGGGAAAAATATGAAAGGAAAAAAAACTAGCAAGTAAACAGCAACAACAACAAAGGTGAAAATACTGTTGTTATCCACTGTTCTCTCTCTGTATATAGATGGTTCTTATCATAACAAGATCTTTGGAACTGGCCTGAATCATCTCATTGTTGAAAAGAGTCAGGTCCATCAGAACAGATCATGATATGATCTTGTTGCCATTTACAGTGTTCTCTTGGTTCTACTTAGCTCATTCAGCATCAGTTCACGTTAGTCTCTCTAGTCCTTTTTGAAGTCATCCTGCTGATCATTTCTTATAGAAAATAATATTCCATGACATTCATATACCATAATTTATTCAGCCACTCTAAAATTGATGGGCATCCATTCAGTTTCCAGCTTCTAGCCACTACAAAAAGGGCTGCCACAAACATTCTTGAACATGTAGGTCTTTCCCCTTTTTTAGAATCTCTTTGTTTACAGACCCAGTAGAGACACTACTGGATCAAAGGTATGCACAGTTTTATAGACCTTTGGACATAGTTCCAAACTGCTCTCCAGAATGGCTGGATCAGTTCACAACTCCACCAACAAAGTATCAGTGTCCCAGTTTTTGCACATCCCCTCTAGCACTTATCATTATCTAAAAGAGCCTGGTGTTGGGAAAGATTAAAAGCAAAAGGAAAAGGGGATGGCAGAGAATGAGATAAATAATGTCATGGAAGCACATGAATTTGGACAGACTTTGGGAAATAGTGGAAAATAGAAAGGCCTGATGTGGTAAGGTCCGTAAGGTCAAGAAGAATTGGACAAGACTGAATAACAACAACAAATTTGGTCTAATTCTATTGCTCAAGAAAATATAGTGCATCCTTTTATTTACAATTTAAATGTAGATTCCCCTGTTTGATGTTTAAAGCTGATCAGAATCTGGTGTTTTCCATTATTCTCTTTCTTTTTGCTTTTTTTTTTTGTCCTTTCTACAATTCAGCTACACTGGACAACTTGCTATTTGTTCTTCAGCACTGGTGCCCACCATCCCTGGACCCCTCCCCTGCCTCTTAGTTTTCATGATTTCCTTCTTATTTGCTCAAAGTCCACCTTTTGTAAAAATCTTTTCCCAGCTATTGTTGCCTTCTCTCTCCAATTACCTTGCTTTTACTTAGATGGTGTATCTTGTTTGTATATACTAGTTTATTTACATATCTGTTTCTTATGTTAGAATACAGACTCCTTAAGAGCAAAAACTGCTTTTGACTTTCTTTATATCCTTAGTGTTAGCACAACATGGGATATGTGATAAATACTTACTAAGTACTGATTGACTCATCCATTTATATAAGAAGAGGAAAGGGAATATGCATTTATAGAGCAGTTACTATGTGCCAGTTGCTGTTTAAGGCCAGCTTTACAAATATCATCTCATTTGATCCTTAAAACATCCTTCCAGGATAGATACTGTTATACCCATTTAACAGTTGAGGAAATAGGCAATCAGAGATTAATGACCCACTCAGGGTTACATAGCTAGTAAGTGTCTGAGACTGAATTTGAACAGTTTCTGCTAAATTTCACGAACAATCCAATGAAATAATGAAATTTTTTTCTTATCCCACTTCAAGGACCTTTTAACATTTTCCATGGAATCCTTGGAGATGCTTTCTGTGGATTGCAGGTTAGGAACCTCTGCCTGAAAATTATAATTCCAAGAACTAAAGGATAATTCTCCCCATAAATGGGCAGTTTAAACTTACTTTGAAGAGAGGCCCCTGAAGGGTAAAGTGAAGGAAGAAATCAACTTTTCTCCAGCACACTTGGTGGGCAGAAGGTAGAGGGGAGAGTAAAATTGCTTGTTAACTCTAAACTTAGGTATCTGGCAACTTTATTTCTCTCATGAATTTTCCATTATGGACTTCATAAGTAAGTAAGACTTTGAATTCCACAGTTTTGAGAAGAACTTTAAATAGAGGCTATATTATGACTTGTTGGGTATGGTATAAGTGAGCATTCCAACACAAATGACATTCCCCTCCAAGGAAAATCTACAAGGATGCAGGCTGGACTAGATGGCTGCTGAGTTCTCTTTCAAGTCTTGATTTTGTGATCAGTTCAGACTTACTGCTTTTCAGAGGATTCCCACATCAGAAATCTGAAACATGAAACGGTACTGTCCAAATACAGCAGACATTAGAGTAGGGAAGAAAATAAAAAGCAAGTGCTCCTACCTATAAATATTAGCTAGATTAAATAAAATATAAAATTAATAGACTTGTTTTTATTTAAGTGAGACTCTAACTCTTAACAGCTCACATATATTAAGGTCAATGATAAGATTTGGAAATGCATGTTTTTGTGATTGAATTTTATGGCTATGTGGTAGCTTCATTTGTATTTTTTTTTTTATAAACAACATCCAGCTCTCTTAGTTTTTCAAGCTTGTGCCTTTTTTATTTTTAAACAAAGACTGGATTCAGTTGCTTGAAATACTTGTCTATATTCCAAACCTTGACCAGTGCAGCTAAGAAAGCAGAAGGAGACACCTTTGGTTTATGAGTGCTCCTCATGACTTTTATGTGGTGTATACTACAAGTTTAAAATTGCTCTCCAGAAGTCCAAGCAGATTGGAAAAACTAGGAAAAACTTCCGTCCATTGCCTAAATTTGGAATTATTATTATGAATGATTTAAGCCCTCTTTCTGGCTTTGTCATGTTCAATGATTACTATAAAAGTAAAATTCATCTTCCATAAAGACAACATTACCTAATGAATAGAATACTGAGCTTAAAATAAAGATTTGAATTCAGATTTCACCTCTTCCCTAGCTGTGTGACCTTGATCTAATTTCTTCCCCTTTCTAGGTCCTGGGTAACTGTTTATGACTTAATTATTAAGTTAGAGCCAGGTTGAAATCTGTATTGGTAATGGAAGAAGGAGATGGTACAGTGGGAGTTTTTGACATTGAGAAAACTATATATGTGTATATATATATATATATATGTATGCATATATATATATCATTCTGATATAATAGAGGAATCTTATCTCAGATGTAATATTCAACAAGAATGAAACTATCAAACTAAAATCTGAAATAGTTAAGTTTTGTTATAAATCAATCCACAAACGTTCATAAATTACCTGGTATGTTCTAAGCTCTTTAAGTACTCAGGATACAAAGATAAAAATGAAACATTCCCTGCCCCCAAGGACCTTACATTATTTTGATTGTTAGTTGTTCATTTTCAATTTCCCAAGATCATAGGACAGAACATTTTATTTCTCTTAGGTGTCATTGGAGACTATTAATGTATTAGTGTAATGTTTTGTTGCTCTAGAGCTGCCATTGCAACATACCAAATTTTGTTGTCTATACCATGATATAGACATAAATTTAACTTTTACACCTAAACATGCATTATTTAAGGAGACATGGAGTGTGGTATGAGGAAAAAAATGGCCCATTTTAGTGAGATAAATGATTGAGTAAGGGGTCAGGGATTCTGTTGTGATTACATTTCCATCATAGATTTTAATATGTGATCTTGATATTAAACTATTCTTGGGATTTAAAAATATCCCAAATTCCTTCTATAATGTTTAAGGAAACATTTACCACTGATTTACTACTGGACTGAGTTTATACATTTCATACAACTATTCATATAGCCCCTTGATATCTGGAGAACTAAGGATCCAAGAGGCTGAAGTTGCTATTCTAAGAAGGATTAAAAAGGATGGGAATGGGTATGTTAAATACATCTCCCCAAACCAGAGGTCATAAATCTCACAATCTTAGCCATCAAGAA
This sequence comes from Myrmecobius fasciatus, assembly GCA_023553655.1. Lineage (NCBI taxonomy): Eukaryota > Metazoa > Chordata > Mammalia > Dasyuromorphia > Myrmecobiidae > Myrmecobius > Myrmecobius fasciatus. Next base: position 391,443 of record JAJPUD010000551.1, read on the forward strand.
CTCAGTTTCCAAGCCCAGAAGCAATTGAAAAAGAAATCTGAGCTTTTGGAATATTTATCACAAAGATCCAAGTCCTGAAACCAGGCTGATTTCAAATCTTAGTGAGTCTTATAAATCTTAACCAGCTTGAATATCTGGCTTTCCAAGGTAAAGCAGTGTAAGAGCAACAAATATGGGTATGTGCAGTTTAGGGACAGATGATGTACAAAATGTGAGAATTAATCTTCTGATCACATCGTCTTTCTCTGAATTCAAGATCTTTAAAGACTCCAATCTGCTTTCAACCTTTTTTCCTAAGTTCACATGCTCCTTTAAGTATTGACCTAGTACTGCCCCTCCAGTCTTTGAGCATTCAGACCTGGTCATCTTCATCTGCTGAAATCCTTGTCTTCCTCAAAGCCTATTTCAAGAGGCCACTTTTTTCATGGAGTCTTTAATATCCTATTTCTTCCAACCTCACCTACCAATAAGTGTACTTTTGTAGAATGGAAAATCCTTGAAAACAGGAACTATTAGGATTTTTGTCTCTATTCTTCCCAGGCATAGCACAGTACCTTGTGCACATGACTCATTTAATAAATGAACTGAATATGATCTCCATTTCCCCAAGTTTCCTTAGAACAATTTTGCTCTAGGTGTTTCCTTTTTGCCTCTTAGATTTTATAGCAAGCAGGGTTTTATTTTGGCCCCACTCTACAAGAGCCAAGGGATGACATTTCACTCATCTCTTCAGAGGACTCCCTAGAGATTGGGAGATTTCTCTTCTCTGCCATTGGCTAGAACTACCATCAATTATGTTCCCCCAATTTCACAAGTCCAAGCACCTTAGTTTTATTCGTTTGATTAAAAGCTAAATTCACTTTTACAAAGGAATATGTATTTCAAAAAATATAGCAATAGTAAATAGACAAATATTTTCCCCACTACCTTGGAAAAGACAAATAAAAGAGACTAAAGTCCCAAACCCCTTGGGGTACACATGACCTAATGGGGTGGGGAGGGATTTTTCAGGTCCTTCGTCTCTTAATCACTACTAGTGAATGATTTTTTTTTATACTAACACTTAATGGAAAAGAAACTGTCCTTAGGTGGATTTAGAGATAGTCAATCCCTCCCAACCAGGTTGAAGGCTAATTTAGAATGTCAACACATTTACCAATTCTTCAAAAGCAGATCCCAAGAGTATCCCATGTAACTGATGTCATTTTAGGTGGTCTGATGATGCATCAATTCCCATCATACCAATTTCTATTATATTTATTTTTGTACCTGCTTCATTATATCTTCTCAGAATTATATTTAGGGTAGAGGGTTTTTACTTAGGATGCCAAAATTTGGAAAGTGCTGACAGTATTTATTGTACTTCAGCAACATAGAAACAATTGAATTAGTATTTAGCTAACAAGAATGATTAGTTAAAATAGGAAACCAACAGTTGATAAGACTTTCACTTCTCCCTCCTTCAACTCCCTACACAATAATTAAATGAGTTTGTCTTTTAAAAAATAATGATTCAAGGGCAAATTGAAAGCACCTAGAATCACTAATTGTTCCTTTGTCCACTTTCACCTTTTCCCAAATAAATTGCAAATGTTTAGAGCCACGGGCTATTATGCCTTTCATCTTTTAATCTTCAGTACCAATCAAAGCAACCCTGTGACTTGAACTGAATGGTTTATTGAGTGGAATGAGATTGAGCAAGTGAGAGCTGGCAGTCTGACAGTGAAGGAAAAAGACAGGAAAAACTCAGAAGGTGGAGAGTAAGGAAATAAGGGATATTTTATGAAGTTGAATAGATAAAATAAAAGGATTGTTGAGGGTTTTTTTTTTAAATAATCATCTGGAAATAATTAAAACCCTATTCTTAGTTCAATGGTAGAAATACTTTAGAGAAATGACAAATAATTGGGGAAAGAATACCAGATTGCAGTGGAAAGCACAATCAATTCCAAATGAGCATGTGATTTTGAACCCTGATTTTTTATCTATCTATCATTAATATACCTTGCTTTATGAATCATATTGGGAGAGAAAAATCAAAACAAAAGGGCAAAACTATGGGAGAGGAGGGAATATAGCAAAAAGAAGTGAACATAGCATGTGTTGATTTACATTCAATCTCTGTAGTTCTTTTTCTGGATGCAAATGACATTTTCTATCCAGAGTCTATCGGGATTGCCTTGGATCACTGAACCACTGAGAAGAACCAAGCCATTGATAGTTGATCATCCTACATTCTTGTTATTGTGTACAATGTATTTTTTATTCTGATTGTTTCACTCAGGATCAGTTCATGTAAATCTTTTCAGACCTTTCTAAAATCAACTTGTTCATCATTTTTATGGAACAATAATATTCCATTACCTTCATATACCCCCAAGTTATTTAGCCATTCCCAATTGAGGGCCATCTACTCATTTTACAATTTTTTTGCTACTACAAAAAGAGCTACTACAATCATTTTTGTACATGTGGGTCCTTTTCCCTCCTTTAGGATTTCCTTGGGATACAGACGCAGTAGTGGTACTGCTGGGTCAAAGGGTATGCACAGTTTTATAGCCTTTTGGGTATAGTTCCAATTGCTCTCCAGAATGGTTGGGTCATTTCACAACTCCACTAACAATGCATTAGAGTCCCAGTTTTCCCACTTCTCCTCCAACATTTATCATTATCTTTTCTTGTCATCTTAGGCAATCTGAGAGTTGTGAGGGGGTACCTCAGAGTTGTTTTGATTTGCATTTCTCTAAAAAATTAATTATTTAGAGCATTTTTTCATATGACTATAGATGACATTAATTTCATCATCTGAAAATTGTCTGTTCATATCCTTTGACCATTTATCAATTGGGAAATGACTTGCATTCTTATAAATTTGACACAGTTATTTTTAAATTTTAGAAATGAGAACTTTATCAGAAATACTGTCTGTAAATTTTTTTCCCAGCTTTGTACTTCCCTTTTAATCTTGTTTCTGTTTGTTTTCTCTGTGCAAAAACTTTAATTTGATGTAATCAAAGTTGTTCATTTTGCCTTTCATATTTTTCTAGTTCTTCTTTGGTTATAAATTCCTCCCTTCTCCAAAGATCTGATAGGTAAATTATCCTTTGTTCTCCTAATTTGCTTATGGTATCACCCTTTATGCCCAAATCATGTACCCATTTTAACTTTATTTTAGTATGGGGTGTGAGATGTGGGTCTATGCCAAGTTTCCAACACATTGTTTTCCACTTTTCCCAGCAATTTTTGTCAAATAGGGAATTTTTATCCCAGAAGCTAGAGTTTGGGGGTTTATCAAATACTAGATTACTAAAGGTTCTGATTATTGTGTCATATATATCTAACCTATTATACTGAGTCACCATTATATTTCTCCGTCAATACCAAATGATTTTGATGACTGCTGCTTTATAATATAGTTTTGGTTCTGGTACTGCTAAGGAATCCTGATTTTCCCACTTAATACTTGTTTAAGACAAGTCATTTAATTTCTATGGGTCCATTTTCTCATCTGTAAAATGGGGAGATTAGAGTAGATATATAATTCCTGAGGTCATTGCAGGTCCCAAATCTGCTATCTTAGGCAAGGAAATAATACACTATAATGCTAAGGTTTCTAAACCATGTGCTACAACTCCATAGAACACAAAAGCAGGATATTTAACTTCCTTATAAAGGGAACTATTAGGTATTTCATTTGGGCCTGGGGAGCCATGAAAAAATGAATGAGACACTAGGGGTGCCATAAGCCAAGAAAATTTGGCATCCTCTGCTGTAGTGACAGCATCCTTGGATTTGAAATAAGATAATCTGGATTTGAATTTTGGGGGGTCTACTTTTTAAATTTTCTTTTCAGTGAAACCTTTTTATCATTTTGTCTCAGTTTGCCCATCTGAAAATAAACTTTGGACCAGATTATATTCAAGGTCCCCTTATATAATTAAATCCTGTGATGCTATTTAATGGTTGCATGAGGCATTCATAAATAATTGATGTATGTCACATTACACTTATGTAATTATATTAAAAATATAGAGGATATCCTATCAATTAAATTAATACTAATATTAGAATGTGGAAGGTAGAATGGTATAGAAGATAGCTAGATTTAGAAGTCAGACAGACCTAGCTTGAGTTTTATCTTTAACAATACTAGCTATGTGACTATCTGTGACCTAGACACCTGGTTAAATTTATAAATGAAAGGTTTCTGTACTAGAAATTGATGAAGTTGGTGAAATCTCAGGTTTGGACCAAAAAAAAGTTATGGTAATGAGGTGGAAAGGGGACAAGTATTTATTAAGCACCTATTATGTTCCTTAATTCTTAATGTATTGGGCAAGTCTCTAGCACTATGTGTCCCAGAGAAGGTGGGGATCTTGACTGGTAGAGAATGCCTTTTCTGGAGGGTTCTTTATGGCAGTGAAATTCAAGGTCCATTTATTCTTTCTTTCTTTCCTACTGAACCTTAAGCTCCTTGACTTCAGTAACACCCTTCCCCACCTCTCACTCCCATCATCTTCCTAGCCCTGTTGCTCTTAGATACCACATAGTTGATCCTCAGTAAATATTTGTTGAGTGAGTGAATAAATTAATTGGCTAAGCTTTTTCTTTATAATAAACAAGGAAAAAAGCTTGTTTTAAGGACTTTAGAAGTACCTAGTTATGTGTAATTTCTGTACTAATTACAAATCATTCTTATTTTTCTCATTCATTAAAACAGGTCCAGAAGGACCACTTCTTGGCAAAGCTTGGTTAGCCTCATTTGAGTCTGCATGGGTTTGAAAGTAATAAACCTGCATTTCTCTAAAAATACTCAATAAATTTAGACTACCCTTCCCTTTCCCTCCTCCCTGCCGGTACTAATTAGTAAGGTTATTACTGTATTTATACTAAGAAAATGATTTTTTTCCCAAAGAAAGTATACTTCAGAACCGACTCCAGTTTGGAAAGACATATTTTAAAAGAAATCCACCTAGGGCCAATTTTCTTACTTGTTCTGCCCTCCAGTAGCACTGAACTGTGTAGGAAAAAATCCACTGAAATCAAAACACCATTTGCACTTACTAATACAGTCCACTGACTTGTGTCAACTCAATTCACAGCCAAATCATGATTTTCCTTTGGGATGACATGCTAAGTGATAGAAGAGGGGAAGAAAGAGCCCTAGACAAAGCAATGGCATTTGATTTGTGTTGGGCAACAGGAATTTTCATTCTTGTAAAATTTAAAGGGATGGCTTAGAAAGAGTAGTATGGTGGAATGTTTGGGTTGTCTTTATGATCCCCTAAGTTGAAGGATGCTCCTGACTTTTTGGAATCTTTTGCACATTGGAATTTTCTTTGAAAAATAAACTCCATGTCAACTGACAATCCTGTAGGAAATATCAGGATATATTGTCAGCATCTTGAGTTCTTTATATGCATTCTGGAAAACCACTGCTTCTTGGCAAAACAGTCCTGTGGTTGCTTTACAAAGTAGTGCAAAAATAAAGCCAGATTCATTTGGGTACAGTTGGATTTGGAATTTTTTCCCCTGTTGGTTCATCACATTTTTCTCTTGGCTTAAGACCCTCTGGGCTTTAGGGGTACAGATGTGGCCTTTTCCTCATTTCCTCTGGTTCTGCATACAGATCCAATCTGGCTCCAATAGAAGAAACTGCCATTGCAGTTTTCCCTAGGTCCACGTTTATTTAGTCCTGCTAATCTTGGATTTTCAAATTTTATTCTTTTCTTATAGTAGAAAATGTCAGCATGGCTGTGAGCCCATAAACATTACACTTTTCTTGATTTTCAGAATCTTAAAATCTGAGCCTGAGAACATGGGCACCAAGGTCAAGTACTTTTTGAGTTGATTTGTCTGGTCTCTGGAGGGAAGGAAGAGAAAGGCTGGTTTGTTCTTACAGTTCTGTTCAGATTTCACAGAGGAGCTGCTCTTGTCTAATCAACAAACCATACATCTACAGCTAAAAAGGACCTTTCCAAGTCATCTGATCCATCTTCCTTCTTCTAACTATGAGAAAACAGAGGCTCAGAGATTTTAAGCGACTTTCCCTAAAATCACAGTTATTTATTGGTAAGGAAGAGTTGCATTTTCAGTTCCTGTAAATCTAAATCCAGTGGAAAGTGTGTTTAATTTGAGTTAGGGGATGAAGGTTTATATCCATGGTTATGCGCTCTCGCTCTCTCTCTCTCTCTCTCTCTCTCTTTCTCTGTCTCTCTTTCTCTCTCTTTCTCTTTCACTCTCTCTCTATCTGTCTCTTTCTCTCTCTCTCTCTTTTTCTCTCTCTCTCCCTCCCTCTCTCTCTCTCTTTCTCTCTCTCTCTCTCTCTCACTCTCTCTCTCTCTCTCTCTCTCCACACACACACACACACACACACACACACACACACACACAAACACACACACATACATATATATGCCTCATATGATCTTGGAAATTCATTTAACCTATTTAAAATTCAGTTTCCTCCTCCTCTGGAAAATAAAGTGACTAGACTAGATGACCTCAAAGTTTCCTTCAAGCTCCAAGTCTATGATTGTCTAATTAGTAGGGCAAGGTTTGTAATAGGGGAATCTAGGTTTGGACCAGATTGTGAAGTCAGCAGAGTTTTCCTTTGGTATCCCATCATTAGCCTCCTCCCAAACTCAGTGCCTATCAGCTTCATTCTTGCCCAAGCATTCCTACCTCCTCTCAAAATAAAGTGCAAACTACATCCATCCTCTCCAGGCAGGGTCCCAAGTTTCAGATTTTTTGGTACCTCTTCTTCCCCTCACAATTTACCTGTATTAGAGAGAACATCAGACTCAGCAGTCCGAAGCCATTGTTTCAAGTCCTACTATAGGTTCTATATCATTATGGCTTTGGAGAAGTGTCGAAGTGCTTCATGAAGATAATAATATCTGGTCTACCTACCTTACCGATCATTGGAAGGATCAAAGAAAATTACCTCTAAAAAGGAACTTGCAGTATATAGTGAAAGCCATTATTATACTTATGACTTGGTCCTTTTTGGGTAGATAAGTCGTATAGTTGGTAGAATACTGGACTTGGAATCAGGAAGACTCATCTTCATGAGTTCAAATCTGACCTCAGACACTTCCTAGCTGTGTGACCCTAATAAGTCATTTAAACCCTATTTGCCTTAGTTTCCTTATCTGCAAAATAAGCTAGAGAAGGAAATGACAAATCACTCTGATATCTGTGCCAAGAAAACCCTTCATGGAGGTCACAAAGAGGTAACACGACTGAAAGGACTCAACCACATCAACTCCAAACCTATTCCTTTAGAACTTTGCTTTATTCCCAGTTGGTCCAATAAGCTAATTAGGGCAGAGGGAAGAAAGTCTGGTGATAGCTTTACCAGTTCCACATTCCAGAGAACATTTGCATTTTACCATGGTTGTTAATATTAACTTTCAAATTTAACTAAGGTGGAAACTTTAGGTTACATAATAATGACCCCTCTTTTTCTAAAACAAAGTTTGGATCACTGAGAACTTTTCTAGGGTAAAGTCAACCTAGATAGCTTATTGCCCTACTCCACCTTCCTTTCTCTCTAATGAGTTTTGGGCCATTTCTTTAGTTTACCAGGGATGTCAGGGCAGGAAGAATGTCCAACTCCTTTTTTTTCTTCCCCCTTACATGGTCTCCTTGGTCTCCCCATTAATGGAATGGAAACCAACAGTTTCTCTTAGATGAGATGAAGGACAATCAAGTCTTAGCACTTGCCCCAACCTTAAAATCCTTTAGGTCTTTCCAACTGTCTTGCGACTTTTTTTTATGTATTATCTCAATTAGAATCAAGATCCTTAAGAACAAGAACAGGCTAGCCTTTCTTATTGTATACCTAGTGCTTAGCATAGTATTTGACATATAGTAAGCAATTAATAAATTTTGTCATTTATTCATTTTTAAATTATCTTCAGACAATTATATTGTTATATTATATCTAGTATTATTTTATTAATCATATTTTGTATCATTAGTATTATTGTTAAATTAGTATATTATTAATAGTAATAATATTATATATGTTTATTATATTATATGAAATATATACAATTATATATAAAAGCATGTATACAGGGCTTTAAGATTTGCAAAGTGCTTTATAAATATTATTTTATTTGATCCTCTCAATAATCCTGTCTTGTTTTTAAGTTGTTTTTCAGTAGTGATTGACTCTCTGTGATCCCATTTGGGATTTTCTTTGCACACATTGGATTGGTTTGTCATTTCCTTCTCCAATTCATTTTACAGATGGGGAAACTGAGGCAAACAGAGTTAAGTGACTTGCCCCAAATCACATAGTTAGGAAGTATCTAAGGCCAGATTTGAAGTCAGGAAGATAAGCCTTTCTCACTCCAAGCTCAGTGCTCCATCCATTGGACCACTTAATGCCCAGATAGCCTTGTGAGATAAATGCTATTATTAGCACTATTTTATAGATGAAGAATTTGAATCTGAAAGCAAGTATGTGACTTGCTCAGGGTCATACTGCTAGTAAATATCAGAGGAAAGATCTGAATTCAGGATTCCCAATTTCAAGTCCAATATTCTATCCATTATTGTAATTTAATGAACTGTACTCCTGGTGCTCATAAACTGGTAACTTCATGTCTTTTTTCTTTGACATTCACTGTTTTAGAAAAGCAGCAGAGCCTTTATTGTGGAACACGGGCCCACATTGCTCCTGAATGTAGCTCACATCCAATTAAAAAGTAATAGGGAAATATTCTATAGATGAAAATATAATAAAATATAGATAATATTACTTGTTAAAACTGAGCAAACATGTGGTCCAGGAGATCCTTATGTTTACTTTAGAGACCCCCTCTATATTTCAGTTGGACCCCACAGGTATAGAGAAAATAGGGCTAGATTCGAAGAGAATGACAGATGTCACAAATCCAGATTCTGATCCCTGTTAGCCATGTATCCCTGAGCAAATTACTCTTTACAAGAGTGTCTTCATTGTATAATGGAGCAGATCACAGGGTTTGGAGGGAGAAACCCATGGTCAAACTAGGCAAAAGTCACTTAGCTCCTACAACCTCAGTTTTTTATCTTTAAAATTAGGGGCCTGAATGATCTCTGAAGTCCCTTCATAAGGGTAATAGGACTAAATATGCTTGTTTTGACCTATGAAGACTAAGCTACATTGGAAGACCATTTTTAATACCATGTATGGTTACCTAACTATAACAAATATATTTTCTTAAAACAGAAATGCTTTGAGCCCTTGATGGCCTCCCCACCTGAAAGAAGGGAACCTTACAGTGTCAAAGTGGATAATAAGGGCAACTGTAGTCAGGACTGACTGCTTAGTAATCTTTCTCTTTTCCTTCTTTTAGAAGGTGAACTAGAAGAGCTGGGCAGTTAGGTGGGGAAGTGAATAGAGTGCCTGACCCAAAGTTAGGAAGTTCTGAATTCAAATCTGTCCTCAGACATTTACTAGCTGTGTAACCTCGGGTAAGTCACTTAACCCTGTTCGTCTCATCTGTAAAACAGGCTGGAGAAGGAAAAGGCAAACTGCTCCACTATCTTTGTCAAGAAAACCCCAAATGGGGTCAGGAAGAGTCAGACACAACTGAACTGCAGCCTCGACCTCCTCAGCTGCTGCCCTTTTTGCTGGCCTCCGGGTCTTTGACTCTATAGAGCTAGTATTATTTAAAGGAAAGCTAATTAAGAGAGGTGCATTCTTAAGTGAGAAGAATCCGACTTTGTACTCCTGCTGGATTGTTCCTTAATCCTGCCCTTGAAGTTCCTGTATAGAAAGGGCTCCAGAAAGACTATAATCCTGACTTTAGGCTCTTGCACATTCATACCTGTTCCTTTAGCATTTCCAGTGTTTGCTTCTCCATCACTCCATTGAGTGTGAATTCTTGGATCTGCAACTCAGTGTCTAATAATTTGTCCTTTTAATTTAAAATACCTCTCCTCATTTTGTTTGGATTGGTTTCGAATGTGACTGAAAACAGGGAGGCTATTTTCTAGGCTGCTTGAAGACTAGCCCTTTGGCATTAGCATAGGAAAGGGTTAAGGTGGTCCAGATTAGAAGCCCTGATTCTTGGAACCCAGTGTGGTAAAATGGAAGAAGTGTTAAAGTTGGATTCCCCAGATCTAAATTCAAATCCCACTCTGCTATTACTTCTATAATTTTAGGTGGAAAAATCACTTAATCTCTCTATGCTTCAGGTTCTTTTCTCAAATATTTAAATGATTCCATGATTTCCTTGATTCCATGAGTTCCTTCCAACAATGTATGAATCCTTTTCCATTCTGTGACACTCTCATTCATGTCCCTTCAAAAGTTTTTCACTATGGGTCTACCCACCCTGCTGGATGCTTCCTGTGCTTTCTCCTGACATCATGAGGGTACCAGCGGAGTACATTGGCTGTCCAGCTGTCATTCCATGTTCCTACCATGTGATTAGCCATTTTTGGCTGTAATAAAATTCTCTGATCAGTCAGCCAATAGGATTTCATTAAGTGCCTCCTATTTGTCAGGGCTAAATATTGGACATACAAAGAAAGCCATTTTGGAGCAACTCATTGGTTCTGTATTGTATCCCCTTCACACCCACCATGTACATCTCTGCTCTTCTGCATGTGAGGTTCTGCTTCATGTAATAATAAAAAGGAAAGAAATAAAATGGGGTAATATGCCATCTTGCCTTATGTTTTTGCTTACCTAATCCATTCTCCAGTCAGTCACTAAAGTGATTAAGTGATAAGACAGGTCTGATGATGTCATTTTCTTATTCAATAAATAGCTCCTTCTTACATCAAATACAAAATTCTCTGTTTGACATTCAAAGACTTTAATGACCTACATCCTCTTCATCCACTTTCCTGTTTTTAGACCTTCCTCTTATTCCATAGTCTTTAGTCCAGAGATGCTGATCTCCTGATTATTTCACAAATAAGATACTCTGTTTTGGCTCCTGAAGGAAAACTGAACACACTTGTCTAATTAAGAGAGATTCATTCTTAGATGAGAAGAATCTCAGCCCTTCTTGTATATGTCTGGAATGTTCCCCCTCCTCATTTTCACTTATTAGTTTCCCTGGTTTCGTTTAACTTGCAACTAAAATCACATATTCCACAGGAAGCCCTTACTAACCTCTCTTAATTATAGTACCTCTCCCCTCTTGATTATTTACTCTTTATTCTGTATATAAATTGTCTGTATATATTTGTTTATTTGCCATCTCCTTTAGATCGTAAACTCCTTGGGGAATGGGATTGTGTTTTACCTCTTTTTGTGTTCCCAGAATTAAGCACAGTATATGGTACATATCAGTCACATAGTAAATGCTTATTGATATGTATGTGAGCTCCTTGGGATATATGAATGTTATGGAATATTTTTCTATAAGAAACCATCAGCAGGATGATTTCAGAAAGGCCTGTGAACTAATGCTAAGTGAAGTGAGTAGAGCCAAGAGATCATTGTATACAAGCAACAACAAAATTATGTTATGATCGTGAATATTGATGGATGTGGCTCTTTTCAACAATGAGGTATTTCAGGGCAATTTCAATAGACTTGCTATGGAGAGAACCATCTGCATCCAGAGAGAGCTCCTTGGGGAAAGGATTGTGTTTTACCTCTTTTTGTATTCCCAGAACTTAGCACAGTGTCTGGTATATATCAGGCACATGGTAAGTGCTTATTGATATGTATGTTCACTGAAAATATTTGCCACTGAGATGGAGTAATTTCAACATAGAGTCTTGTTAGAAGTGATAGGGAGGTCCTCCAGATGATCCTGTTTATGGCTGATGTGTAAACTATATCAAGTCCCAAGTCATTTCAGACCTCCCTAGTTCAAAGGAACCCTTAGTCACTCAAAGGATATTCTCATTCGTCCACACAGGAAACACCAAATGGATAAAAAAGGGTGAAAGTAGTCTGGATTGCTTTTGGAAAAATGAAATGCATTTATACTAATCTTAAGTTTTCTCTGACATGAAAAACCCTTCAATTTTTTTTTAATTTGGATTTAGGGGAAATAGCATTACATCCTATTTTTTTTTTATTTAAGCTTTCCATTTTCTCCTGGTTCTGCTCATTTCACTTAGCATCAATTCATGTAAGGCTCTCCAGGTTTGATTGTGATTGTTCAGACATTTCAGTTTGATTTTCTTGGCAAAGATATTTTTTTGTTATTTTCTCCAGATTGTTTTATAGATGAGGTGTCTGAGGCAAACAAGGTTAAGTGACCTTTGAAGGGTCATACAGCCAGTAAGTTTTTGAGGCAAGATCTGAACTCAGGAAGATGATTAGTTCTGATACAAGGCCCAATACTTTCCATTGTACCACCTAACTGCCTCAGTTCTAGAGGTCAATTTTAAAATCTAGCAAGATTTCTAACATTAAGAATTCAGTGGAATAAGTTTCTTGAGGCTAAGAACTGATTTAAAAAAGCATTCCCCCAAAACAAACTAGTGTTACTCATTCTTTTTTATACATATGCTTTAATTTATTTTTTTTTTTTGGCAATGGAACTTTTTATTTCATTGATGTTGGGAATTGCCAGTGAGAATTCTCTTTCCACCAATGAAAACTAGGCCATGCTCTGCAGTTCTAAGTTTGAGATGTGCTAAAGGAACACTGAGAAGTGCTTAATAAAATATAATCATATCAGTTATTGGACAGTATGGTGCCTTCTAAAGATATTGGGGGAGGGTAAGAATGTAGATTTATTTGTCTGTGTGCTAAATAGACTCACACAAATGTGATTTTTTTTTTCATCTGTATTTCTTTTGCTTTGCCCTTTGTGTGCAGCTGTCACTTTTGGTAATTACCAGGTCTGTATCAATCGGCTCTCATCATATGCCCTAGCAGACTAGAGCTATCTGCAATAAGACGGGGCAGCCCTAAAGTTGTCAGGGAAAAAAAAAAAACAATAGCATCAACTCCCACAACAAAGAACCAAATTTGATAATTTGATACACCATTATTTTATACAAAATACTATAATCTAACCCTATAACTTATATACATGCTTCTTCTGGCATGGAGTCAAAGCCATTTATTTGTGCTGCTCAGAAACTGAATGTTTTGAAGGAGTGAACTCTCCACTAGTCTGAAATCTGAGATATCAATTTATATATTCTAACATTTACAAGTTTTTTGATCCGTGGCAATTCAGTTCATGCCATGAACCTCTTTTTTCTCTATTATTTGAAATAGGTACACTGAAGCAAATATCTCACAGGGTGATTGTGAGAAAAGAGCTTCTCAAGCACTCACACTTGAGTCCTGCAATGGGTTGGTGAGAAAGCTCTTTCCAGCAGCACATTTTCCTACCCATCCATGCTCTTTCATCTTGTGCTAATCTCTTCTATGTTTTCCCATCTGTGTTTAATAGGAAAGCACTCCCTTGTCCTGGAGCTTTCCTCTAGGTCTTTAAACATGGAGCAGGTACCAGGGCAGCTTTGGGGTAATTTCCTGTTCTTCCTCCTTGATACCTAATTCACTCACTTCCTTTTCCAATTTCCTGGATGTTATTGATTATGCTACTTTTGCTGATTTTGCTGATAAACCTAAAATATCAGATAGAGTTTATTCTTCTGAATTCATGGCCTTTTTCTGGATAACTGAACATGTTAGAAAGCTGCTGGTTGCACAAATATTGCATTTCTTTGTCATGAATATATCGGATTCTTCTTCTGACCTCCTAATTCCAGTTAGTAGCTATCTCTTGTTCGAGAGGGCACTGTGTAAGGATGATATGGTTCCAGACTGTATCTCCAGAGATACTGCTTGTATAATCTCACGCAAAGAGGTTGCACATGATTGATGAAGTGTCCCTGATTTCTCTCCCTAGAAGTGCATGGAATCCTGAAATAAGAATGTGTGGTCAAGAAAATAAGGCACTGGATTTGAGGTCAGGAGGAATTGGGCTCCAATACCAACTCAGAGACTGATGGGGTGTGTGACTCTGGACCAATTATTTAACTGCTCAATCCTTCATTTTCCTTGACTGTAAAATGAAAGAGTTGAACTTAATGGGCTTCAAATAGTCTGACTCTAAAATCTAGGATTATATGATTTATGATCTTTCCATCTCCATCCATCCATCCATCCATTCATTCATCTATCTATCTATCTATCTATCTATCTATCTATCTATCTATCTATGTAACCTCTTTGTGCCTCTGGGCAAGTGACTAAAATTTTCATTACCCAGGTAACTTTTAAAAAATTGTAGGTTGAAAACAATTGTTGATTTCTCAGTGAAGAGTTTCTTCACCAGAGTTCCCTGTACCAATGAAATCACTGGCTTTGACCAAATTATGTATGTATGCATGAATATATATATATATATATTTATATACATAAATATGTATGTATGTATGTATATATGTTTATATATATACATACATACAAAGATATATACTAATATTTATGTGTATGTGTCTATGATGATTATGTAGACATATGTATGTCCCATACATATATATATATACATATATGTATAAATTCATATAATGTATAATCTTAAACCTTTAACCAATAAACAAAACTGGATATAAAAATAAACTATAAGCAAGTGCTGTGAAGGAGACTATTCTAATAGTTTGGCTCCTTTTATCTGCTGAAGAAACTAATACATTTTATTTAAAGTTAACATTACTATGATATGGTCATTATATATATCTAAATAACTACATTGAGATATATCTCTTGCATACTCAATACATACATACATAAATACATATATGCAAATATATATGTAAGTATGCATATCTGTGTATGTTGTGATTGTTCATTTGTTTTAGTTTTAAATGACTATGACCCCATTTGAGGATTTTTTTTCCAGAGGTTTTTTCCAGAGGTTTCCAGAGGTTCAAACAACAGAGGTTGTTTGAAATTTCCTTTTCCATCTTGTTATAGATGAGGAAACCGAGGCAGTCAGTTGGCTAACAGTATGCAAGTGACTCCTCTAGGATCACATAGCTAGTATCTAAGATCTTATTTGAACTCTGATCTTCATGACCTAAATTTGACACTTTATTTGCTGTACCACCTAGTTGCCCCATATGTGCGTAATTGTTATCTGAAACACATCTCTATTTTTACTTGGAGTCTCCTTTATAGAGGAATCCTGCTTCCAGGCTTTCCTTTGCAGACATAAAGTTCTGCTCTTTGTGGGAGCATTGGAACAAGACAATTTCTCTATAGGAATGGTTAAAAATCTTTATATCTACCTTCAAATGCTTTAGTCATTAGGTTGATTGAAGTTTACTACTTACGAGTATTTTTCACTGAAGCAAATAAATCAAAGGAATCTGGGAAATTATTTTTGAAGAAGCAATAAAAGAGAGGGGAAATATGAGGGTATGGGCCCAGAAAAGTATGGCACATATTCCTGATAAATAATATCTATTTTCTTAATAGTGGTTTTCAGAGAAGGAAGAAAGAAAGAGAAAGAAAAAAAAGAAAAAAAAGGGAGGAAGAAAGAAAAAAGGAAAGAAGGAAGAAAGAACTTTCTTAGACAAGGAGAGTGTTTGCTTAAGCAGGAAATCCTGTTCTGCAAATGAAGACTGCCACAATAGGGCTACCTCTAAAGAACACATGGCAATGGGCTGTGAAAGGATTCTCAAGAGCAAACATGATTCTATTGAAAAGTCACTCCTTTTTCTTTCCCTTTGTTGGTCAAAGGGATTTTCCCTTTTCTCTATGGAACTTTCATTAAAGATTTAACCTCAACTTTCCCATCTGCTTACCCTTTAATATTAAAATTTATGTCCTTTGATTCATGAATAGAAATGCTGGTTATCATCTTGACAAGTTGTCAAGCTGAGCACATTGGGGAGTTGGTATTTGGAGTCTCTTAATAGTGCAGTTTTGTTTTTGCCACTTGTCCTGATGTTAATTGCTCACAATCATTTTTGCCATTAGTTCTGTGGCATAAGTCTATCAGGATTTAATCATCAAAACCATGAACATAGATTTCTATCAATCAATAGCTTACATCTGGGTTTTCATCTTGTTCTTTGTATATTCTTGTCTTATTCATTCAGGTGAGGGGTCACATAGAGTGCTGAATCAAAAATCTACTGAAAAGACAATGATGCAGCTTTTTAGAAAGAAAACTTAAACTTCAAATGAATTTTTAGGTAATTCTTCGTATTTACTTATATGAATATAATCTGTTATCCAACAAAGGATAAATTCTTTGAAGAAAGGGACCATTTCCTTATTTTATCTCCCTCTTTTCTCAAAAATATCTTCC
The DNA here is from genome assembly GCA_023553655.1 of Myrmecobius fasciatus. Lineage (NCBI taxonomy): Eukaryota > Metazoa > Chordata > Mammalia > Dasyuromorphia > Myrmecobiidae > Myrmecobius > Myrmecobius fasciatus. The sequence goes on from JAJPUD010000551.1 coordinate 407,693, forward strand.
ATGTAGTCCAAACACAAGAAATGGTTGCTAATTAAATTTGTACCAAGAAGAATTTTTTGTTTTTGTTTTTGGAAAAAAAAATAAATCCCAAAATATTTCTTGGTGAAATGAAATACATGATGTTTAAAGTACTAGGGTATTGTGTCTATTCAAGTTTCCTTTAAATATGTTAGTTGTAAAAATGAAGATGTTAGGGAATCTGCCTATATCACTGGCTGTGAGAATTGATTAATTCCCAGCCCAGAAAGAAGAAAAGAAAAAGAACACACATGCATAGGAAGACACATAGAGTATTATTTATGGCCAGCAACTTATATGACTTGATTGTAAAAAGAAACCACAACCCAATTGGGAGGTTACAGTCTGATCATAAAAGAGCATCAGCTCATTTATTTCAGTGAAATAGGAAAGAAAATCTATTCTGATAGCAAAAAACAAGAGACAGTCCATATCATATTCCCATCCCATTGGTTCCCAAGAAGTACATGTCTCCCCAGGTAGCTCTTATCTGACATTCACTTTGAGAGAATACACATTTTCCTGAGACTCTGCTCTTCTTCCTTACTTCCCTCTCTCTATTCATGGCACTATGATTCTCTAAGTCACTCTTTTTGTCACCTCAGTCTCATTTTTGATTTTTCTCTGCCTTTTCTACCACACACTATATAAGCTTATAATTTCCATTGATTCTACCTCTGAAATAACTCTTGTTTCTCTATGCACTATTCTCACCACCACTTTCTTAGTTCAGATTTTCAATAACTCCTGTTTCCTAGAAGTAATACCTACCACCATTCTTCTTTCCTACATCCAGATTGCCTTTTCTCCTTTCTTATCACTGTCATATTAATTTTATCAGTATATAATCTAGTTATATTTCCTTCACTAAAAAGTGCTTCATTTCCCACCAAATAAAGACAATCTTCATTCAAAATCTTCCCCTTCAACCTGATGTTGGACATCTCTTTCATACGTTCTGGATGCCATCCACACTGGATTACTCTTTATCTCCTAAAGATATCTCATTTATTCTCATTTCCACATTTTAATATATGTTGTTCCTAGGAGTAAACTCAACCCAGCTAGCAAGAACTAATTGTTAAATTTTCAGTGGGAACAGTTATACCACAGAAATCAACAAATGCTATAGTCTAACACTTGATTTATTATCTTTTTGATTGTCTAGATCTAATAAAGCATTGGAGTGAATTTTAATAATGTAGATAAATCTTAAAAGTATATCGAGCATGTTTTCCCCCTCAGAAAACTGATTTTTGAACCTTTACGAGCATGCTACTCATTATTCCTTAGCCCAAGAATAGCTCTCTCCTATCTTTACTTATTCTTCAATTCCTCTTTGATCTAGATTTCCCCCTCATTTTATCTTAGAAGACTTTATTTTCCTCTTAATGCATTGATTGTATGAGTTATATTTGTCTGTAAGTATTATTTCCCTTATGGGACTATAAACTTCTTGAGGGCGAGATTTGTGTCTGCTATTCCTTTATGGTTGGCTGGGTTCCTACTGTAGAGTGTTGCTTATTGAATTTGGATGAAAGAAGGATTAACTATATTTTTTCAGAGGTCATATTCACTAATTTAAATGGTCATCTCCACCTCATATGTATTCCCTAGAAAATGGAATTCCAGGTTCAAAGGACCCATGTCCACTAAACAAACAAGCACACAAATCCACATAGTTTGGGAGTCACCACTGATAATAGTTTCTGAATTACTAGTAAAAATAAATGTCTTCTGAAATTATCCTCCATCTATTCTATTTATATCTTGTATGTATTTAGACATACATACATGTGTGCACTGGAAGTAGTTAGGTGGTGCAGTGGTCACCTACTAGATGTGTGAACCTGGGCAAGTGATCTAACTTGTTTCTCTCCCTGTTTCCTCAGCTATAAAATAAGAACAATATTACCACTTGCTTTCCAGAGTTGTTGTAAAGATAAAAGGGGATAATATTTATAAAGTCTTTAGCAGAATCCCTGGTGCTTAACAAATGTTTATTCCATTACATTATTGCAGCAACAATAAGGTTTAAATAACATTTTAAGGTTTGTAAAGTGCTTTTTGTATATATTTTTGCATGATTTTCCAGATGATCTTGTAAAATACGTGCTATTAATATTCCCATTTTATAGATAAGGGAAGTGAGACTGAGACATTAAGAGATTTGCCCAAATTTACACCGCTAGTGAATGTCTGAGCCAAAATTTGAACCCAGCTGTTCCTTACCCCAACTCCAGCCCCCTATCAATTTTTGTCACTCTTGTGTCTCACCCCAGTAGTGGAAACAATGACTTAGACCTAGACTGTACTTGCAAATGAACATATATGTAGGGGAAGCCAGAACATACACATGTAGGAAATATTGCACATGAAAGAAGCAACACAAATGTGGGAAATATCTGACCAAGTCACAAGTGTGAAAGGGCACACCTATGGGAAATACATGTGCTAAGGGTACCCATGTGCATGAACACCTTGGGTATCTTATCTAATCTTTCAGGACCATGGACACCTTCTGGTGATGTGATCTCCCTGGTCACTCTGGGCTGATTCTGCAAATTCCCATGAGATATATCCTTTGCTAGGTCAATAGACACCCAGGATTTTATGGAATCAGTTTTTCGTGCTGGACACTGATCAATGAACTCATCATACATTCTGTATATATTTTGTGCTTACTGTTAAGGCAATACTGCAGGTCATGTCATGTGATGAATGAAACTTTCATTTTGGCCAATAACATGTTGTGAAACTTTTCTCTCTTTCTAACTTCTGACTTTGGCTGGAGTCCTCAGCTAAGGTGCTATGTCTTTTTTTAAATTAAAAAATAATAATAATAGTTTTTTTTTATTTTCAAATGCAAAGACAATTTTCAACTTTCAATTTTCAACATTCTCTCTTGCAAAACCCTGTGTTCCAAATTTTTCTTCCTCCCTTCCATCCACTCCCCTCCCCTAGACAGCAAACAATCCAATATAGGTTAAATATGTGCAATTCTTTTAAATATATTTCCACATTTATCATGCCATGAAGTACTATATCTTCTTCATGGGAGGAGTATGTTCTACCAATCAACCAAGTGTCTATTTTATTCAGATCACAAACTTTCCTTGCCCTCATGCTGAGTGTATGTGTGTATATGTTTGTGTGTGTGATGCATTTTTTACATATTACCATTGAAGGCCCACAAAAGCTGATATTTATGGCAGGTTAGAATAATTAGTAAGTTAATGTATCAGAATTGTTTAATGTCATTGTTGTAATGGACCATCATTTAACTTTTATTGTACTTTCTTCATAAATCTCAGATTATCAAAATTTTGACTAATCTGGAGTCTGGCTTGAAAATAACAGAAGTATCAACACTTAAATATTTTTCTCATTTCATAGATGTGATTGTCCCCTTCATCTATGTTTATTGTATACTTTCTCTTTCTATCCATTTTGAGTAGCTTTTTAAAAATTCTTTCATCAATTTACCACCTGATGTTCTGGGAGTTTTCCTCTGTTTCTCCTGAAGTCACAAGGACATCAATAGAGCATTGGACTGTCCCATTACTTTTTGCTCTTGCCACGTGACTTGCCATCTTTTTCACTCATACCTCTTCCTGATAGCATCCTTTCCTTTAGTTCTTCTCCAAAAATTTTTTTGCTACATGTAAATAGAAAATCACAAAATCCAAACATACTTGTGAAATTCAAAAACATTTTCATGTACTCATAGCCAGTAGTAACTTTATTACTGAAAGTATAATACCTTACTAATAATTTATTAAAGATATAGATGTATAAACAGGGCTTTACTTACTACTTTCCATAATTCTGGTGTACAAATGACAATCAATTTTTATTAGCCAGGACATACAACTCTAAGGGAAGGGGAAAAGAAATCAATGTATAGTGCTCACTCTGCACTAGGCATTATGCTAAGCACTTTATATCTCAGATTATCTCATTTGAACCTTACAACAACCTTATAAGGTAGGTACTGTTATTATCCTCATTTTACTGTTGAGGAAACTGAGCCAGATAGAAATCAAGGGGATTGCCCAGAGTCACACAGCTAGTGTTTTTTTTATTATTAATACTTTTTATTTGCAAAACATATGTATGGGTAATTCCTAAACATTAACCCTTACAAAGCTTTCTGTTACAAATTTTTCCCCCCTATTCCCCACCCCTCCCCTAGATGGCAGGATATCCACTACATGAATTATGTTAGAATACTTAAGAAATCGAATATATGTATAGTTATTGCATCATTTACAGCTAGTGTTTGAGACTGCTTTTGAACTCTGGTCTTCTTGCTCCAGAACCAGTGCTTTATCTATTGTACCACTTATAAACTGGCAATTTTCACACAAATCTATTAAATTGGCAATTAATAACTTATTGGCATACAATGCAAATGATTCAAAAATTCCCCTTTAACTGACAAATTAAAAAACAGCAGCTACTTCAGGTAAAATAGTCTGAAATACTACTTTTCTTCTGTTCTATATTCTTTTTAAAAAGATGCTTAGTTCTATCATTCTTTTTTTTAATCTCACTCCCCCCCCATCCCCACAGCTTTCTTACTTATTCCCCAGTTTTATTCTCCTATAGGTTTTACATGGATTCATGGTCTTAGCAAGAGGATCTTAAAACTTGTGGTTTTGTTCCGTGCTCTACAATTTTAAAATAGAATGTGAAACTTTATGAAGTTCTGTTTAAAATATAAATTGCATTTACGAGCCAGGCCAACCTTCACTGAGCACATTTTAAAGCACATTCTGGGATCAATTTTTTCTTTTCTTCATGATGACTTTTTTATATTATGCCGTGACTTTTCTTTATTATGCTCTAGTACTGATGACAGAGCTATACAAAAATAACAGCAGAATCTCCAGTAGTTTAACACAGTGAGACTTACCACCAACCTTTAGGAAACAGTAAGAACAATATAATAAGTGACTTTCATAGACTCTGGAAGCCAAGGCAGAGATTCTGGTCAGTACCAAGGTGTACTTATAATAGGTAAACTATGCTTTAACAGAGTTTGGGGATCTAGCTGTCTATATTGTACTTCTTGAGAGGCAGAATGATATAGAGAACAGCTGACTGGATTTTGGAGTCTGGAAGACCTAGTCAAAGACTGCCTCAGATATTTGCTAGCTGTGTCACCCTAAGTCAATCACTCAAAACTGAGTAAGCCTCAGCATTCTAATCTGTAAAATGGGGACAGTAACAGCATCTAACTTCCAGAGTGTGAATCACAGAGACAATGTAGGTTAACTATTTTATAAAACTTAAAAAAAAATTTTAATATATGCATGAGATCTTCTCTTCCTTAAAAAAAAGAGATCCCTTAAAGGAGTGTGTATTTGTATGTATGTATACATGTCATCATTTTTTAGTCATTTTTCAATTCTTCATGGCCCTTTTGGGTTTGTTTGTTTTTGTCAAAGATACTGGAGTGTTTCGCCATTTCTTTCTCTAGCTCATTTTACGGATAAGGATATTGAAGCAACAGAGTTAAGTGACTTGTTCAAGCTCACACAACTAGTAAATATTGGATAAGATGTTTACCTGACATGTTCTGATACTCTATTTACTGTGTCATCCAGCAAACATGTGTACATATATATGCATACATGTATGTACATGAATATATACCTACACATACATATGAAATGAACAAACCATAGAAACATAGAAAACACACCATTCAGTATATTTTCTGAACAATCCTTTGACTGACTATGAAAATGTTAAATGCTGAAGACAATCATCCACAGAATGTTTCTCTTTTCCCTCATGTTTTCATCAGTTTTGCTACATGCATATGGGTATAGATATCACAGAGATGAGATGTCAGCATATTAATCAGAAGTTACTGATATCTTCTTGATCACTTTAAAAATACTGTAATCTTTTCTATTCTTAGATATCTTATCCTTTTTGTGATTCTATTTTATTTTATTTCATTTTTTAAAAGTTTCAGGTAAATTTATTTATTTTTAATATACATAATTTTATGAATCATGTTGGGAGAGAAAAATCACTGCAAAATGGAAAAACCATGGGAGAGGATTTCAATTATTTTAAATAAACTTCCTAAGTAAAGCTCCTAGAAGTTACCCAAGAGAGAAAGCAATGGGTGTTTGTAGACTTATAGAGTTCATAAGGACCTTAGTTCTCTCTTGCAGTCCAACTCCACCATTTGGCAGAAAAGGCAAACTTAAGCCTATAAAGATGAAGTTGTATAAGTTCTATCACTAGATAAAAGCAGGGATCAGAAAGAAGGTAAAAGTTGCTTGAAGATCAGAATTCTATTCTGCCTTATAATCAAAGGGTTGGATGGTTATAAATATCTAACATGTGGAAAGCCTTTTCTATATTTTCCCCATTACTTTCTTAAGCGTAGACAAAGAATAAATTAATAGATCAAGTTCTGATTTATAGCATTTAACCATTTCTGAGGGGTAAATGTTCTTACTAAAAATTGAGCAATTGTTCTTTGAGAACCAGTGCACACTGGCTCCAAGACAGCCCTGATGGCATTTTAGTTTTTTTATATGCAGCCTAATGTGCTTTTCTATAGTACAAAATCCACAAGGATAAGCCTGTGGCCTTTGTATCTCTGACCCAATAAATGGCCTAACATTGTGCTTTGAACAGAATGTTCAATATAGGGAGGCTAGGCCAAAGCTTCTTAAACTCTGGGTCAGGACCCTATATGGGGTCATGTAACTGAATGTGGAGGTCCCAGTTTATTATCATATGATTTATTACCAATAAATGTTTAATTTATTTATCTATTTTATAGGCATATATAGCCAGGGATGCAAAAAAATTTCTATGCCAAAAAGAGGTTGTGAGTGGAAAAAGTTTAAGAAGACCTGGGTAGAGGATCATATAAATAAATATTAAAAGAAAAAAAATATGGTCTAGAAGTATGATGATTATGTCCTGTGATTTACCTTTGCACTTGCTATAGGTTACTAATTAAAAAAAAAAAACAAAACAAAACCTAAAAATCAGAATTAAAAGAGAAAAAGGAAATAGAATTGGCTCAATGTTAAATTGGGAAATAGGCAAACATTATTTCCCTCCCTAAATGCTCTTTTACTTCTTTGGTCTGCCCTTCCTTGATCCTGTCCCAAAGGACAAGGTTCCTCTTATAGCCTTAAGACTTTTTACTTTGTCACTCAACCACAGCTAGATAGTTATCTATGTTCAAGACTTATTTTTTTTCTTCCATCCACCAAAACTTATCCTTCCTTTCTTTCATTCCCTAAGGATTATGAGTTCTTTGAGATAACAATGGACAATGATACTTTCAATCAGATAATTTAGCCCCTGTTGACCTATTAGCTGTCTAAAACCTATTACTCTTTCCAGAGTTCAACATATTTTAATTCACTTTTATCCAACAAACCTTTAATTTAGTGCCTATTATGTACAAGGTTCTGGGGATACAAAGACAGACATGACACAGGTATTCATTCAAGGAGTTAACAATATAATGAAGTCATGGGAGGGAAGATATATGCACAAAGAACTAGAGTAAATAGGAGAATAAGCTAAGTGAAAAGGAAAGGTCCAGGAAAAATGTTATGGGAAATTTGATTAGAGAGATATCTCTTTTATATGAAAAGCTCTGGCATAGTTTAATAGAGGAGGGTTGCACCTTTTCTGGATCTTGAAGGTAGAAACAAATAAATAGGAGGAGACAACCTTTGGGGGAGGGTTGGAAGAATGAGCAAAAATGGATATGTGAGAGGGAATAATGAAAATGGTTGGAGAGAAAATAATTCAAGAATATCTTTTGAAGGACAATTTTAAGATGTGTGTTATTACTGAAAGAAAGACATGTTAATAATGGAAAATTTTCAAATACCTTGACAGGCTAATAGGAAAGATATTTTTTGTTTAGAGCAAAGCATCTTACACTGTGGGTTGTGACCCTATATGGAGTCATATAACTGAAAGCTGAAATTATAAAATTATGACTTATTGTCAGTAAATGCTTGATTTGTATACCTATTTTATATACCTATATACACTCGAGATTATGTGAAAATTTCTTAAGTAAAAAGGGGCCACAGGTGGAAAAAAATGTAGGAAGCCCCAGGTTAGGAAACCTTATTAGTGCCCTTACAATTATACCACTTAGACTTTTTTTTTTTTTAACTTTTTGGGGAGGCAATTGGGGTTAAGTGACTTGCCCAGGGTCACACAGCCAGGAAGTGTCTGAGACCAAATTTGAACTCAGGTCCTCCTGACTTCAGGGCTGGTGCTCTATCCACTGCGCCACCTTGCTGCCCCACACTGAGACTCTTATTAATCTACCCATGCACAAATTTATCTTAATTCTCACATTAGATTAGAATTACCACTGGAATTGGTAGACATTTAAATGTCTTTCACATGAGTATTTTTTCTTAAAAAGTTTCAATACTTTCTCTGAGTCTTCAGGATTAACTCTACTGGTATTTGAGTCTAGTTTTTTTCTTTTTCTTTCCTGAAAGTTGGGAGACTTGCTTGATGTAGCCTTTTCATAATACTATTTTGAGGGCATTACTCTCCTTATGGTAATTCTGGAGCATTTTTTGATTCAATCAACATGCATTGAACTCCCACTGTGTACAAAACTCTGCATTATACTATGTGGAGGATAAAAAGGTAATAAAGCATAGCCCATTTCCATTAAGGAATAAATAATCTAGTAGGAGAGATGAGACACAGATGTGGTAACCACAATAGAAGGCAAAAAAATATTCTAGAAGAAAATTAAAAGAAAGGTTTTTGGGTATTCAGATGAGAGAGCTCATATCCTACAGCAAGAATTCTTAACCCATAGTATATGAAAATGCTTAAAAATATTTTGATAATTGTATTTCAATATGTCATTTCTTTTGCAAATCCATCTATTTAGAAACATGACTCTGAGAAGGAGTTCATGGATATCACCAGATGTCTAAAGGGATCAACAATACCTAAAAAAGTTAAGGATCCAAATCTTGCAGAGTGGGAGGAACTAGGAAAGGATCCATGAAGTAGAATTTGTGTTGGGTCTTAAAGAAAGTATTAGATTTTAATAGATTGAGTTTGGGAAAGATTTCTCTGATGAGACTAAATGCTATCTGCAAAGGTATAGAAATGGAAATGAATGGATGAAAAAGTAATTCTTAAATGTACTATGTGCCAAGTACTGAGCTAGGTGCTGGAGACAAAAGTACAAAAGGGAATTATTTTTTTGTCCGTGGTAGTGCTGATTAGTCAGAGAAGTTATGGTCTGAAGAGTTCCAAGGATGGTGAATCAAATGCAATTATGAGGTGGATGGGATGTGTAAACAGCATGATTAGGGGAAAGTGAGCTCTGGTGAGTTCAATTAAGCTAGAGTAGGGGTCTGAAGTGAGGAGTAACAAAAAGCAGACTAGGATCATATTGTGACTTAATAGGTGAAATGGGGAACCACACTTGGTTTTTAAGCAGATGAATAAAATGATCAAAGATGTTCTTTAGGGAGATAAGGAAAGAGCAAGGGAAACAACAGAGTTGAAGAAGCAACTGCAAAAATCCCAATCAACATCAGTGACAGAGAATAGATGAATGGGAATGGGAATAAAAATGTCACTCATATTAATACTACAAGATATGAGTGACAGCAGAAAATAGTTTTGAGGAGAACTGGTAGCTGACTAGAAATGGAGGAATAAGGATTGGAGAAAAGCTCAAAAGCTACTTTGTCTACATGACAAAGAGAAATATGATATCAGTCACAGAAATAGGGGAGTTGGGAGAAGGACTGATATTAGGGAGAAAAACAGGGTGGGGAGATGGGCTGAACTGAGTTTTGTTTATCAGTCAATCTAAAATAATTGATAAAAATTTGCCATGTTGAATTTGAGGTTTTTGAGGGGTTTTCTGGTTCCTCATAGAGTTAAAACCCAAGTGGTTAATGCAATGCCAATATTATTGTTATTATCTGCTTTACAAAAGTAGAAACTGCGATGTAGAGAAGTCTTTTGGCTTGATTAAGGTCATAACTGGTAGATACAGAATTGTAAATGAATTATTTTAACTCATAAGTGAATGTGGGTGTGGAAGGAGTGAAGTATGAGGCTTTTGAGAAATTTGTCAGAGAAGTGGAGAAGTAGGTAAGTGGTGAGATGAGGACTGAGGGAAAGACTTTTTAGAATCAATCAATAAGTATTTATTAAATATCTGCTATGAGCTAGGGAATATGCTAAGCACTTGGGATACAAAAAGAGTCAAAAGAAAATATTTTCCTTCAAGGAGCTTACAATCACGCACCTGTTTGAAGATAATTAGTCTATTTCAGCACTTATTTCTCATTTATAAAATGAGGATAATAGTACAGATTCTATATACTTCAAAGGGGGTTCTGAAGGTCCAAAGAAAATTGACATTTTATATAGAGAACTTTGTGAACCTTAAAATTCTCACATTATTCCTCAGAGACAGGGGTAAAGTGAGAAGAGTCTTAGGAAGGTACTATTTTGACCTAAAAAAAAAAAAAAAAAAAAAAAAAAAAAAAAAAGGAGTGAAGTTGAGGGAGATCAGGTCGGATGTTTTTGAGTCTTATCTCACATTGCCATGGTGCCTCTGGATTTTTTGAAGTTCTTGCTTCACAATAACTGAAGTAGGTTGTACAGATATTATACCCATTTTAAAGATGTGTCATCTGAGGTTTAGTAAGTTGAAGTGCATTGCCTGTAGTCCTACCACTAACCAATAAATATCACAGCTGGGAGATCCACACACACTCTGACTCTAATTTCCAAAGTTCTTTATACTTCATCAGGTCTTCTTAGTAATAAATGAAACAAAGGCAACTTCCAATGGTGTGTTGTGTGTGTGGGGGGAGGGTGTTAGAGATATGAATGCAGCAGAAAAGCCTTGCAGTCACTGAGATGAGATTAGGTAAAAATGCCTTGCAAACCTTCAAATGCTGTATATATAAGAGGTTCTCACTCCCACTTGGAGCCTGAATTCATAAACAACATTAGACATTTGCTAGCTGTTTGACCCTAAGCTTGTCGTTTGCCTCAGTTTCTTCTGTAAAATGAAAATAATAATAAAAGCACTTTACTTTCAGAATTGTTGAAACTAAAAGAAGATAATATTTGTAAAGTGTTTCCCAAACCTTAAAGAGCCGGATAATTGTCAGTTATTTCTAAAGAAATTTTTTGTTAGTGTGTTTCAAAAAACTCTCTATAATGTGTTTTTTCTACTGGCAAAAAAACTTCCTTTTCTTCTAACCCCCTCACATCCTCACCCTTAACACACACAAACACACACACACACACTCTCCCCTCCCATTTCCTGGTGCTTTCTTGACTTTGAAGTGGAAATCACTAGCATTTTCAGCTCAGAATATGTAATGGCTTTTTAATGAGTTTCTTTGATATTTTCTCTTGACAAGTAGCAAGTCAGGCCAAGCTTTCAGTTTCAATTATGCACATATCTAAAGTGTGAGGGAAACTCCCATTGTTGATAGAACTCCTTCCCCTAACAGGGATTGCATTTTTCATTGACTTTTGGCCAGTCAAACTTAATTAGGTATTTACTAACGGGGTATATAGCTAGAACCCCAGTTACAAAAACATTCCCCCAAAATGTGGGGGTATCCTTATCTGCAAAGTTGCTTGGGAATGGAACAGAAGGTGAGGTTTCCTTCGCTCATTAACGTTTCAGTGAGTGATCTTAACTCAACCATTTCTAATTACAATGTAAAGAACATTAGTATGCATCATTAATATAAAATGTGTCTTCCGAATTGCATGCCCACTGGGGCTCAGCAGTTGCTTCCCTTGGCACGGGGCCCACCTGAGGCCAGGCTGGCTCTTTGCAGCCTGGGCACCCAGTGATTAAGGCAGCCTCTGGCAGACAAGGAGGTGGGAATTTAGAGAAATAGCCAAATGGTCCTCAGGAAGCAAAGGTAAGACCACCAGGAGGTGGGCTCTGAGCATGGGAAGAAAGAATCAGACACACTGAGAAGAGAAGAAAGTTGAAAAGATCATTTCTTCCAAATGTGAAAATCTGTCCAATCCACAAAAAGCAAAATCAGCGATATGATTTCTTGCCAAGATATATTTCTGTACAGTGGTGGAGGAGACAGATAATTCTGCTGCAGAGGGAACTGCAAACTGATTATATTCTTGTTTGTCCTTAGATTTGAAGAGGACCAAGGATATGTAAAATAATGTTTTGCATGTGAATTGCACCTCTTCCAGATCATCCAATCATGTCTCTCTTCCAGATCATCCAAGTTTAATGACAAGACAAAAGTTAAGATGAGTGGATGACCTTGGCGTCTCTGACCGCTGTCCAGCACCTGCTTCAGCCACTTTCATGACTGTCTGAATCAATTGTTCTCTTCTGCCCGTTCTGTTAGGGAAAGTCTTCCCATCATGGGTGTCAGTTGCCCCCAACCCCATCAGCTACCAGAGCATGGTTATTGCACATGCTACAGCTTTTGAGACCCACAGGTAAGAGTGTTAAACCTTCCCCGAACACCCCTGATGCCCTGGATGCTGTACAGTTCATAGCAATGAATTGTGGGCTTTCTCGTTACTTTTTTATCCTTTCTTTTACTGGGAGAATCACATTATTAGCTGTTATTTTTATTTTAATGGTACAGAAACACTTGAGAAATATAGGATCTAACTAAATTACAGAAAAAAAGACTCTCTTCTGAGGAATTATCTCCACCAACAAAGATTGAAGTCTTTTAGAGTTTTCTATTGTGCAAAGAGATTAAATGACCTGTCCAGAGTCACAAAGCTAGGCAGGACTTGAACTAAGGTTTTCTGGCCCCTAAGTGCCTCACTTTATTTACTAAGCCATTTCTACTGCCTTTACATTTTAGTTGTAGTGAGCATGTTATTTTGCTTTAAAATATTAATTTTAAGGTGGTTTAAGTTATATTGTACATTAAAAGGCACATCATACGTGCACAGGAATAAAACCCAGGGATTTTGCCCATAACCTTTAACATTTATAGCTACTTTATTTATATTTTTGCTAGCTATGACCTTGAATTCCAAAAGGCTGGTTTAAAGCCTAGTTAGAACATAAAGAGCTATATGAGCACTCTATTTTACTTGGCCTTGATCTTGGGAACATTAAAGTGGGGATTTAGGGCAAATAAAAAAGATGAATAAAATTATCTTAACTACATACTAGAAAATGTCTTCAGTTACTTTAGGACTCCCAATTTACTCCCATATGCCACCATCTAAACTTTTGACCTAGGATTCATTAAGTTCACTTGTAACTCGTGGTATTAAAGGTTACAGAGCTGATAATAGCCCAGAAACATTTTCTGCCATGTTTTTCTGGCTTTTCAAAGTAGGCTTATATTTGGGTTATTTGTGCTTTTAAAAATACAGTTTTTTTTCACTCCATACTATATGCTGGCAATCTACAGGTTTGTGTTAGAGTAGTTCTTTAACCTTTTCAGGGATATAGACCCATCTGACAGTCTGGTAAAGCTTAGGGACCAGATCTCCAAATGTTTTTTTTTTGTTGTTGTTGTTGTTGTTTGTTTGTTTGTTTGCTTGTTTTTTCTTAATAACTAAAAAGAATGCTAAATTTTACTTAAATGTTGGTGAAAACAAAGATGTAATTTTATATTCACAAATTTCAGTGAGATCTATTCATGGAGCTACCAGGGTCACAGGTTAAGAACCCCCCTTTGGAAGAATGTTCCCTGAACTTTCTGAATGATAATAGGTATAAGGACAATGTGAGAAATTGTGATATTTCCTCCCTAAATACTAAATATCGTCCCTTGAGGATTCCTTTAAAAGGAATTTAGGGGTAACTCTTCTAGTACCATTGTTCAAAAGCCCCCACTGGAATACGTTCCTTTGACTACTAGCCAGTGAAAATTAATTAGATTTTAGGAAAAATATTTACTAACATAGCAACAACAGTGGTTATAAAAACACTTTCCCCCAACTAGATGTATAATCTTTCCCTGTACATACAAGGTTTTTGACAATAGTTGGCTTAATGTAAAATGGGGGTGAGATATATAAGTAGAGAACACATGTGACCAAGGGGTACCCCCTTTTTGGGGACCTCTTTGAGTTTCCCTTTCTGTGGGGTCTGCTCTGCTGCTGCTACTATTGATCCATGATACTCCTTCACTGGACTGGGCCAGTCAGCTTCTCATGGTATTTACCACCAATCTTATACTCTAGTGCTGAGGAAGAGAAAGATGGCAGCTGTTATCCAACTGCTACTCTAGCAGTAGTTCACCTGGATGCTGCAATATCCTTAGCCTTCTGCTAGAGCCTCTGAATGTTGGCAGGATCTGTGAAAGAACTTCTGGATTTCCTGCACTCTCAAGTTCAATGCATGGATATGTTCATCTCAGACTAAATTACTCATTTATCTAATATTAGAAAAGAATAGACTGTTGTTTACAATTCAATTAGAAATCTTTTCATCTTAGCACAGTACCAACTCCTTAGTCATAAGCTTTGTGGAGACTAGATTTTCCTTCTGTTATAGGAAATTTAATTTTCTTTTTCTTCTTTCTTTTTTTTTTGTTTTTGGTTTGCAGAAGATCTTTGCAAGTATCAATAGAGAACATTTATAAATAATAGATAAAGAGTAACTTTTGATAAGCTTTGTAAAATGTCTTTTGTTTGCTAAATCTGAATAACTCTGTATTTGGGGTAATTGGGATTTTTGCTTATATAAGACATTTGACCTCTGGATTTTTAGAGACTACAGTAAAGGACTGGAAAATGTTTGTTCCAGGAGGATAATGCTTCATTCTCTCTCAAACCTCAGGGAACTTTTGAGGACTGACAATATGGACAATGAGCTCAAAATATAGCCTGACTGATTTGCTGAGAACAACAAATATTTAACAAAGAGAATGGTAAAATAGCACTGGGGATCAGTCCTTGAAGCATGCACAAATATTTTCTGTCTGCTTCTAAGCCATCCATATGGAAACTTTAGGGAGCCAGTTTCTGGACATGGATGACTAAGGGGCTGGTGCTGTGTTATGATGAAAAGCTTTCTAATTGACTTTTAAAATGTAAAAATCAGTCTATTTTTTATCCTGTTACATTGTCCACCTCAAATTCATCCTTTTCTCTAGAGGGCCAGGTGCATTTTAAATTGCAGCCCTTTTAAAATAATTTAAAAATATTTTAATGATCTTTTCTTCTTCTCCTCCTCCTCTTCCTCCTTCTGTCTTCCCCTTTCTTCTTTCTTCTTTTTTCTTCAAAGCTAGTCAGGGTTAAGTGTCTGAGACTGGATTTGAACTCAGATCCTCCTAAGCCAATATTCTACCTACTGCACCATCTAGCTGTCCCTCTGTCTTTTTTAACAGAATTCTTCTGCTCTGGGTTAAGTCAAGTATCAAGTACTATCATAGATTAGGTCTGGGTCCAGTGGGAATTGGAGAATTAACCTTCCACTTTTTCCACTTAGTTTTTTACCCCACGCTCTGTTCTGGACCTCTACTTACAATTTGAGGCTAATCTTGGAAAATTCCTCTAAATCCCTGAAACAACATTTTATTTCCTTTTTTTTTTTTTTTTTTTTTTTAGAATTCTTGAACCACATAAGGAATCTAAGTGGAAGTTTAGACAAAACATCTCCAGATGTCTCAATCACATGGACTACGCCAAAGTCCTCCATGTCACTGTAACAACTTATGTCACCCAAATCTCTATAATACATAGAGAATTCCAACTGGAGTGGAAAAGTGGGATTTTACCCTCACTCCAATCATTCATTCAAGAGAGAAGACAAAAGATAATAAAACTTTTTGCCATTGATAAAAAACAAATAGTGCCACACAGGAACTTCTCATGATTATTTCAGAAGATCAAGTCATACCTTTTTGGTTGCATGTAAAATAAATAGTTCAGTTAGTGAATGGAGCCCCACAGTAAAGCAGTCTAATCAAGGAAGACTCAGGAGGATTCAAGTAGCCCAGTTCCAGACTGGAACTGGATTAAGGATTCAAGTTCCAAAGTTGAATCTGGGCCCTTGGGATGGGAACACTCTTGGGAGGAGGTCTATTCTATCTATTTCTGCATTGTCTATTTTTCTATCTCTTTCTTTCTCTCCCTCTATCATATGGCAAATTTCTCAGTATGAAAAAGTTTAATTTCCTCTTTTTTTTACTTAAAACTTTTACTGATCCCTCACAGGTAATAAATATAAAACATTCATGTAGTGCTTTCCTTAAAGTAATCCTGTGAGATAGTTGGAACAAGTATTATTATCCCAATTTTGCAGACAAAAAACAGACTGAGAATTCAAGTAATTTGCCCATGTTAACATAGCAACATCTCAGGGTTGTCATTTGTCAGAGTTGAGATCTGAGTTCAGGTCAACTCTGAATCCTAGCAAACTGCTTTCCATTCCTAATGGTCTTTGCTTTCAAGATAATGGTGAGATGGACTATTTGTTAGTCTGCAATTTTCTTCCTGCTGGCTCAGAAAACAATTCCCAGTTAACTTCTTGAGAGTAAGGTTCATTGTTTACTTTTCTTTGTATTTCTGGTACTTATCATTATACCTGGGACTTATTATTATCATAAACACAAATAGATGTCTAGACCTGAGGGAACATGTATATATACATATTTACCCATCTATCTTTCCAACCATTGAGAGAATGAATAAGATTAATAGATTCTAGTCCATAGGTAGAAGTTTGTCCATTTACAGACATAATTATGTAAGATTATTAAAATGTTGGAACCATCAGATATGAAAAGCTAGGAAGACTAAATGAGCAAAAGTCCAAGTAAGCATCTTGCTATACATGTCTTTATATATGAATAGAGGAAAAATATGTAAACGTGTGATGTGCATATGTGTATGTATATATGTGTGTGTATGAATTGTTATGTTAAAATTCTTCAAGATCTCCCTTGAGTTTTTGTTTCTATCTATTGAGATTTATTATAAGCAAAATCAAAACATTTTTATTATGAAAATACTTTTAATCTTGTAGACTCCCTGAAAGAGTCTCAGTTACCCTCAGGACCCCAGATCACACTTTGAGAACCACTACATTATTGTATCCCCCAGTACTTAGCATATACCAAGTACTTAATAAATATTTGTTGATTGATTGATTAATTGATATGGAAGTGAGGAGCTTCTTTTGTCAATGCAGATTTGAAAACTGCTCTGTAAGTAGCAAGATCTAAGAGAAGTTTTAGGAGCTGAGTCTTTCCCAGCACACACAGGCAGGGAATGTTTGAAAGAGAGCTTAAATTTTCTTCATCCACTTCACCACACTGATTTATATCATATTATAATTATGTATGTTAATATATATGTCATTATCATTATATATTATGCTCTTATATTCTATGATTTATGATTATGCACATTTATATAAATGGGAAGCCTTCCACACATGAGCTATAATGAATTTATCTACAAAATATTATTTTTGTATTGATTATTTTAGTTATATATATATATATATAACACATTATAATTATGTGACATAAGCTAACATTTTATATATAGCTTATATACAATATCTATTTTTCATGAATTGCCTTATATGCTTTCAGTGAAATGTCTAATCCTATGGTGGAATTGTCAAAACAATATTCCATTTTTATGCCTTTAGAACTGTTTTAGTGCAGGGAGTAAAGATACTGAAAGTAGTCAGGGTGGAGAAGAGGGAAGGAGGAACTCCAGGATCAATACCTCATGAGGAAACACTCCAGGGAAGCATTGAATAAAGGAAACTTTGCATGCTGGGCTTATGGCTTCTCTTTATTGCTTTTTCAGTTGGAGGTGCAAGAAACCATGGGAGCTAATCTCTGATCTCTTGAATAGTTCTGCCTTCCAAGGAAAAATTATCACACAATTAGATCCAACATCTGTGATTAATAACTTATTTATAGGGGGAAAAATTAAGTGGGAAGAGCTACTTAGGAAATGGTTCATTTATTCATTTATTCTTTCACTTATCCATAAGCTATCTATAGATTATTTGCTTATTTAGGAGTCTTTTCCTCAAACTTCTTTCTAAGAATTTCTAATTCTTTCTATTAATTTCAAATTCTTCCTTCATCCAAACAAACTTGAGACTCATGGTTGTATGGATGACCCTTCTGCCTGTAAAATCCTTTTTGGCAGCCAGACTATAGAGAGAAGATGTTTGGTGACTCATTGTATAACATTTATTTTGGCTCCCCAGATGTGATGCTAAAACTATAGAGGAAAATCTGGGCACAGACATTAATCTTTTCCTGATTTTATGTTTACAAGTAAATGCAAAGATGACCTAGAAAGAGTATTGAATCAGTTTTTATGTCACCTGTCAGCCATCCTGTCAATTGCTACTAAGATAGTTGGACAGCAATCCTTAATTCATGACCTCTTCTATCTCTGAGTGCTTTATACCTTTAAAACATATATTAAAGTTTATCATAAGGGGGGTCTTTGTCCCTATTTATATACTTGGAGCATCAGCCTCATGTTTAATTTTTGGAAGAGTGCCTATATAACTTTCTTTCCACTTGGGTAAGACTACTCCACAAATTTTGTCAATATTTATCCTTTGAAATGTTTTACAAAATAAAAAATATAAAATAATATAGTTAGTGTTATTATGTGATTTTCTAAGTTAATAAATGGCCTGCAGAAGATCCTTATATAATTTTGTGGCCCTTGCTGCTATTTGTGATATTACTGCTCTACACCATTAAAATCACAGAATCATGTACACAAACAAAATAAAAAAAATAATAATCTCCACAGTCTTCAAAAAGCTTACATTTGATCCTTCTATTGGAACACTGTCCCATCTATTATTTTTTATCTTTGAGTTTTTTAAATTGATTATTCTTAATACTTTCACTTTTCTCGTCAGTCATTTGCTTCTTAACATGTTGTAGTTTGATTCTTCTACCCTTTAGGACACTTAGCAAGTTCTGTCAAACATCAACAGTGATGGCTTTATGGAAAATACAATGGGCTCTTCCTTCATCTCCATCTTCCTTTACTGGTCTTATATTATTTAATTTTGTTAAATAGACCCACCTTCTGAATTTCTTCTCCTTTCTCACACTGTTTCCTCTCAAACTATTCTTTGTCTTTGTCTCTTTTAGTGATTTCTCTTTATTTTCTATGCTGTCATGAAGATATTTCTCAAAATTATGTCTCAGATAATTTCTCTTTTATCTATCCTTCCTTAACGATAGCTTTCATTCTTGTGCGGCTAACTGCCACCTCTTGGATAATGTTTACCAAACCTATACTTCTGGCTTTGACCTTCAGACCAACATTTCCAAATGCCTATAAGGCATTTCTGTCTTTATGACTTAATCTTAAACTTAATGTCTATAACTTGAAGTTCCCTAACTTTGACCTTAAATTTATTCTTTCTTCTGAATTCCCTATTTTTTGTTCATGCTGACAGAATTAATCCAACCTCACATTTCTGTAATTTTGGTGTTATGTTTAAATTTTGTTTCCTTTTGTTGCTATATTTAATATTTTCAGGTTTTATCAATTTTATCTTCAAAATCTCTCCATTTTATTTTCTCTGCCACTAGCCATGACTATTACTATTTCTTCTCTTCCTTTTCCTCCTCCTCCTCCTCCTCCTCTTCCTCCTCCACCTTCTTCTTCTTCTTCTTCTTCTTCTTCTTCTTCTTCTTCTTCTTCTTCTTCTT
>JAJPUD010000551.1:434944-450549 GCA_023553655.1 Myrmecobius fasciatus
GAGAAAGAAATAGACAGACAGATCAGACTGATAGAGATAAGACAAAGACAGAGAGGCAGAGAAACACAAAGAGAGAGACACAGAGAGACAGAGAAACACACATACATACAGAGACACATATACACATAGAGACAAAGAGACAGAGAGAGAGACAGAGAGAAGGAGGGAGAGAGAAACAGAGAGACAGAGACAGACAGACACAGACTGATGAAAGACTGTCTTTGTCTTACCAAAGAGAGAGAGAGACATAGAAATAGAGAAAGCTAGAAAGAGACAGAGACAGACAGACAGAGACAGATGGAGGAAAAAAGAAATAAAGACTTCAGAAGCGTCTTGCGGGATGAAGCCATCTCAGCCCAATGCCAGGTAAAACGGAGGAATCATATATTCTCAGTGTTCTCTACTTTTTCCAGCATAGGGCAAAACTCAGATGCCCTGCCCTATTTTTGGTTAATTACACAAATTTTAGGAAAGTAATATTTGGGGCAGACTTGATAGATTCCATATATTCTTTAGAAATAAGTTAGAACTATAATTGACATTTTCTTTTTGGAGACTTTAGAAATCCTTCTGTTTATTGCTCGTACACTGAGTTGTCAGATCTACTTCTGTGAGTGCAGGTGACCATGATTTAGCTCTTCAATTCTAGAGAATTGGTTAGAACAGATGTGTCAAACACATGGCCTTCTGCCCACATGTGCTGTGCCCCCATAATACTCCCTAGTGCAGCTTCTGAATCAGATTAAAAAGTAATTGGGAAATATTTAACACAAGAAAATACAATAAAATAGCAATATTAATATGTGGTTTTCTAAGTTAATATGAAGGCTCTTTAGGTATGATTTAGTGCCCCCTCATTTTTATTTAAGTTTTACACCATTGTTTTAGAAGATTTCTAAATTCAGTCATTTTTATTACTAATAGAAAGATGGTCATTTAAATTATGGTTCTCAGGAAAAGGAACTGGATTTGGAGATCAAGAATTGGAATTAGAATCTAGGCTTCACCACATATCATCCCTGTGACTCTAGGTCTTGTTTCCTCACCTGTAAAGCAAGTTATAGGTATAGGTGACCTTTAAGATTTAGATATATGATCCCTCCCTTTTTGTGATCCTGATATATACTCAATTCTGTGCAAAATACACTGAGGTATTCAAAAGAAATTTAAAGTAAAGTTGTCCCCCCCCCACACACAGGAGATTTTGTTAACTGGAGAAAAATAAAATCAGGTCAATTGTTCCTTTGAGTTAACCAGTGATTAAGTACCAATAATAGACAATGGCTATATTTGCTAGTGGAGCTGCCAATTTAATTTGTATTTCTTAGTGTACTATGGACTGGAGAGCCAAAAGCCCCATTTGCATAAAAACAAAGCTATTCAGAGCAGTTTCCTAGTAACCTTAATACTACATACACTTCAGTGAATAGACTGCAATGACATCTTTCATCTTTTTGCCATGACAGGCAGAGTAAGACCCCAGTGTTCTGTGTATGCAAAATTTACCCATACAAACCCAATTTCTATTGTCTTCAGTAATGGCTCAGTGCCCCCACTATTGTGATAAGTCTTGGGAGAGTGTGAACCCCCCATGGAAATAATTGAGATATTGGGGAGATGTAACTACTACAGAGGGCAAACAGGACTAAAAAAAATCTCTGCATGACCTTAGATGGAAACTTAATCCCTTTGCCATCTGTCTTGTGGCCATTTTCCAGTGGGCTTCAGGGTTATAGAGAAGAGGGTGTGGATGATATAAAATACCATTAGTTTAGTCCACTCTGTGGGGATCAGTAGGCTGACACATGAGACAAGACCTGAAAGTGTTGCAATATTTGATTATGAATAATAAATATATGCATGTCCGTGGGATAAGCTTCTGGGGACCTTGGGAAGGAAGATCTAAGAAGCGTATCCTTAGTTGACCTGGAACAGAGAGGGAAATTCAATACCTGTTTCTTTTTCCATCTGTGTGTGAGTAGGAGCATGAAAACTGCCTATTAGAAACATGTCAAAATGAAGCAGCTCACATTTCCCCCTCCCCATAAATAGAAATAAATAATGGAAATCATTTTCTTTTTTCTTTCTTGCTTCCATCCATGACTTCATCATTTTGGGGATCTCCCAAGAAGGAAACTCCACCCACCAGTGCACAACAGCAGCTGCTTTGTTAAATTGGGGTACTAGAGAATTATTTGAGGCTGTCGAGAAGTTATCCCAGACGTGTCAGAAGCTAGATTTGAATCCGGTCTTCTTGTCCCTAAAGCCATTTTATTTCTGCTAATTCAATTTCAATTCTACAGATATTAATTCCCTTTTTTGGTCTTTCTATGTGTCCCTAATGCTGAGCAAAGTGCCTGACACAGAATAGATCCTCACAAATACTAGCTGACTGACTTACTACTGTGTCCCAGGATGCTAAGCATCCTTAGGTACTGAGGCTATAAAAGCAAAAATGAAAATGTCCTTGCCCTCAAGAACTTACATTCTCATGGGGAAGATGGGCTGAGAACAATATGTACATGGACAAGTAAATACACAATAAATGTAGAGTGATTTCCCAAGGTGTGAGAGTGTGTTTGGGGGGATCGTTAACAAAGGGGGAGGGAAGAGGTTGCTGAGATTATGAAAGCTTCTTGGAAGAAGGAGCAGGAACATGAGCTGAATCTTTGTGGAAGTTAAGGGTTCCAAGAAGAGAAGGTGAGAATAGGCAAGATGAGGGGCAGCTTGTATCAAGGTCAGGTTAAATCGGGAGAACTATTACCTTACCCACAGCTTGTCCTACGTGTTCCTAAATAGATGGTAAGGGAAGAGGAGCTGGTTTTTCATTGGTCAATGAGGAAATTCCCTCTGCCATCACACGAGCACTTTCTCTGTCATTCAGTTGTAGAGAGTTGCTTGGGCATTGATTGAGTGATTAAGTAACCTGGCTAGTATGAGTCAGAGGGGGGCTTAAATACAAGTCTTCCTCCACTCCAAGAGGACTTCTTTTTTACCTGCTGTACTATCATTCATTCAAAATAAACATCAACTCATGAAGTGGTTTGGATAGAGCAGTGGACTTGAATTCAGGAGGCTCCATGTTCAAATCCTGCTTCAGACACATCTTCTGGGCAAGTCACTGAATCTCTTTGATTTGGTTTCCTCACCAGTAAAATGGAAAAATTAAAAAAGAGAATTTGAACTTAATGGCTATTAAGTTTCTGTCCAGCTCTAAATCTGTGACCTAGGCACGCAAGTGGCTGATTTATTGATATATAGCTTCATGTTTTCCCTAAACAAATATATTTTTGATGCCGTGTTAGAATACATATGCTACACAAAACTTCTACTAACCCTTGTATGAAGGGGGAAGCTTTAATGAGTTATACAAGGCACATGGAAATGAAGAAACTAGTACTAGGTCACAGTTAATAAGCAAAGAAGGTTGGATTTTAATTAATTAGTAAACATTTATTAAACACCCTCTATGTGTCAGGTTAAATTCCAGGGATACAAAAAGAAGCAAAAGAGAGTTACTTCTTTCAAGGAACTCACAATCGAATGGGAAGATAACAAGCAAACAATATGCAGAAAAAATTGGAAACAATTAAAAGGAAAGTAGTAGAATTAAGTGGGGCTGTGAAAGGTTTTCTATAGAAAATGGTATTTTAGTTGAGATCTTAAGAAAGGTAGGGAAGCTAGAAGCAAGATAAGGAGGGAGAATGTTTCAGAAATGGGGAACAGCCAGAGAAAATATTCAGAGATGAGAGATGGAGTGTCCTATTGATGGAATATGAAGAGGCCAGGGCTCTTGGATCAAAAAGTATATAAAATTTATATATATCATATATCTATATATACTCACCTTATATATATATGTATACTTTGGTATATAATAGGTATAAGTATATAATAATACATGTATGTTTATATATACATATATGTATATCTGAAAGAGAAGTAAGATATAAAAAGTCTGGATAGGTAGGAGGGGCGTCAGTAATGAAGGACTTTAAAGTGAACACTAAACAGAGAGTTTTACATTTGATTTTGGGGGTAATAGGGAGCAGCTGAAGTTTATTGAATAACAGGGAGACATGGTTGGACTTGTACCTTACAAAAATAAGTTTGGTGGCTAAATGGAGATTGGGTGGGAGTGAAGTAAGACAGGAGACAGACAGGCTATTGTAATAGTCTATGAGGTGATGGAGACTTTAATCAGAGTGCTGGCAATATCAGAGGAAATTAGGGAGATGTTAAAAAAGGGAAATCAAAAGGTGTTGGCAACAGATTATATTTGGGTAGTAAGACATAGTTAGAGTTGAGGAGGACATCTAGGTTAAAGATTGGGAAGGTCATTTTGCCTTCAATAGTAATAGGGAAGATGAGAGGGAAGCAGGATTTTTTGGGAAAGATAATGACTCCAATTTTGATTATACTGAGATTAAAAATGACTCTTGGAAGTTTAGTTTGTGACATCTGAAAGGCAGCAGGAGATAGGAGTTTGAAGATCAGTAGGATCAGTTAGGATAAGTAGATATGGGAATCATCAGCATCAAGTTGATCATTAACCCCATGGGAGATGATAAAGAGAAGAATGGTCAGAATAGAACTTTGGTGCATGAGAGTCCAGCAAAGGAGACTAAGAAATGGTAGAAGGTGAATTTGGAAAGAACAGTGTCCTAAAAATAGAGAAAAGAGAGTATGAAAGTGAAGACAGCAGTAAACTGTGTCAAAGACTGTAGAGAAATTGAGCAGGATGAGAATTGAGAAAAGACCATTGGATTGGACAATTAAGAGATCATTGATAGCTTTGGAGAGAGCAATTTTGATGCAATGATGAAGCCATTGGGGCTAAAAGGAAAGTGAGAAGAGAGAAAGTGGAGTAACTTATTATTGATGACTTTTTCAAGGAGTGTGGCCACAAAAGGCAGAAGATATAGAAGATGATAGATAATGGGGAAGGAAGGATCAAGTGAAGGTTTTTTGAAGATGCAAGAGGTGTGAGTATGTTTCTCAGTAGTTGAGAATAATCCAGTAGACACAGAGAGATTAAAGATAAATTATAAATGGAGATGACAGAGGGAGGCAATCTATTGGAGGAGATGGGAAGGAATTACTTATTGAGGTAGAGGGATGAACTTTGGAGTAAAGTTACCCTTCAAAGGAGACAGGGGTAAAGAAGGAGATAGTGGCAGAAAGCACATGAGTCACATAAAAGGAAGAAGGGAAAAGAGGGGGTTCTTGGTTAATGGGTTGCCTTTTTCTGTTAAATATGAGGTAGAATGGCCAGTTGAGAGAGTGGGGCAAAGGAAATCCATGGAAAGTTTGAAGATGGATGAAAAGGTATGGAAGAGATGCTGTGAGAGTGGGATAGTGAGTTGATAAAGAGGGTGTAGAAAGATTACCTAGTGGCAAAGATAATGTAGTTGAGGTTGTATAACATATATTTATAGGGACCTTAGTCAGAACAGTTGCATGATTTTCTCCACCTACAGTCAGTAGCATGTGTGTGGGCTCAAAGGCAACATATGGTGGGAGTCATCCAAGGTTGAGGCTTGGCAGGGCATCATCTGCAATATGAAAAGGGACATGGCAATCCAGAAGAGACAGGGTAGAGTCAACCTGTTTCACTGGGAGGTTAAGACGGGGAAAAAGAGGAGAAAGTAGCCTGGGAAGGAGAGAGAGCTTGGGAAAGAACTATAGGATCAAGGACTTGGAGGTTAGGGTGAGAGTAGGTTTTTGTAAGAGGAGTCAGATGGAGAGGTGGAACTCCAATAGATTCTGGTTATATAAGGGGATTTTATAATGTGGAGGTGTGCATTTGTGGGTGATGGAATGATCAAGGGGATAGCCATCCTTTTTGTGACTTAGGTAGGGTGAAGAGTAAAACCTGGGGAGCGAGCAGACTGAGACAATGAGTGGTGAGTTTATTCAAGAGTGTGGAAGTCCTAGGGTATGAAGGGGAGATTTTGGAGGAAGAGACTGACCTGGAGATATTAGACAGAAGCTATCAGGATTTTGATTGGATAATAACATGAATAACATGGATCTTAAAGGAAAAGAGATTATTTACCAATACAAATGGGGGAAAAAACTTAAAGTGGGGAGCAAGGAGTATCCCAATGCCCTAATCTCAATGAACTAAGAGGAATGAGTAAAAGTATAGACAACACTGGAAAGAGTGGCCAGAGGGACCCAAATTTCAATGACTGTTGGATGGATGGAGTAGAAAAGGAAAGTATTGTGAATGAAAGGAACTTTGTTGCTTATGGAATCAGCATTGTAGTGGGCACAGTAGAAAGAGTGAGTGGTGTTCCTTTGGAAATTTGGAGAAAGAGTTTTGAGGGGGATGGAATAAGGAATGGGGAGGTGGGAGATGGAGAATGAGATTTTCAAGATGACCTATAAAAATAATGGTTCAGAATCACTGGAAGGCTCTGGATGACTCTCTCCTCTTCTCACCTAAATCTGGACATCAGGCAAACCTAGCAGGAGGTAGAATTGACCTGAGATCTTCCTGAGTACAAGCTAGTTCTCTATGTCTTGCTGCTTTGTAAAATCATTATCATAATCTTCAATTAAGAAGCACTATTGAAATAAGAATGTTCTTAGATGTTTGATTACAAGTACTGAGACGGCAAGCAAAAATTTCATTTAATATTACATTTATATGCAGAGAAAGAATCACAGCTTATTAAACCTAACCATAGCTCACCAGGAAAAAAATGCAAAGCACCCTCTACTCAAGAGAAAACCATTCTAGTTGCTTCCTTAAGCTTTTTAACCTTTCAGAACCAAATTCTCAATGTCCAAATATCTTACGAGTACCTTTTAATGGGTGATTTATTTTTCTTATCACAAATGTGTATGACACATGACTAAAAGTTAGTTTTCAGAGTCTTTCCTCATATCATTTAGATATAAATGGTATGAAAATCCTCATTTTGGCAGGTTTAATTATTACATTCATATATGGACTTGTGCTGTCCTGGACCTGGAGATAGAAAGACCTCTGAGCTTCATTTTCTACAACTGTAAAATTAGATTTTTTAAAGATAAGAACCTCAATTAAAGCTTTAAAATATAGATTCTAAGTCTAAGTGCTAAATAAATACCAGCTATTATAATTGTTCACACTCTCTGTATCTTGAGAAAAATAGCCTTTTTTTTTGTTTAGGAGTAGACTTGTAACCATGATGTGGAAGAAAGGTTACTAACCCATATATTGAAGTAGGACTTTAGCTTCATTGCCAGACTAGAATTTTCATAGGAGAAGGAATTATCTTCTATCCTATTCTATATTCCTTTAGAATCTTCTTTAAGAGTTCTTTAAGGTGGTTTGGTGCATAGTAATTAAGGTGCTTGCAATTTGGGAGTATTACATTGAGCTCCTGTTTCAATCATTTATTTTCTGTGCAAGTCAGTTAATCTCTCTCTTTCTCAGTTTTCTCATCTATAAATGAAGATGATAATTTACAGGCCTTTACAGATCCCATATGATATTTGGGAAACCTTAAAAGACCATTATTATTATGATCATTAAATATGATTATGATATTAATAATCACAAGTATTCAAAATTGTGGCAAATGGATGAGATCAACGTTTTGAAGACACTCAGAAACTATATCAAAGGAACCATGTAGGTGAAGGACAGTGGAGAAATACCAAGGACATGGTCTTGATTAAAATTATACACTAACACATTGGTAAGTGTTCTATGTGACTCATATGCTAAAAGATGCACTTGTCTAATAATATACTTTGAGGAGAAAATAGAAACAGATAGACCAAGAGACTTAGGCACAGTGTGTCTTCTTGTCTCAACAAGAGGCTCTTAGGCTTTCTAATGTGCTGGGAAACTATTGTATCAAGACAGTAAATCTGACAGGAGAAATAAAGGAATGTTGTAAGTCAGTTAAATGGTTTTAAATGACTTCCTTTATGGAAAGTTGATAGAAAATAATAGCTCCCACCCCTCACTTGATTTTTTCCAAAATACATTGTTTTTTTTTAGTGCTAGATGTGTTTGAAGTTATAGAAAAAAATGTACCAATATATGGAGACAGAGAGGAAGATGGGACTGACTCCAGGTGGAGAATCTGCCCCATGGACTTGATAATTTAGAGTTATGAAATGCACTCCATTCTTGGATGATGTTTTTCCTTTGTTTCACTGAAAAGTGGTCCTAAGTACATGATAAAATCAGGAAAATTAGTAATGTGAATGAATGGTACCAGCCAAGGGGGGAATTCCCAACAGTTTGTCCCCAGGGATTTTTATTTTCATCGACTTTTTTTATGAACTCCTCTAAATGAACGTCTTATATATGTGGAATTGAAAAAGCTATGCTGAAAGACTAGACAGTTGTTAAAAGTGTTTTTTATTAGCTAGGTGTTTTTTTTTTAAATGTTTTACATTGTCCCTTTGGAGTTGAACTGTTCATTCTCAAGAATAAGAATGTAGAATATATACTATAGATGGATGCATTGTATCTATTCCTTTTTCCACAACAGTCTTTTATAAGTTCAAGAAAATAAAACCAACTGGAAGTGGCAGGCACCAAACTGTTGGAAGAGAAAGAAAATTTGGAAATGCCTGCTTGAAAGTGGGATAGAAAAGTTATAAAATAAATCCTGTTTTTTTAAATCTTTGTTAATGAATGGTTATGAAAGCTTTTTTTAAACATTTCTTTCTTATTTATATATCTTTTTTGAGAAAATAAATAGCTATCCACTGCTTGATTCAGAATGTATATTGAAAACCTTTTTTTCCCCTTTTAGGGAGATCCTCGACACCAACTAAGTCTAAACTTAAAGTTCTGAATAGGGGTGTCAAGAGCTGAAGAGGAAGAGAAGAGAAAGCCTGGCTATTCTCTTAAATGACTAGACCCCCTCAGGAATTATATCTGGTTCAAGATGGGTCCAGCACAAAAAAAAGAGAAGATATAGTCTCAGACCCTGGACTCAGCAGCAGTTGCAATCATCACACTAATTTTCATAACTATTTAATCATCTGCCATCCTTTCCTAGTTCCTGCTTACTTATAGAACAAAATATATACTTCTGTGGCAGGAAATAGTGAGGAGAGAAACATTTGGAGTAGTGATGAATTAAAAGAGGCAATGGAAGAAAAGAAAAGAGAAAAGTAATCTTTGGAAGATGAATAAAGTTAGTTTGTGCCCTGAAGTAACAGCAGTCAATTGACAATGATTATTCTATGCTAGGGGAATGTATCCTCCCCCATATTTTGTAGGAAACCAGTTTACTTTTTATTTTTTATTGGGATTTATAAATTGCCTCTCTTTGGAACGATTGTCTACATTCTATTAACAGCAATAACAACAACAAAAAAGGAGATATCGTCACATGAACCAGATAGCTGCACAGAATTCATTAAAATGACTGTGGATATACATTTCAGTAACATATTAAATTTTGTTAAGTTTCATACTTAGTATTGCTGAAAGATTGGGACAAAACTCAGCATGGTTATTATTAAGGAAGGAAATAGGTCAAATGACAATCAAATTTCAAATTCACTTATTTTTTCCCTCAGGTCAAAGTAGTATAATGTGTTTGCTGATGTAAGTACAAAAATGATCTCTCGAGCTCACTAAGACATTTGTGTCCTGTTTATATAGAAAAATTTAATCCCTTGATGTTTTTATTTCCAATGTAACTTTTTGATAGTAAAATTATCTTTTTTCCCCTTTTTCTAAATAGGATGCCTCAAGGAAGTAGAAATAACATTGCATTTGGAGATAGAGAACTGAACTTGGAACTGGTCTCTCCTATTAATTATTTTTGTGGGGTCAGTTTCATTATTTGTGACATCAGGAAGTTGGGCTGAATGACTAGTGGTTAGTATGTTCTAGTGGCCATTTCTTTTCAGTTATAACTTGGATGAGAGAGCTACTGAGATCTTCTTCAATACTAGAATTTTGTGGTTCTAGGAAAACACAATTCAGTAAATCAATCAATTAGCATTTATTAAGCACTAAGTACAAGGGACTGTGCCAAACACTGAGGATATAAAGAAAGGAAAAATAAATAAGCAAACAAACATGCTCTGCCTTCCAGTCTGGCATCCAGGTATCCAGTCTGATACCTCAGTTGCCATATCCTATATGAAGCCTATTCAGTTATTTGCATCCTGTCCCTATTGAAATTACTTTGTATGTTTGTATATATGCTTATTATCAACTTAAATCACTCTTCATCACTTTTGCCCATCTTGGGATGACTGACCTGTGCCCTGCTTCCAGACTGGTAAATTTCTGGATGGAATAAATTATATGTGCCAAGATTTGTTGCAGGAGGAGAGAGAAATTACATAAAGAACTTGAAAAGACATTTCATATTAAATCAAATTATACTTTAATATTCTTTGGTTTCTATGAACTTTTAGAGGGGAAGTGAATGAAAAATTGTGTAAAACATGGTCAGAGATAAGATGTAAAAGGCTTGTATGCTATGTGGAAGCCTCATATCTTTATGTCATGAATACATTTTTTCCTAGAAAATAGGAAATACTGGCATGTCAAACACCAAATAACACCAGGAAAATGAAACTCAGAATAATTTAATAAACAAGAAATGAGTGGTTACTGATGTAAGAGTTATTTCCAAATATGTTTTCACCATATAGTTGTACTACTGGCTTATTAGAGCAAAAATGTCTTTTTTTTTTCTTTTTTAAGAATATCAAATTAGAATCCTATAAAAGTGAGAAAAAGTTTATAGTATGAAGTTTAGACAACTCCACCCAGACCTATTTTTAAAAGCCGGATGCTAAAGGGAATAAAAGACCAGACACAGACATAGACCATTAACATTTACTAAGGATGTTTAACTGTTGTCAATCAAGCACCCCTAACAAGTCATCAGAGCCAGAAGAATTGAGAATTTACCTTAGCCAGCCAACAGCTGATCTCATTCCTGAGCAGAGAGTTATGACAACCAAGTGATTAGAATGCAAAATCATTCATAGGACTGTATGGAAGAATTCTAATGGCTTATATTTATATAAGATCTACTATGTGCCAGGTTATTGGGGATACTTGAATATAACAGATAGGAACAGAGAGTTGGGGACCATAGTCTCCCTAGTGCTGCTTTCTTGTTACCTATTATACTGATTAAATCATGACTCAGGACTTCCTTCCGGGGGTGGAGCCATGGTGGCAGAGATCAGACAGGATTCTCTGTAACCTCCTCTAACCTCCCCTCAAACCAACAAAATATGAAGCCTCTAGACTGATTCTGAAGCAAAAAAATCCACAATATCCGGAGAACAACACGATTCTAGAAGAAGATACTCTGGAAGAACCTCAAAACAGGTCTGTTTTAATGGGGCAGGGGGTGGCCTACTGAACCCAGACTGCAGGACAGGGAGACCGGGGCAGGGAGCTGGAGCAGGGAGCTGGAACAGGAGTCAGAACAGGAGTGGGAGCGTTGTGCTTTTCACACACCTGGGAGTCTTCTGCGAGCCTCTTGGAACAATTTGTCCTGATTGTGGGCAGGTGGTTTGGAGGGTCTGCCTTTTGAGGGGGATAGATTGTGAACCACTGAACCCCTGATGAGCATCGTAACTAGCTGCCATTACACAGCACCTTAAAGCAATCAATCAAACAACAGGTCTGATAAGCACCAGAAATAATTCAATCAGCGGAGCTGCCCAGCCCCTGACATAATTCAATCAGCAGAACTGCCCAGTTCCTGAAATAACTCAATCAGCAGAACTGCCCCAGGGCAAATTAAAGCAGCTGTCCCACCTTTGCCCTAAACAGACCTCACACCTTTAAAAAAAATGAATAAAAAACCAAAAAGAGCTCTCACCATAGACAACTTTTATGGAGAGAGGGAAGAACAGACCTCAAATCCTGAGGTCCCTAAAGGTAAAGCAACTCCAGAAAAAGCCCCAAAGAGAGACATAAATTGGTCTCCATGTCACAAGGCTTTCTTTGAAGATTGCATAAAAAATCTTAAAAGAGAGTTAGAAGAAACATGGGGAAACGAAATGAGATCACTGCAAAATAAAATAGAAAAAATGGAAAAAGAATGCAGTGAACAAAAAAATGTAATTGGTCAATTGCAAAAGGAACTAAAAACAGTAACTGAAGAAAATAAGACATTAAAAATTAGAATCGAACAATTGGAAATTAATGACTCATCAAGACTTCAAGAATCAGTTGAACAAAAACAAAAAAATGAAAAGATAGAGAAAAACATGAAATATCTCCTAGGAAAAACAACTGACCTGGAAAATAGATCTAGGAGAGACAATCTAAGGATTATAGGGCTTCCTGAAAGCCATGATGAAAAAAAGAACCTGGACACTACATTCCAGGAAATCATAAAAGAAAACTGCCCTGATATTTTACATCCAGAAGGCAAAATACTCCTTGAAACAATCCACCAATCACCTCCTGAAAGAAACCCAAAAATTAAGTCCCCCAGAAATATCGTGGCTAAATTCCAGAACTATCATACCAAGGAAAAGATATTACAAGAAGCCAGAAAGAAACAATTTAAATATCGGGGAGCTACAATTAGGATCACACAGGACCTAGCAGCTTCTACTTTGAAGGATCGAAGGGCCTGGAATCAGATATTCCGAAGGGCAAAGGAACTTGGATTACAGCCAAGAATAAGTTACCCAGCTAGAATGAGCATTATCTTCCAGGGAAGAAGATGGTCTTTCAATGATATAGGAGAATTTCACCTATTTCTACTGAAAAGACCAGAACTGAACAAAAAATTTGATCTACAAACACAGAACACAAGAGAAACATAAAAAGGTAACAAGAAAAAATAACTCTTGAGAACTATATTTATGTTATAGATACTTATAGAATGAGGGTTGATTTTATGAATTGATTATTACATTATGATTATATGATTACTGTGATTTTATGATTATTATCATATGATTACTGTGATTTTATTATTATTATCATATGATTACTGTGATTTTATGATTATTATTATATGTTTATTGTGATTTTATGAATCTTATGATATGATAAACTGAAAAAGAAATTAGAGGTAGAAAAGGGATAACACTGGAAGAAGAGGAAAAGGAGGTAAAATAAGGGAAATTACATCTCATGTAGAGGCAAAGAAAACCTATAATGATTGAGGGGAGAAAAGGGAGAGGAATGAGAATTGGGTTAATCTCCATCTCATCAGATTTGGCTCAGAAGGAATAATAGACGTACTTATAAGGAAACTGGAGGGAAAGGGGAGAAAAAGGGGGTGGGTGGGGCTCTAAAGGGGAAGGATTGTTTGAGGGAAGTGGTTTTCAAAAGCAAAATAGTAGGGAGGAGGGAAAGGGGATAAGAAAGAGAAAAGCATAAGTTAGGGTAAATAAGATGACAGGAAATACAGAATTAGTTATTTTAACTGTGAATGTGAATGGAATGAACTCTCCCTTAAAGCAGAAGCAGATAGCAGAGTGGATTAAAAACCAGAATCCAACAATATGTTGTCTACAAGAAACACATCTAAAACATAGAGATACATACAGGGTGAAGGTAAAAGGCTGGAGCAGAATCTATTATGCTTCAGGTGAACAAAAAAAAGCAGGGGTAGCAATCCTGATCTCAGACCAAGTAAAAGCAAAGATAGACTTAATTAAAAGAGACAAAGAAGGAAATTATATCTTCCTAAAGGGTACCATAGATGATGAAGCAATATCAATACTAAACATATATGCACCAAGTGGTATAGCATGGAAATTCCTAGAGGAAAGGTTCAGAGAGATGCAAGAAGAAATAGACAGCCAAACTATAATAGTGGGGGATCTCAACCTCCCTCTCTCAGAACTTGATAAATCAAACCACAAAATAAATAAGAAAGAAGTTAAGGAGGTAAACAAAATGTTAGAAAAGTTAGGTATGATAGATCTTTGGAGGAAATTAAATGGAGACAGAAAGGAGTTTACTTTTTTCTCAGCAGTCCATGGAACTTATACAAAAATTGACCATGTGTTAGGACACAAAAACCTCAAAATCAAATGCAGGAAGGCAGAAATAATAAATGCATTTTTTTCAGATCATGACGGAATAAAAATCACATGCAATATAAGGCCAGGAGAAAATAGACCAAAAAGCAATTGGAAACTAAATAATTTTATTCTAAAGAATGAATGGGTGAAACAGCAAATTACAGACACAATTACTAATTTCATTCAAGAGAATGACAATAATGAGACCACATACCAAAATTTGTGGGATACAGCCAAAGCGGTAATAAGGGGAAATTTTATATCTCTAGATGCTTATTTGCATAAAATAGAAAAAGAGAAAATCAATGAATTGGGCTTGCAACTAAAAAAGCTAGAGAAAGAACAAATTAAAAACCCCCAATCAAATACCAAACTTGAAATCCTAAAAATAAAAGGAGAGATTAGTAAAATTGAAAGTAAAAAAACTATTGAATTAATAAATAAAACTAAAAGTTGGTTTTATGAAAAAACCAACAAAATAGATAAACCTCTAGTTAATTTAATTAGAAAAAGGAAAGAGGAAAATCAAATTGTTAGTCTCAAAAATGAAAAGGGAGAACTTTCCACCAATGAAGAGGAAATTAGAGCAATAATCAGGAGTTACTTTGCCCAACTGTATGCCAATAAATTTGATAACCTAAGTGAAATGGAGGAATATCTACAAAAATATAGATTGCCCAGATTAACAGAAGAGGAAATAAATTACTTAAATAGTCCCATTTCAGAAAAAGAAATAGAACAAGTCATTAATCAACTCCCTAAGAAAAAATCCCCAGGACCAGATGGATTTACATGTGAATTCTACCAAACATTTAAAGAACAGTTAACTCCAATATTATATAAACTATTCGAAAAAATAGGGAATGAAGGACTCCTACCAAACTCTTTTTATGATACAGACATGGTACTGATACCTAAACCAGGTAAAACAAAAACAGAGAAAGAAAATTATAGACCAATCTCCTTAATGAATATTGATGCAAAAATCTTAAATAAAATATTAGCAAAGAGATTACAGAAAATCATTCCTAGAATAATACACCATGACCAAGTAGGATTTATACCAGGAATGCAGGGATGGTTCAATATTAGGAAAACTATTAACATAATTGACTATATTAATAACCAAACTAACAAAAACCATATGATAATCTCAATAGATGCAGAAAAAGCATTTGATAAAATTCAACATCCATTCCTATTAAAAACATTAGAGAGTATAGGAATTAATGGACTTTTCCTTAAAATAGTCGGTAGCATCTATTTAAAACCATCAGCTCGCATCATATGTAATGGTGATAAACTGGAACCATTCCCAATAAGATCAGGGGTGAAACAAGGTTGTCCACTATCACCATTACTGTTCAATATTGTATTAGAAATGCTAGCCTTGGCAATAAGACAAGAAAAAGAGATTAAAGGAATTAGAGTAGGTCATGAGGAAACCAAATTATCACTCTTTGCAGATGATATGATGGTCTACTTAGAGAACCCTAGAGAATCAACTAAAAAACTATTAGAATTAATCCACAACTTTAGCAAAGTTGCAGGATACAAAATAAATCCACATAAATCATCAGCATTTTTATACATCACCAACAAAATGCAAC
>JAJPUD010000551.1:455549-522363 GCA_023553655.1 Myrmecobius fasciatus
ATCAAGTTGAAAAGTTTTTGTACAAACAAAATGAATGCAGACAAGATTAGAAGGGTAGCAGTAAACTGGGAAAATATTTTTACATCCAAAGGTTCTGATAAAGGCCTCATTTCTAAAATATATAGAGAATTGACTCAAATATATAAGAATTCAAGCCATTCTCCCATTGACAAATGGTCAAAAGATATGAACAGACAATTTTCAGACGAAGAAATTGAAACTATTTCCGGTCACATGAAAAGGTGCTCCAAGTCACTATTGATCAGAGAAATGCAAATTAAGACAACTCTGAGATACCACTACACACCTGTCAGATTGGCTAAAATGACAGGAAATGATAATGATAACTGTTGGAGGGGATGTGGGAAAACTGGGACACTGATACATTGTTGGTGGAACTGTGAACGGATCCAACCATTCTGGAGAGCAATTTGGAGCTATGCTCAAAGAGTTATCAAACAGTGCATATCCTTTGACCCAGCAGTGTTTCTACTGGGCCTATATCCCAAAGAGATTTTTAAGGAGGGAAAGGGACCCACATGTGCAAAAATGTTTGTGGCAGCCCTTTTTGTAGTGGCAAGAAACTGGAAATTGAAAAGATGCCCATCAATTGGAGAATGGCTGAATAAATTATGGTATATGAATGTTATGGAATATTATTGTTCTGTAAGAAATGACCAACAGGAGGATTTCAGAGAGGATTGGAGAGACTTGCATGAACTGATGCTGAGTGAAATCAGCAGAACCAGGAGAACATTATACACAGCAACAAGACTATACGATGATCAATTTTGATGGACATGGTTCTCTTCAACAATGATGTGATTCAAACCAGTTGTGCTGCGATGAAGATAGTCATATACATCCAGAGAGAGGCCTGTGGGAACTGAGAGTGAACCACAACACAGCATTTTAACGCTTTCTGTGAATATTTCCATGCATTCTGTTTTCCTTCTTAGGTTGTTTTTTTTTCTTCTTCTCTTTCTAGATCTGATGTTTCTTGTGCAGTAAGATAACTGTATAGATATGTATACATGTATTGTATTTGTCATATAATTTATCCTATCTAGCATGTATTAGATTACCTGTCATCTAGGGGTGGGGGGCGGGGGGGAGGGAAAGGAAAAGCTTTGGAAAAAAAAAGTTTTTTTTGCAAAGGTCAATGTTGAAAAGTCACTCATATGTTTTGCAAATAAAAAGCTTTATTAAAAAAAAAAATCATGACTCAGTCATCACCCCCTGAAACATTTATCCTTTTATATCTAGTTGTTAACAAGTCACTTGGAACTCATCTGTAATAAAGCAAACATTTTAATTAGGGAAAGTGCAGTAATATAAAACTGCAACAAACATCATTCCCTCCCTATGGTCAGTGTTGCCATGGGAGGAGCAGGGGGAATCAGATAATTCAATAGCTTTCTCATAAAATTTTACTCCCCTCATTTTGACAATAACCAGAAATCACAACCATATTTCTACTACCCCTGGTGGAGCCCAATGCCTCTGCTTATCTTTTTTTTTTTGAGTGTCAGGAGATGAAAATCACAAATTTCATTTACTTTCTAAACTTTCTGCCTTCTGTGATAGTGGAAGGAGAAAATGTCTGTCTTTTATGGCAAGGTAATGGCATGGGCCTGGGATGCTTTGCATAATTCCTGATAATTCTGGGTATAACTCCTGGGTAAACAAAGCTTCAGGACCAGGGTTCTCAGTTAATTCCTACTCCTGTAAGAACTAACTCTCAAAAGTTTAAAAAAAATTAAAAAACATAAGAAATATCAATTAAATGAGAATATACCTATACAAAATAGAATAGATAAAAGTGAATAATATAAGAAACTCTCCAATTTTAAAGCTTGATTTATAAATCTAATTCTTCCCCAGCTTGTCTTTTCTGATATGGAAGGAGAGGAATGAGATAAAGGTGCTTAATATTTGCAAAGTAAGGCTGGAGGATGAAAAGTCAGAGGGATTCAACCTTTCTTTAACTTCCTTCTCTTCCCTGAACCCCAACCTCAGTTTCTCAACTTGAATTTGGCACGATACTTCTGCTTCTTCACGTCACCATCTCTTTTTTTTTTTTTTGGTCAAGCCAACCAATATGGGCTGTTGGGACAAGCTGTACTAGAAATGTCCTATGAATTTCATTGCTAGAAAAATACCATCTTGAGGCTCTGAGGTTGCATTCATTCAATTTTTTTAGGAGAACAAAACACTCCATATTTCCCCCTAGGGAAAAAAAAGAGAGTGGAAAAGATGTGCCAGATTTCTATAACAAAATTCTTGAATTTTCTTTTTCATTAATGATTGTGGATCGAAGACACAGAATATAACACCACAGTCCCTAAAGTGATAAAAAGATGATATGAAAGCAAAAAAGGTGGAAAGATAAGCGAAAAAGAAATCAATACTTCAGTGATACAATTTTGAATGTTGAGGGATCAAGTCTCAATATAATCTGAAAGTCAGAAGACACCAAACTCTTGAAAAATAGTTCAGACTTTATCACCAAATAAGGATGTCTAAGAAAATGTCAATAACTAATTAGTCATGTGCTTACTTTTCATATTTCATATTTATAAAATTTTTAAAAGAATGATCTACATGCCCATTTTTGATGGAGGAATGATGAAAAAATAGTCTTTCATAAATAATATTCTTTTTGTTTTCAGTTGTTTTTCAGTAGTGTCTGTTTGTGGCTCCATTTTGGGTTTCCTGGCAAAGATATTAGAGTGGTTTGCCATTTGCTTTTCCAGCTCATTTTATAGATGAGGAAACTGAGGCAAATGGAATTAAGTGACTTGCTTAGGGTCTCACAGCTAGTAAGTGTCTGAGAAAGATAAGTCTTCCTGATGTCATACCTAGCACTTTATCCACTGTGCCAAATAACAGCCCTTAAATAATGTTCAAATGGTAAAAGGATGCCCTGTGATGATGATGAGCTCCTCCTATTTACAGTTTGAGTGCTCCATTGGTACCCATGAAATATCAGAATATTTAGAACCAATCCCCTTCAATCCAGTTCTCTCCCGAGTTAATTCAATGGAATTACTGTGGAAGATTTATGGGGGGACATGGACAAGCACTGCAAAATTTGAAGATATAGATAAATAGTGTCCTGGTGGGAGAGTGCTGATCACAGATTATCAGTTATTAAAATTTTATTGAACATTTCAATATGTTTCAGACACTGTGCTGAGGGTTGGAGATATAAAAAAAGGGCAAGAATAGCCCTGCCCTCAAGGAACTAATATTCTAATGAATCTATCATATAGGTAGGTAGACAAACACAAAGGAAAAGAAAATAACAAACTATCATAGTATTTTTGCCAAAAAAAAACTCCATGGCCAGTGGGATACATGGGATCCCAAAATTGGACATGGCTGAACAAGCCAGGTAAAGGTAGCATTTTGACCTATTTGATAATTCAAGTTTAATGTTCATTCTTTGAATCACTGGGGAACAGAGGGGATCGAGTGCTAAACCAAGAATCTAGACAACTGGAGTTCCAATCCAACCTTAGACACTTACTATCCATGCAAAATGGACTAAGTAACTTACTGTCTGTCTGCTTGTTTTATTATCTATAAAATGGGGATAATAAGAGCACCTGCCTTCTCGGATTGTTGTGAAGATAAAATGGTGTTTGTAAATTGCTTTGCAAATCTTAAAGTGCTACATGAATGTTTATTATTATTATTGTTATTATTTTATCTTCCCATAAATGTGAATACTTCTGTTTGATCTAACCTATGATCTACAGTGAGTTATCTCAAGTGTAATTATTGAGGCATATCCTGAAGGGCTAAAAATTGTGAAAAACCCATGAGATTGGCCATAAATTTACAAAAGCATAAGTTTATCCAAGGTATCTCATCTTCCAACCAATGATTGCTAGACATTTTGGATAAAGCTAAACATTAATACCATTGTCTAGTTACATTATTTTGAAAACAAAACACCCTTAAAAAACCATTTTACAGTTTTCCTCATTATCTCCATCTAGCTTTGATTTATTTCAGATATAAAGACTACAGCAATGGTTCTCATGAATATTCTTTCATATCCACACAATATTGTCCATTCTACTGGGATGCACACTTGCCATAGAAAACAAATACTGATATGTTGTCAAAATGAAAAGCAGCTGTATTTAAGACAGAAAACATTTGAGTCATAATCTCACTCCATGAAATGCTAGAACTAACAATAAAAAGCAAAACAGAATTAGTTTCTGCACTAAGGAATGCCATTAAATTTTTTTCTTTAATCCCTAAACTTCTGCTGGGACCCAAAATTTAGATACCACTTTAAGGAGGAAAACAAGATTTCATTTAAAGAATGAGTCTGGTTATTCCCTTACCAGCATGTATTTGAATCCTGCATGAGAAAGGGTTATCAAAATGCAAACTACTCATAGCAACCAAAGTCCCCTATAGGGTACAGTTGGCCAATTAATGAAATATAAAAATAAATCTTCATCTGAGAGAAAGTTCATCGTTTTTCTAAACTCCTATGGATTTCAAAAATATTTTCATGAAATCTTATTCAGGTCATTCAATGTCCTAATGGAACTTTTCACCATGTAATTTCCAAGTACCTTTGTGGTCTTCAATCTGGGGTATTCTTCTGTAGAATCTACCCCCTTCTCCCATTGGCAAATTTCTCCTGTGAAATTTCCATTTTCTGGAGAAGCTCTCCAGAAAATTCAGAAATCCAGAAATTTTTTTCAATTATTCTTTATTCCCTTTCTGACCCTATCCTGAATTCTGGACTTCAAAACTAGCCATGATCTCAGGATTAGTAACTTCCTCTATTAATCCCTGACCTTTTCAGCTTCTTTCATGTGCTGTTTTCTTACTCCATTAGAACGTAGGCTTGTTGAGGAGAGGAGTTGTTTTTCTTCACACTTGCATTTACATCCCCAGTGCTTGGCATAGTGCCTAGACCATAATAAATTCTTATTTCCTTTGTTCCTGTCTTCTTCCCACTTAACAAATATTTCTATCACCTATTCAGGTATGAATGTTTCCAAAATTTGAATAAAATACATTTTAATTTTTCCAAGTTCTCTGATTTATGGGGAACTACTAAATAAGAAGAACAACAACCAAAAAACCCTTTCCATTTCTTTAAAGTGGAAAGCCGTGTACTTCACCTTCCAAATCAAACCATGAGAATAGTGATTCTCTCATGCAGTATTTCAGAAAAAGGTGATTCAGTTTTTGGGATGCATTTTCTTATGCTCAGTTTTGTACCAATTTGTGCATTTCAGCATATAGTTAAACTCAAGAAGGGAGTCAGAGTGAGAAACAGGACATTTCATCCCGTGCCCATTGCTGCTATTATGCTGATCACAGAGTCTCTGTCTTTCATTGGGGACCTTCCAAAGTGCTTCATAATTTTTGGATTCATCAAGATAAATGACGATGGCAGTCCAAAATGTCTTTCTTTAAAGGGAGCAGGGTTGGTAGCATTTGGATCACTCCATTTAGAGAATTTCTTTTTTCTTCTGAGGAATCTTAAGAGCTTCATGGATATGAATCAATGCTTTGCCACAGTGTAAATAGTGGGTTAAATAACAGCTTGGAAAACTTAATGACCATGAGTTTGGATGGAGACCTTGCAAGAAATGGAGTGACTGAATGACCTTGGCTTTCTGCCTCCATTTCCCTAACACAAGGATTATTGTGAAGACTAATGAAAATGGTAATAAAGTGCTCTACACATATAAAAAGCTATATAAATCAGCTTTTGAAATAGTCACTTGACTCCTTGTCCAGGACATGAATTGGTGCCAGACATGTAGAAAAGAACACTGATTTCATTCATCTCACTACTAGTGTACCTCTGTGGGGAAAGATGAACTGGTAAAAATATTGAATGTTGCAGTTGGCAAAATGGCAAAGCTCACTGAATGCTAAATAAGAGTAACATCTCTTTGAGACTGGGTAGATTTTAATTAGTATGGTGAAATGGAAAGCATGCTAGATTTAGGGTCAAAGGACTGAGTTTTGGATTCCAACTGTGCCATCCATTTCAGGAATAATCTTGAATAAATCACTCAATCTTCCAAAAGCTCTTAGTTTCCTCATCTATAAAATGAGGGGGTGGAATAGGTCATCTCTGAGATCCTTCCAGCTCCACGACTGTTATTCTAACATTAGTTCTTTTTTTCTTAATGGAGGAGTTGTACATAGAAAAGTTAACTGCAAAGGATAGGATTAAAATGGGAGTCAGGAAGAAGTCCTATTTTGTGAATATTAAGAGAATGACCCTGATGGTGATGTCTCTAGAGAAAAACAATAATAATATACACTTAATTTATGGCATTTCAAGCAGCTAGGTGGTGCAGTGGATAGAGCACCAGCCCTGAAAAATCAGGAGGATCTGACTTCAAATCTGGTCTCAGACACTTAACAATTCCTAGCTGTGTGACCCTGAGCAAGTCACTTAACCCCAATTGCCTCAGCAAAAAGAAAATAAAGTTTACAAAACATTTGGCAAAAGAATTTTATGAGGTAGGTAGTACTATTTTTATTCGTCCCATTTTATGGAAGAGAAACTGAGTCTCAGTGAGGTTAAGTTCATGTTCATATAGCTAGTAAAAATAGGAATTTTATTTCAAACCAAAAGTCTATGGATTTGAAGCACAACTTTCTTTTCTTTTCTTTTCTTTCTTTCTTTCTTTCTTTCTTTCTTTCTTTCTTTCTTTCTTTCTTTCTTTCTTTCTTTCTTTCTTTCTTTCTTTCTTAACTATACTACAATGCCTCTTTCATGTTATTAACAGCCAAGGGTTACATTAATATAAGTAATGATTGGAATAATGAATCTCTCAAGTGATATTAGAATAATTCATCAAAGTAGATGGCACCAAATTCTACCCACCCTCAATTCTAGCTCATTTTCTGGGCAAATGAATGGGAAGCTTTTGGGTGCTGTTAATGGAGTAGAAAGTATGTACGATAGGATAAAGGTAAGCAAACCTTAATTTGAGTCCTGATCTTATTGACTAGCTCTGTGATCAGGGGAAAAAATCACTTTATCCCCATTAAAAAAGATAATGGCATTATTTTATATTCTGAAGGATGAAAATGTTTCAATTTACACCTTTTAAATTTATGAATACTGAGCATAAAACCTCATTAAAAATCCAAGCATATTTAAGATGCCGTCTTATGCCATATTATAGGTGGGCAGGCCTTAAGAGGAATGGAAAAATATTAGAAAATCAGGAAAAAGAGAGAGAGAGAGAAAGAGAGAGAGAGAGAGACAGAGACAGAGACAGAGAGACAGACAGAGAGACAGAGAGAGAGGACAGACAGAGACAGAGACAGAGAGAGACAGAGAGACAGAGACAGACACAGAGATAGAGACAGAGACAGAGAGAGAGAGAGATAGAGACACACATACACAGAAACAAAGAAAAAGAGACAAAGAGAGAGACAGAGACAGACACAGAGATAGAGAGATAAAGACAGAGACAAATACAGAGACAGAGGCACAGAGAGACATTCAGAGACAGAGAAACTGAGAGAAACAGAAACAGCAGAGACAGATGAAAATAGGATTAAAATAAAATGCATGCTATAGACACCTGTACAGAAAAGAGGAACAAAAACCAGTCAATAAACATTTATTGTTATATGCTTGAAATAGGCAGTAAGGACACAAAGAAAAATGAAACACTCTTTGCCCATAAGGAACTTACATTCTCTTCAGTGATATGTAAATGTCTATACCTATGTTGATCTCAATCTATATCTCTAGATTTATATCTATCATCTATCTATATATCTGTCTCTATCTATCTATAATATCACTGATTTAGAATTGGAGGTGACCTCAAAGATCATGTGCCCCATTACCCTCATTTTACGAATGAGGAAACGGAGACCCAGTGTTAGGTAACTCTCCAAGATGACATAGATAATCAGTGGCAAAAGTGGACCCTCTATAGACTCCTCAATGAGCATGTTGGCCCAATCAATGGTCAAGTCAATCACACTTTTTATAGTGGAATTGTGTGGAAATACCGGTGTTGGAGTGGATCCAGAAGGTGGTTTGCTGCTTTCTCCTGATTTTCCTTCTACATGAGATTGACTTGTACCTTATCCCAGAGTCAGTCTTGATTCCAAAGATAAATGGTGCAGTGGATGGAGTGCTGGGCTTGGAGTCAGGAAGGTTGAATCCAGCCTCAGGCACTTACTAGTTGTATGACTCACTCTGTTTTCCTCAGTTTCTTCATATGTAAAATGAGCTGAAGAAGGAAATGGCAAATGCTTTAGTATCTTTGCCAAGAAAACCTCAAATAAAGTCATGAAATGTCAGGCATAACTACAAATGATTAAACGACAACAGAAGAGACCAGAAATAAAAATGAGCAAGATTTCCCAAGATCTCCCCTCACCTCTATTCCTCCCCCTCCCCACAAAAACAAACAAAAAAACCAGCAAAAAAAAAAAAAAAAAAAAAACTAGAGAAACTTTGGGTGTTTAGCTAGCTAATTTGTCATTTCCATTTTCCAAGCCCTGGTTTCAGAGGTCTGAGCATAATCAGGATAACTTATTCACAAGTGAAAGTAGGTGTCCCTGGAAGAGTACAATAGTTGACAACTTTTCAGATAATTGCCTTCAGTCCCACCATAAACCTTCTTCTCCTCTTTTGTTGGATCTCACAGCCATAGCAGAGACCTGACAAGAAAAGCATTATTTTTCCTAACCTTGATAAATGTGAAACTCAGAAAAAGGAACAGTAGAGAAAGCATTGGATGGAAGAGAGTGGCCCCCCTTTTTTTAGAAGGGGGGATCTTAGAAGATGGGTAATCCTCTTTAAGAAGCAGTAAATAGGACCATTTAGCTGCATTTAGATCCAGATGATTTTTTTTAGACCTTCAGTAATAAACAGTTTTTGTTAATATGTATTTGAAAAGGCTAGAGGGAGGGAAAGGAGACAGCAAAGGGAAAGAAGATAATATGGGCAAGAAATATGTTAAAAGTCCAGTTCCCTGGATTGCCTTTTGGGGTCAAAAGATGACACTTGTAAAATGAATTCAATTGTGGGAATAAAAGAAGACAGATACTAATCTGTCTTTCCTTTTGTGCAAGAGGAATAATTTTCTTCTCTGTGATAGGGTAGAAAACCTGCTTTGGAGTTTTTCATTTTGTGGTGATAATTCATTTTGCTACCTGGTGGTGGTAGGTCATTTACAAATTCCCCCAAAGCAATCACTTTCAATATTATTCTACCTTTTCAGCAGCCTTGCTCACTTTGGAACATCACCCTGAGATCTACTCTCCTGATTGGTGAGGTCT
The DNA here is from genome assembly GCA_023553655.1 of Myrmecobius fasciatus. Taxonomy (NCBI): domain Eukaryota; kingdom Metazoa; phylum Chordata; class Mammalia; order Dasyuromorphia; family Myrmecobiidae; genus Myrmecobius; species Myrmecobius fasciatus. Next base: position 464,865 of record JAJPUD010000551.1, read on the forward strand.
TGACAGGAACTGGTTCTTATGTTCTCTTCATTTTCAACTCCACTTTTCTACAACTACTTTCCCTCATTAATTGCCAAGCTACTCTGACCTCTTCTTCAGCTCCCTTTTTATATATTGTCTCTTCTTAGAATCTAAACTTTATACATAGTAAGCACTTAATAAATACTTTATCTACTTACCTGTTTTCCTATATTCATTTCTGTCTCTCTCTTTTTCTCCTCCTCCTCCTTTTTTCTTCTCCTTTTCTTTTTTTTCTTTCTCCTCTTCCTATTTCCTCTTTTCCCTTCCCTTTTCCCTCCTTCTCTCTTCCTCTTTTTCTTTCTCCTTTTCCTCCTTATCTTCCTTCTCCTTTTCCTCCTCCTTTTTTTATCCTTTTTTTTTAGTTTTTCTCCTTTTTACAATTATGCCTCATATCTTGTTCTGTTCCTTAATTCTGATATGAATGAGATCTCAAAGGCCCTGCCAAGGATGCCCATTCCCTGGTAGGTTTTGTCAAGCTGAGGCTTCACCTTGGAGTCCAATGGTGGACTGTATAGTTGTTGTCTGAACAGCACCTTGTTAAACTAGGCCATGGTAATAACTGGGCAGAAAAGTGCTCATGAGGTAATGATTTCTTTTTAGATACAGTAATTTATGAGATGGTTTATTGAAGCAAAGAATGATTTCAAGCTATCTTGCTTGAGTATGATTTCCCCTTCCTCAACACACACACATTCACAGACACTGAGATCTTTGTTCCTTCTTGAAGTATTATAATAATTATTAATAAGACATCATTACATACTAATTGGTATGTATACCCCTCCCCCCTTTTTGGATACAGGTTTGTTGACTTTTGTTCCTATTCAGTTTGTAGTCTCAATGGTTAATTTTATTTTTTCTATCTTTAGGTTCTTTTTTTTTCAGTCTTTTCTGTCACTTCACATTAAATCTCACTGTTGCTCTTAAAAGCGTTTTCTTGCTGGCTACCTAGTCTTCATCTTTTTATTTTTTTATTTTTTTTATTTTATTTGCATAACATATGTGTGGGTAATTCTTCAACCTTAACCCTTACATAGCTTTCTGTTACAAATTTTTCCCCCCAACTCCCCACCCCTCCCCTAGATGGCAGGATATCCACTACATGTTAATTATGTTAAAATATTGGGAAATCGAATATATGTATACATATTTCCAAACTTATCATTGTTGTGCAAGAAAAATCTTATCTACACAAATGATATATCAGATAAAGGAAACACAATGTAAGCAAACATCAATCAAGGAGTATGAGAATGTTATGTTGTGGTCCACATTTCACATCCCTCTCTCTGGGTGTATATGGCTTTCTTCAGTGAACAATTGGAGGTGGTTTGAAACATTTCATTGTTGAAGAGAGCCATGTCCATCAGAATTGATAGTCATATAGTATTGTTGTTGCTGTGTATAATGATCTCCTGGTTCTGCTCATTTCACTCAGCATCAGTTCATGCAAATCTCTCCAAGCCTCTCTGAAATCGTCTTGCTAGTCATTTCTTACAGAACAATAATATTCCATAATATTCATATGCCATAATTTATTCAGCCATTCTCCAATTGAAGGGCATCTATTCAATTTCCAGTTTCTAGCCACTACAAAAAGGGCTGCCACAAACATTCTTGCACATGTGGGGCCCTTTCCTTCCTTTATGATTTCTTTGGGATATAGGCCCAATAGAAATGCTGCTGGGTCAAAGGGTATACACAGTTTGATAACTTTTTGAGCATAGCTCCAAATTGCTCTCCAGAATGGCTGTATCCGTTCACAGCTCCACCAACAATGCTTCACTATCCCAGCCCTCCCACATCCCCTCCAACATTCATCATTAACTTTTCCTGTCATTTTAGCCAATCTGACAGGTGTGTAGTGGTACCTCAGGGTTGTCTTGATTTGCATTTCTCTGATCAATAGTGATTTGGAGCACCTTTTCATATGACTATAAATAGTTTTAATTTCATCCTCTGAAAATTGTCTGCTCATATCCTTTGACCATTTATTGATTGGAGAATGGCTTGAATTTTTATAAATATGAGACAATTCTCTATATATTTTAGAGATGAGACCTTTATCAGAACCCTTAAATGTAAAGATGATTTCCCAATTTATTGCTTCCCTCCTAATCTTGTCTGCATTGGTTTTGTTTGTACAAAAACTTTTTAACTTAATATAGTCAAAGTTATCTATCTGGTTTTCAATTATGAGTTCCAGTTCTTCTTTGGACATACATTTATCTAGTCTTCATCTTTTGCTGAAATACTGGAATGTGGATTTTGTTCCCTGGTCTAAACTTTCCATTTAAAATCAAACTATGTAAATTTACCAAACCTTTGATGACTCATTCACTTCCACAAGAGAATTTTCTGTTCTATCATTCACTTAAATAGAACAATTGTGTTGTACAATCAGTCAATCAATGCTTATTAAGCACATACTTTGTGCTGGTCACTGTGTTAAGCAATGAGGATACAAAAAAGACTAGAGACTCTTTACTTTCAAGGAGCTTTCAGTCTAATGGGACATCACATAAATAATTCTGTACAAACAAGCTGTAGGTAAGATACATTGTCAATAATCTCAGAAGGAAGACACTGGAATTAAGGGTGGTGAGGAAAGTTTTCTATCAAAAGCATATTTTATCTGGAAATTGGAGGAAGCTAGAGGAAGGCAATGAGAATGGAAAGAATTACACTCATGGGGGTATCTGGGAAGTGGATTATGTTGTGCAAGGAATATTGACCAATGTTATTGAAACCCCAAGTATGTGGCAGTGAGTAATATATAAGAAGAGTAGAAAGGTAGAAGGTTGAGAGAGGACCAGATTATAAGAAGTTTTGAATGCCAACTAGAGGACTTGATACCTGGTCCTAAAAATGATAGGAAGCTTCTAGAGTTTTTTTGAATAAGAATGTGAAATAATCAGACCTATGCTTAATGAATATGATTTTGCCAACTGAGTCTAGGCTGCACTGGAGTAGAGAGAAACTTGAGGCTTGAAGATTAACCATCAAAATGCTTTGATCATTCAGGTATAAGGTGATGATGACCCAGATCAAGGTAGTATTATAGAAGGAAAGGGAACATATATTTCAGGATCTCATATAAGAGATATCAAAAACTTGCACTGATTGGATATGGTTGGTGACAGAGAGTGAGGAGTCTAAGACAGCAGACAATTTTTAAATCTAATTGTCTGTGAGGAAAGTTAGTGAGAAAGGAAGGTTTAGGACAGAAAGATCAGTTATAGTTTATTGAGATTAAAATGTTTAAAGGTCATTCAGTTTAAGATATCCAGAAGGCATTTGGAGATGTGAGAAAGCAAAGAAATCAGGACTGGCTTAATAAATTTGTGAATCATCAGCATATAGATGATAATTGAATATCTGGATTGAGAGGGTATGGCCAGGTTTGTTAATCATTGATTTATGAGTTTAGGTTGGGTAATCAATATCACTAGGAATTTAGTCTCAGGCTAGAGTACTTTCAGGGTACTAAACAGCTCAGGTGAGGGTGCCATTGGCCAGAGCCATTGGAATACTTCTTTCCATTTACTGTGGGAAGGTAGATTAGACTAGAAGAAAAATATTCCTGACATCGAAGAATTTATCATCTTCTTTGGGAAATCAGACAGATGTTAAGATGGAAGGTACAGAACCCTGAAGTCAGGAAATGTTCTATGCAAGCACGAGGAGCCAATGGAGGACAGCAGCAATTGATGAAAGGGTGTCTTTGTGTAGGAAGAAGTCTAGATTTTTTTCTAGATTTTCTGAAAATGCTGGGTTCAGACTTGTTTCCTTTGTCTCTTTGGATTCCCAGTAGCAGGTGATTAATAAGGCGCTTGAATGGAAGGATGGATGGATTCAAAGTTAATGAACTAGAAATAGTGCATTTATGGGTGATAGAAAGATCAAGAATGTGACCCTTTCTGAATGTAGCTGAGATGGGGTGGAAGAGTAGATAAAGAGAATCGAATAAGTAGAGAAAATAGGATATTAGGTTGGAAGAACATATAGGCTACTCAGTCAATCCCCAAGTATTTATTCATCTCTGAATATGGGTCTAATTCTATACATAGTCTTGTGATAGATTTACATTCAAATTTAACAATCCCTTTTTAGTAAAGCTTTTTATTTTCAAAACATATGCATGGATAGATTTTCAACATTAATCTTTGCAAAACTTTGTGTTCCAATTTTTCCCCATCTTCCCCCATATCCTCCCCTAGATGGCAAGTAATCCAATATATGTTAAACATGGTACAATATATATTTAACAATCATTTTTAAAGCACTTATATGTGCCAGGCCCTGTACTAAGCACTCTACAGATACTATCTTATTTTGTACTCTTAAGAACTCTGGAGAGTTGGTGCTCCCCCCGGCTCTCTCTGTCTTTCTTTCTCTCTGTCTCTCTCCATGTCTGTCTCTGTCTCTCTGTATATATGTATATATATATATATATATATATACATATATATATATATATATATTTGTGTGTGTGTGTGCGCGCATTTGTAAAGTCAAGGTTACATATATATGATATAGGTAATATATTGTAGATATTATATATCTATACTATATCATAGTATGATATATATTATCTATAATATATAATATATATGTAATCCTGACTTTACAAATGAATAAAGTGAAGAGTCAGAGTGACTTATCCAAGCTCTTTCAGCTACTAAGTGTCAGAGGCTTAAAGAGACTTCCCAGCCTTCTTGATTTCAGGTCCAGTGCTTTTTCTACTATGAAATCCAGCTACCTGTGCCCTTGTACTAGACTCACGACTGTAAAAATATGATATTCCTGACATCAAAGAATTTATCATCTTCTTTGGGAAGATCAGACAGATGTAAAATTTAAATACCAACATACTTCTGTATTTCAATAGAAGCTAATTAGCCATGAAAGAATTATATTGCCATATGAGAGCCCCCAGTCAAAGGTTTTGTCAGCAGACCCTCCAGCTATTGGGCAGACACAGGCAGGGTCTGCTCTGGGCAGGGAGCAAGGATAACCCCAGGGCCATTTAATTAGTAATTGTCAGTTCAGGCAGCTCTGTGTGAAAGGAGGAAAAAGGTCTGACTGGACAAGTAATTGAGGGAACTGGCATTCCTTAAAGGGGCTGGGGGCCAAATGGGATGGATCAAGGCACAAATTGAAGCTGTTCCAATTGCTAGTTGCCATAAAGCAGACTGAACAGAAGGGAAGTGGCAATATCCAGCCCATGGGGCAAAGCTGGTTTCATCTTGGGGGCAGAGGAATGGAAGCAAGGATTAACTCTGCCCAATCAAGGTTTTCACTTATCAAGCTGCTAAAGTGGACTAAAACCCCAAATCCCCCTCTCCTTCTCCCCATTTTTACTCTGATTTTGGCCAGTCTATAACAAAAAAGTTGCATTTTGTTGTCTGTCCTTAGGAAAGAACCCAGACTATAAATTAGCAAATGTGATTCTATTTCAGAAATGCTCATTCAGAATAGAGAATGTGCCTTAAATATCTCATTGTTGGTCCCTAACCCAATACCCTTTGGAAAAACAAAAGGATTTTCTGGGGCAAAAATATTTCCCACGATAATATAATAGTCAATAATAACTATGTGCCAGGCACTGTTCTAGCACTTTACAATGATTATCTATCTTATTTGATCCTCACAATGATCCTGGGAGGTAGGTGATCTCAGTTTTATAGATGAGGAAACTGAGTCAAATTTTAAGTGTCTTGCCAAGTTAGTGCCTGAGGACAAATTTGTACAGACCTAGAGATCCTTCTTCACTATGTCACCTACCTTCATAAAGAGATTTTCTATAAATGAAAAACTTAGTGTTTGAAATTTCTCTCTCTCTTCCCTCCTATACAGCAAGAAATCTGATATAGGTTAAACATGCAATTCTTTTAAACATATTTACATATTTGTCATAGCAAAATATTTTAAAAATAATATTAATAAGAAAAAAGCAGCAAAACTGATCCGTAGATCAAAAATTGGACATTAAGTACAATTTTCCACGCTTATATAAACCATACACACACTGTGTGCAAAGGAGTTGGGATAGATTTCATATCTCATGTTTGGAGTGAAGCTTGTTTTTTTGTCATTTTGTGAACACTTTATTGTTTAATGGTAGTTATTCTCCCCATTTAGTCTTGTATTCATTGTGTATATTATATCCTTGCCTCTGTTTACTTTAATTTTGCATCAGTTCACATAATTGTTTCCATACTTCTCTTTATTCATCTTGTTGATTTTTTCTTGCCAAGCAGTAATATTCAGTTACATTCATAAACCACAGTTTGTTTAGTCATTTCTTAATTGAATGGGCATCTATTGCATTTTCAATTTTTTGCTACCACAAAAAAATTGGTACCATAAATATTTTAGTGTCTATTTCTCCTTGGCCTATATGCCTAGTATTAGAATCTCTTTGTCAAAAGGGAATGGATATTTTAGCCACTTCATTTGCATAATTTCCAATTACTTTCCTGAATGGTTGTACCAATTCACAGTTTCACAAACAATGCATTAGTATTTCTGTTTTCTTACAATTCCTTCAATATTTACTCTTTCTATATTGTGTCTTATTGTCCATATTCTGAATATGAGGAGAAACCCCAGCATTGTGTTGATTTGGTTTTCTTATTATTACAGAGAGTACTATTTTCCATATGACTTTTAATAGTTTGTATTTCTTCCTTTAACAGCTTTTAATTCATATGTTTGACTATTTCTCTATTGAGGATGGTTTTGGGTATCCATTATAGATCTTGGATAAGAAATCTCTGTCAAAAAATTGAAATAAAGATTTTTCCCCCAGTCAAAAATTTCTCTATTTATCCTAGAAATGTTATTTTTATGTAGACCTTCAGTCTCATGTAATCCAAATTATCTATTTTATCTTTTGCCATTGCCTCCATCCTTTGTTTAGTAAAGAATTCATCTCCTAAGTAGAATTGATAAATAGAATTTGAAAATGAGTGGTCAGGTTAAGGAAAAACTCAGAGATGATGCTTGGGTAATTGCTATGATGAAATAAATAATGATGTTCTCCACAGAAATAGAGATCTGTTTATGGAGAAAGATGTTGAGTTCTTTTGGACATTCTGGTACAAGGAGCCAACAAGGTTTTAGTATCTAGCAAGTAGTTGATGGAATTCAAAAGACAGTTTACAAGTACGGACTTCTAACAAGATAGTCCAAAAGTGGAGTTGAGGAGGGAGGCCATTCTAAGAAATGGATACCGGCAAATGCAAAGACAAGATTGGATTTGGGAGATAGTGTTTCATGTGTAAGGGACATTAGAAAAGGCAGTGAATTTCAAAAATTCACTGTACCAAATGTGAGCTTCTTTACTTTTCTCTCTCTACATTTTTGATCTCACCAGTCCTCTGACTTCGATTATCACTTCTATTAATATGGTTCACTTTTAGGTTCTCCAACCAAAAACCAACCTCTCTTTTGCAGGTGAATAAAAGAGCCAGAAGGCCACTCCCTTGTTCACGCAGTACCATAGATAGCTAGCAAGGCACCCACCCAGAGGAACTTTTTGCACATATCATATCTTCCCAGTAGATTAGTACCAAGTCTGTTGTGATGATTAAAGAATACAGAATGCCGATATTTCTTTCTTTAAAAAATACTTTACTTTTTCCAGTAACAAGTACAATAATTTCTAACATTGGTTTTTTATATATAATTTTGAGTTTCAAATCCTTTCTTTCCCTCTTTCCTTACCCCCTCATTGAGAAGACAAGCAATTTGATAAATGATATACATGTACAGTTATGCAAAACATATTTTCATTTCACTCATGCTGTGAAAGATAGACAAAAAACTCAAGAAAAATAAAGTAGGTTAAAAAAAAGTATGCTTTGATCTGCATCAAGATTCCATTAATTGTTTCTCCAGAGGTGAATAGAATATTTTTTCTCCACAGATCCTTCAGAATTATCTTACATCTTCATATTGACAATAATAGCTAAGTCATTCATAATCTATCATTGTATAATATTGATATTACTATGTATGATCTTTTTACTGGTTCTGATCATTTCACTTTTCATTAATTCATGTGTATCTTCCAGTTTTTTTTTCCTGAAAGTATACAACTCATAATTTCTTATGACACAGTAATATTCCATAACAATTATGTATTACAACTTATTTAACCATTCCCCAATTGATGAAAATCCTTTCAATTTCTAATTCTTTGTGACCACAAAAGAGTTGCTATAAATATTTTTGTGCCTTTAAGTTCTTTTCCTTAAAAAATTATTTTTGGGATATAAATCTAATAATGGTGTTACTGGGTCAAAGGGTATGCACAGTTCTATTGTCCTTTGGGCATAGTTCCAAATTGCTTTCTAGAATGATTGCATCTATTCACAACTCTGCCAATGGTGCAATAGTATCCTATTTTTCCTACATCGACTTCAAAATTTTTCATATTTCTTTTCTGTTACATTAATTAATCTGATAGGTGTGAGATGGTACCTCTAAGTGGTGATTTGCATTTCTCTAATCAATTATCATTTACAACATTTAAAAAATATGATCACAAATAACTGATTCTTCATGTGAAAACTGTTCATACCCTTTGGCCAATAATCAATTGGGGAATGACTCTCAGGCTTATAAATTTGACTCAGTTCTCTCATTTTGACCATATCTTGGTATGTAGTATGAAGTGTTTGTCTATGCTTAGTTTTTGCCAAACTTTCTAGTTTCCCCTCTGCAGATATTTCTTGAAGTGATGTGGGCTCTGTAATCAGATTGGATATGTTATTGATCTTTAACTTGGGCTAACACTATCTCCATTCTTCTATTTTAGATATTTTTCAGCTATGTTCTGGCTTTCTTCAAGACTTAGCTAAAGTCCAACTTTCTGCAAAAATCTTTCCCAACATGCCCTTAATTTTAGGGTCTTCCCTCTGATCTTGGCTACTACTTCTAGGAAAGAGTTATAAATTAAATGTGTCAATCAGCTGACATTTATTAAGTACCTATTTTTACTAAGTAACTTGCTAAGCAATGAGGTACTGAATGCTCACCTATCTCAGTCTCACCAATATAACTTGATGGAGAATGACACCAAACTTTTTCCTGTGGATTGCCTCTCTCTTAGCTCTGGGCTGTCTCCAGTCTAGATATTACTTATAAGAGACATAGTCTCTTTAAATTCATATAGGAGAATGCAGCTTGAATTTATCAAGTGTATCCCCAACTCTCCCTTCTAGCAACTCTTCCAGTTAAGGTATGCTTCTTAAAAGTGTGGGTATATATATATACACACACAGACATTACACACACATATACACATATGTATATATTACATATATTATACATATAATATACATATATAATACAATATGCCTATACATTACATATTGTGTATATATGTGTATGTATATATATATGTAAAATATATATGTATACACAATAAATATATACACAAATAAAATATATGTATACACATGTGCATATATGTGTATGTATATATATGTAAAATATATATATGTGTGTATGTATGTATGTATATCTATCTATCTATCTATCTATCTATCTATCTGCTTCCACATAAAGGCTTTCCTCATAGATTAAGTCTAATTTATAACTGAACCCTCTACAAGTTGTCCCTCATGGTTTTTATCAATTTTATCAATTTCTGCCTTCCCAAGCATTTCCTCTGTAGTCAGTCCTAGAGAGACCTGGCATAAAATGCCAATTTCCAGTCCACCTCAGTGCATTGTGCCTTTAATGGCCATTGGTAATACGCACAGACTCTTATTCTGATTAGATTGTCCCACTATGAATTCTCTTTCAAATGTTGATTCTGGGCAGAGCTGTCCCTGGCTGCCACACTGGAAACGTTCTGGCTGTAAGTTTTATTGCCTGTGTGAGCTGTGTGCACGTCATTTTTCCTAAAAAGTCTATTCTGCTTTCTATGCTATTTTCTATATTGTGAATTATTTTGATTTCTCTTAAAGGATCAATGCCCTGTTGTACTTGAATGTTCTTTTGATACTTGAAACAAGATCCTTTTGGATAAGCATTTAAGTGTCTACTATGGACCTAGTAGTGGGCAGCTTGGTGATTCAGTGGATAGAGTTTAGGGTCTGAACTCAGGAAGATCTTGCTTTCAAATCTGGCCCTAGAGACTTATTAGCTGTGTAAACCTGGGTAAGTATTAAGTGTATCCCTGTTTACCTCAGTTTCATTATCTATAAAATGAGCTGGAAAAAGAAATGACAAATCACTCCAATATTTTTTTTTTCTGAGGCAATTGAGGTTAAGTGACTTGCCCAGGGTCACACAGCTAGGGAATGTTAAGTGTCAGGTCAGATTTGAACTCAGGTCCTCCTGACTTCAGGGCTGGTGCTCTATCCACTGTGCTATCTAGCTGCCCCTATCTAAGTGTCATTTTCAGAGAAACTTTTGTTAGGGTTTAACTTTAGGAAAATAAAAACCTTAAAAATCTGCTATACACAGAGCCATTGTACATGTTGGGGAAAACAGGGGCATTGTCCTGAACCCCAGTCTTGGGGCTGGCTCTTCTGTGGGCAGCTGAGAAATAACTGAGGGAAACAATCCATGCAAGGACAGTGTCTCTGTTCTAATAATAGTAATAATAGAAATAAGGATGATGATGATGATGAAGAGGAGGATGGTAGTTATTTTGGCCATACTTTAGGCATTTTATAACTCTTCTTCCATATTATCTCATTTGATTCTCCCAATAGTCCTATGAAGTAGATATTATTATTATCCCTATCTGAGGATGAAGTTTGGAGGAAATTGAGGCTTGTGATTTAGTAGAAAGAGGGCTTCCCTTGAAACCAGTAAGACCTGAGTTCAAGTAGTACTGCTGACCCTACATACGCGACCTTAAACAAGGTCTTTATATATATAAATTGATGAAGTTAGATTAGGTAGATTCTAAACATCCTCCCAGTTAGAAATCTATGATTCATTGATTTGCCCAGGGTCATCGAGATAATATGTACCTTATTTACATTGGATTCAAGAAAATCCAATGACTTATCTATTAGATTCTGTTTGGGGCAATAACTGCTTGTTTCTCTCCATTTTTGCCTGTCTCTCTTTTTTACACACATACATTCATAGCACTTGAAAACATAATACACCTTTTATATTTCTCTTGGTGATTCTTTTTTCTCTTAAAACTTTTGATGTATTCTTTTGTCAAATGAGAAGAGGTGGAGAAAAGGAATTTGCCCATATCCCCTTAAGGATGACATTGGAACTCAACAAAACCTTGTGAGCTCTTTTTTTTAATATATATATATATATATTTTACCCATGACAATCTCTTTTTCAAAAAAAATTATTTATTTTTTACATTTTTCTTTTTATATTAAATTTGAAATTCGCTTCTTCTCTGAGTCCTTGCCAAAACACTGAGAAATCAAACAAAATGATACCAATTAATTATACATGTGTAATCATGCAAAATGTATTTCCATGTTAGCTGTATCACAAACAAAAAAAATGAAAAAAAAATACTTCAAATTGCACTCTGATTTCATCAGTTTTCTCTCTAGAGATATATACCATTTTCCCTGTTATGAATCTTTTGGATCATTCAATGATCTTCCAGTTCTTCTCACTTCATTTTGCCTCAGTTCTTATAGACCTTGGCCTATTTTCCCTGAAACCACCTCCCTTATCATTTTTTTTTATATAGCAAAGAAGCACTCTATTCTCCAATTGGTGAGCATCCTCTGGATCTCAATTCTTTGCTACCATTAAAAATGCTATATATCCTTTTCTTTTTCTTTTGATTCTTTTGGAGTATGTGTGTAGTGTGGTATTGCTGGGATAAAATGTTATATAATTTTGTAGTCCTTTGGGCATAGTTACAAGTTATTTTCCAGCATGGTTGAACCACTTCAAAACTTTAGCAACAATTTTTAGTGTATTTATTTTTTTCTCATCCCCTCCAGCATTTTTATTTCTGATAAGCATGAGGTAGTATCTCAGAGTTGTTTTAATTTGTATTTATTTAATCAAAGGTAATTTAAAAGATTTTTTATGTGATTATAGATAGCTTTGATTTTTTTCTTTTTAAAACTGTTCATATCCTTTGATCATTTATCAATTGGGGAATGGCTCCCATTTTCTATGAATTTGACTCAGTTCCTTATACATTTGAGAAATTTGTCAGATAAATTTACCCTTAATTTTTTTTTCATATTATGTTATTGTTTACAGTATCTTTTGGCAAAATGTTGTTTCCCTTATTATCATTTTAAATTAGGGCCGTTTTTGCTTTGTCTGAGATCATGTTTACCATCTCTGCCTTTTTATTTCAGTTGAGGCATAACATTCTGCTCCAGCCTTTTATTTTAACTTTGGATATGCATTTCTCTTTCAAGTATGTCTCTTGTAAACAACATATTGTTTGATTCTGTTTTCTAATCTATTTTGCTATTCACTTCTGTTTTATGGGTGAGCTCATCTCATTCACATTCACAGTTACAATTATTAACTTGGTATTTTTCTGTATCCAATTTTTTTCCCGTTTGTCTTTTTTTTAATCCCATTCTTCCTCAAAAGCTTTTGGTTCTGGTCATTATATTTCTTAATCCGTCCCCACTTTTATCACCCCCATCTCCATATCTCATTTCCTTCCCCACTTATTTCCCAGTTAGATATTCGATTTCTATACCCAATTGAATGTATGAATATACTCATTCACCACACACATGCACACACACACACATACATATACACATAGATATATATAGATATATCTATGTGTATACATATATATATTTATTTATAACATATAGAGATATTTAAATAACTATATGCATGTGTATCTATCTTCTATCTATCTATTTATCTAATTATTCTCTCTTTGAACCATTTCTAATAAGAATGAGATTAAAATCCACAAACTTTTTTCCTCCACTATAAAAACTTGTATCTTACAAGTCTATTTTATGAAATAATTTGTCTCATTCTTCCTCTCCCTTCTGTCTTCTCCCAAAGGATTTCCCTTTCTCATGTCTTCTGTTTTAGAAATCATTCCAACATGATTGACCTACCCCTCCTGTCTTCCATCTATATATACTCCTCCAAACCGCTTTACCAGTGATAAAGTTCTTAGGAGTTAGAAGTATCATCTTCCCATATTTGACCTTACTGAAACCTTTATTATTTCTCTTTCATATTTACCTTTTTAATTTTCTCTTGTCTTGTATTGGAATGTCAAATTTTCTATTTAGCTTTGAGCTTTTTATCAGAAATTTTTGGATTCACTAGATATCCCATTTCTTCCTAAAGAACTTCACTCAGTTTTGCTCATACGTGATTCTTAGTTGTAATCCTAGCTCTTTTGCCTTCTAAATATCATATTTCAATCCCTCTTCTCCTTTGACACAGAAACCACTAAATGTTGTATGATTCTGACTGTGGATTCATGATATTTAACTTGTTTCTTTCTGGATGCTCTGAGTATTTTCTCTTTGACCTGGAAGCTCTGGAATTTGGCTACAGTATTCCTGATGATGTTCATTGTGTATCTCTTTCAGACAAAGGAACCCTTTTTGAAAAGTTGTCTAACTCCCTTATCATCTCTATATTGAGAGCTCCAGAAGCTATAGCTGCTCCCACTGCCTTTATTGTGGCTACCCTCAAGACTTACCACTGGCACTCTTGCCTTTGGCCAATCTCCTAAATTATTTTAAGCTGGAAAACCGTCTCATTCTGACTTTTTGTTGGATATGACACTCCTAAAATTTTACTTGAAGAGTTATTTTTAAAGTTGTTTGGGGGGAATGTTGGATTGATGCCTGTACTTCTTCATTTTGCCTCCATTCTAGTTATTTAACTTAATTTTCTGGATCAGAATAGTTGACATTAGCATCAGGGAAACAGTAAACATTAATGGGAATTGTAGAGACAAAATGAAATTTTAACGATTTATAGTTTGTCTAATATTTTAATAGGGATCAGAGTCAGTATGCATTGTAGTTATAAATAACAGCTTTTTCCTTCTTTCTGGCTATTACTCCCATTTTATATATTATAATCTAATGGTTTCTTTCAGTTAATCTCTTTAATAAGATTTCTATTATTATTCCAATAGATATGAATTTCAACATAAAGATGTACTAGCAAACTAACCAGTTATATGACGTGTTCATATCAGGGGGTGGTTCTAATTTGAGTCTTGGACAGATAACACAGCCCTTAAGCAGCATTTCACGAGGCAATATAAATAGAGGATTTAAGGAAAACAAATCTCTGCTTCGTTGGAAAGAAAGGAAAATATTATCACCACTAAATTCTCTGAAACGACCAGCTTTGGGGGGAATAAATTATGACATGGTGGTGTGGTTTCTTAAATCAGGACTACCTCTCTGATAAATGACTTCCCTCTTGGGTAGAAGGGGGATGCTTTGCAATTTTATTCTATGCTGATGTAACAGATTGACTGAAGATCAGTTCCTGTTTTTGAGTTGTACCTCTTCCACCAATGGTAAACTGATGAAATTGTTCAGAAAAAAAGTTGCAGCTGGTAAATAAATTCTCTGCAGATTAAAATTTTTTTACAAACAGGCTAAATAATGGTTTAGAAATGAATGTGACAGTCTTTTCTGTAGCTATCTTGCAGAGAATTAGACTCATGAGTGTTTATCTTTGGGGGAGGCAAAAACATTTTGGTTTTGAGAAAAGATATTTTCACTTTCTTTGTGTGAATCCTCACAAAGCCAGCCCAGGTGGAAGCACTTAGAGTGGAAGTATAGAAAGCTAGCAATTCCGAAGTCCTGAGGTTTCCTGCCAGAAATGCTTTTAACTAGTGGAAAGAAAAGATCATTAAGCTGAAGGAAATGGATCTATGCATAGAGGTTTCTGATGAAAAGTATAATGGTTATTAAGTATATTAACTTGTCTCAAAAGCCCTGAATATTGTGTTCCTAAACACTGACTCTATTCAGAAGTAGGAACCAGGTGCTGTCCAGTATTCATTCCTATCTCTTGGTTGTATCACCCCAATACCAAAGGCCAGGAAGGCCCGGTTTCAAGACCTGCTCCTGATATGGGACTCTTGGTAAGTCACTGAAATTGCTCACAGGACACTCTAAGTTGCAGAGCCGGTTCAGGTCTGCATTGCTAGAGAAAGTAATTTCTAATCTATGAAAAAGTTCTCCAGGTTTCTTTAGTTTAGAAAGAAAAAAAGTCAACACATTATTAGAATTAAAGACATAGATTTTTTAAAATTAGCAGGCTTATTTTCAATGAAAAAATGATAGGATTCTTCTTCACTTCTTTGAAATTTGAAATTTGTTTAGACTCCTGTTTAGAGGAAAAGTATTGATGAGTTTGGGAAAAATTTCCTAGATGTTTCAATAACTTCAATAATACTGTTCTCATCTATCTCTTGCCTTGCTGCCACTGATATTTTTATTTTAATATGAACTGTCTGAACAGGAAGTGTCAACAACATATATCACATAACTACATAAGATCAAGTGGGAAAAATGGTCAGTGTAAGAGACCATGTTAAGAAATGAAAATAAATGATCAAATAAAACGAGTAAAACAGAAGCAGGTTCTTTTTCATTTGAATGCTCTTGGGAAATTAAATAATCTAAAATTTATTCCTATTCAGTAGTCAAAAAGTGATAGGGAAGGCTAGGAAATACAAATTAGATAGTTTTCATTGTAGGAAGTTAAAGAGTTTTTAAAAATATAAACAAAATTATCAATACTAGGATAAGAAATAAAAAGTATTCATTGGAAGAACAGTTCATCGAATAGTGCTGTTTAAGACCTGAAATATAAAGTATCTTAATAACTGATATAATTATAAATAACAGCCATTCCTCAATGGATGAATTGGCAAAGTTTACAAGGAAGAAAGTCAAACAATTAACAGCATTGTGGAATATAAGCCATAATGAGAGGTGGATGAAATTCAGCTTTGAGGTTAAAATAACTGAGTTTTTATTTCATTTTTGTCAAATTGGTAGAATTATAAAAGATAGAAATAATTAGTATTGGAGTATCTGTGAAGATAGACAAACAAATAGATTGCTGATGAAGCTGAAAATGATTCCAACCATTCTGACAAAGTTTAGAATTAGGTGAGAAAAGTAATTAACCCAGTAATATCAATACTGGCTGTACAACCTAAGGTGGTCAAAGCAGAGGTAATACATATAAAATTTTTTTTAGCATTTTATTTTTTAGTAGCAAAGGTCTTCAAATTAATCAGGGTCATGTTGATTGAGAAATAACTGAACAGACAGTTTACTTGGTCTTGCAGAGACAGGAATTGATTTCCAAATTTTTAATGAGTATTTAAACAGAGCAGAAAAGCCTGATGACATGACTCAATTTCAAAGAATCTCAAAAAGGTGTGTTCTAAGATTGGGATACTTTGTAAGATAGGCCTTGTGATCATACTCAGTATTTATAGCTTCTATATTTATTTCTCCAATCTCAAGAATCTGCTTTTCATTTGGAATGGGTTGTAGCCCAATTTAGGCTGATCTAAACATAGGAGAGGTATTATCTTTTGCTCTGGTCAGTGATTTCCTTTGATGAGAGCAAAAGATAGGAGACAAATCAAAATGATCTTAGGATATGTATTTAAAGTTAGATAGATGAATGGATTTTTCTGTATAACAAATCACTGACTTGAAAACACAGATAATGTGCTTGGTGGGGAAAGGATAGTATGACGGTACCATTCAAAAAAAAAATTTTGTTGGAATGGCTGATTCAAATGTTGCCAATGGCTGATACAATTTCCTTGCTTCTTTCTCCCCTTTCTTTCCTCCCTCCTTCCTTCCTTTCTTCCTTCTGATGTGCTGGGAATCCAAATGTTGGGGTCCAGTCATGTGAAGAATTCACAATGGCCATTCTCTTTACCAAAAAGTTATTTATGAGAAATTACAGACAAAATGAAGAGGTACAACAGATGTCAGAAGTGTAAGTATGAAATAGATTTGGGAGAGCAATGGGGTTATGAAGGAACGGAGTTTGGAAGATGTAAGCTCACTTGTGAGAGTCCAGAATCTTAAGGTTTTAGTCTCAGCTAAGGGTAGGGGGTGAGGGAAGAGATGGAGATTGATTCAGAGGCAGCATGGTGTCCATAGGTGTGGAGACCTGATTCCAGGCAAGGGAAGGCAAAAGCTTGCCTATCAGAGCTCAACATCCCAGACATGGAGTCCAAAGGTGTAGAGTGAAGGGATGGGGATGGTGGCCCAAGTGGATGCAGCATGTTATAGAAATGAAGTTTCTGAAGTTCTAGACACAGAAAAGAATTACTTTGGGCCATGTGACTAATGAAGGAAGGAGGAAAGAGGGAATATTTAGTAGGGACTTACTGTAAGCCAGTGTCTATCATATGTCTATACCAATCAATCACTTTTCAAATATCTCATTTAGCCCTCACAAAAACATTGTGAAGTAGGTTCTATAATTATTACCATTTTATAGATGAGAAATCTGGGGCAGAAAGAGCCCAATTGACTTACCCAGGGTCACATAGCTAGTGTCTAGAAGTAGAGAGCATTGAACTTGGAATTTAGGCCAATATTACAGGAATAATGAAGCTAAAGATACGGGATAAGGATAACAGAAATTAAGCTCAAGAACTTTTATTTAGCTCTCTGACAATGAAAAAACTCCTGAAAGATATTACTTTTTGTGGTGGTTGTTGTTGTAATTTAGGTGGTGACGTAGCATAGTGATCACATACATAGTGTTCTTATTTCAGTCATAACAGCTTGGTTAATGTAACATTTATTGATATTCCTTCCTTAAGCATGTTTTTATTTTTTCTACTTTAGATATTCCATTCATAATTATTATGGGGGAGGGTGTGATTAAACCTCCCCTTTTTAAAGAGAGGATGTGATCATTAAACTGTTTTGCTCATTTAATAGACTAAAACCTATTTATTTGAGAGCAAGAGAGAGCCCCACAGAGCTAAAATTTCCCCACAGTCATTGCTTCTACATTTGTTAAAATGAAAGGAATAGAACAAGGAACATTAAGAAAATCTTTTCCAAACTGAGTGGAGCTAAAATTCAGTTTGATGTGTGGGGAGGCCTTGCAATTGCTCCAACTGAATACAGGAATATAGATAATTGGAAAACAGTGTGAAATGAGAACTGCTGAAAGTTTTAACCAGATGATAATTGTTTTGGGGTAGATGTAAAATAAATGACCAGAGGTGTCCATTTTTTTAGAGAGCTGCTATTTATACAAATTCCATTCCCAAGAGACATTGACACTTTATCATAACCTCTTATTGTATAGACTACATAAAAGATGCACATACATGAAAATTCCCTCCACCAACACAGATTATAATCCAAAATGAACCTACAACATTTTTCTGAAATTCAAAAAAGTTAAATGACTTGTGCAAAGTTGCCCACCCAATAATGTCAAAGATGGGTTTTAAAGTCAACTAGTATTTATTAAGTATCTAGTATGTCTAAGACACTGTGCTAAGTGCTATAGACACAAAGCAGGACAAAAAACAATTCCTCCTCTCAAGGACCTCACAGTCTAATGGGATAGACATCAAATGAATAAATACATACAAGCAAGGTTTGTGTAAGATAAATGGGATATAATTCCAGATCTAACTCCTTCTATCTTGTTTGAGATGAGTTACTTTGCTCTCAATGGGATCCTTCACTCCATATTGTCTGGTATATATTTTCCCATGTATACTTTTTCTGATTTCTGTTTTGCTGTGATTGGATAAACAAGTTGTGTTCATTGTGGAGCTGGTATTGGCTGGGAAAGGAGCCAAGCTTTGGATATAAAGCTTGAGGACCTCCTTTCCCCCCAGTAATGAAATAGTAATCAAAAATTAGCATGAACCTGCTCATATCCCTTAAATTAACAATAGCAGGAAGCAGAAAGATGTAATTATAGACCAGTATCTTCTCTTTCTGTGGAGAGAAGATTGGCTTCCTTTCCAAATTTTATTTTCACTTCTGGCAGAAATTAAAGTCTCTCTTGAAGAAGCATGGGGATGAGGGTGAGGGGAAAGAGTTTAGATTTGACTTTTCTGCCTCCATGAAGACACCCCCCATGCCATAGATGACAATATAGCCCTTCTGAAATATATGGGTATTCTCTACACAAGGCTTTGTCACATGTACACTCTTTTAAAATATTTATTGATTTCTTTTATATCACCTTTATCATATGTCAGGATAGCTTGGATAGAGTTCCTGATCTTCATGAATTCAAATCTGGCCTCAGACACTAGCTGTGTTTCCCTAGTTAAGCCACTTAATCCTGCTTACCTCAGTTTCTCATCTGTAGAATGAACTGGAGAAAGAAACAGCAAACTACTCTAGTATTTCTGCCAAGAAGACCCCAAATGGGGCAATGAAGAGCCTGAAAAATGACTCAACAATAACATGTTGTTTCTCAGTTTCTCCTTCCCTTCTTCCCTACCAATCATCCAATTACAACAAATACATTTTCTTTCTTTCTTTTACTTTTATTTGTAAAAGAAAATTTAAAAGACAGAAAAAGCCAATTTGGTTGCAGCTAGCATTTATATAGCACTTTGAGGAGTTACAAAACACTTTATATATGTGGTCTCACTTGATCCTCTCAATAGTTTTAAGAAATAGGTCCTATTATAACCTTCCTTTTATAAGTGAAGAAATTGAGGCCCAAGGGAAATGAAGTGATTTATCTACATTACCAAGCTAATATTAATAATAATATCTGTGACAGGTTTTGAACTTAGACCTTCCTGATTTTTATACTTGATATTGTATGTATTGTAAGATATATTAATATATGACACATTGCCTAAGGTATCGTATAATCTTATATGTAGCATTAGATACTCTTTCCACAACAAAGAAGGAAGAAAAATAATTGAGCATCTTTTTTTTTTTTTTTGCAAGAGGGAAAGCTTTGTCATTATAATTAATTCTGCAGCTTTGAGTTTTATTTTATTGTTCTTTTCATTTATATTGTTTTCATCATTATGTACATTTTTTCTGTTTCTGCTTATTTTGTTTTACAGGAGTTCATGTTTTCTCATGCTTTTCCGTATTAATCATATTCCCTATTTCTTTTGTGTTAAACTTTATTACGTTTAGTGTAACATGATTTGTTGGGTCATTCTTCAATCAAAAGTCATTCCTTCTATTTCCAAGGTTCTATTCATTCTCAAACTTACTTGGTTTTCACACCAGGATGTTATTCTAGAAATGTAAATGTGTCAATTCTGATATTTCTGCATGGCTAAAATTGGTAACACTTAAAGCTTGGCATAGGACTCTAATAATGCTGATTATGGTGGAAGAATTAACTCTTGTTCTTATCATTTAGTGTACTCTATAATTCATTATAGTATCATACCTCAAAATAATCACAGCCTTTTAGATTCATGCTTAGTTTGTGATCTGTTAAGCTTGTTAAGCATAAAATTTTGCTCCTTTCTTGACTGAAATTTATCTTTATTCACAATCACCTTCCCAGCTTTTCAAGATCACTGGAATTTATAGGTCCATCTAAATTAAGATTTTATATCATTTTCTGAATTTTTTGTTTTTTTTGAAAATATTATAGTAAACACTCCTGAAAATATAGATGAATTCTTTTTCTTATGGATTGATCTAAATGTAGGTTTCCTGGCCAGTCCTTATCTTATTCTTTTCCCCAACTCTTTCTGGATGCTTAATGATCCTTGCTTAAAATTTCTTGTCTACCTTCCATTTCACCTGAAGTTGAGATAGGATGACAATGTATTTTTAGTAGTAGAGATACACTAGTTCATTCTGCAGTTCTTATATATAATCATGGCTATGTGCAATGAAAATGTAGAATAAAATAGTATCAAGACCAGGAGTAACTTCTGTGGATTCAAAGGTTATTCTTAATTTATCAGAAACCATTTTACTACTAGAGGATTATTTTTAAAGTTATTTAGCAGTCAAAGCAAACAATTTTTAAATAAGATAAAACTGTTTTTTAAAGTTTAAATCCTAAGCTTAATAAATTTGTTGACCCCAAAACTATAGAAACCAAATTGGATCTTAAAAATAATAATGCTAAAAATTGAAAAGTAACCTATATCTTTATGATCAGCGAAAATATTGGCAAAAAGTTCAAGAATAAGAGACTGAATTGCTGATAAGGAATTTGCAGGTTCTTGACCTTTATGTTTCATGGACTTTTTTGATAGTCTATTCAAGCCTCTGAACCTCTTCTCAGAATGTCTTCAAATGAATAAAAATATATAGGATTGCAAAGGAATCTAATTATATTTAAATAAAGAAATAATTTCTTTCCCCATTCAAGTTCTTGGATCTCTTTATAATTTAAGTTAGAACTCTATGATAGAGCCACTGATTTAAGAAAAATTGGCCCAGATCCAGATGTTAAAGAAGAACTTCATCAGCAACTTGATTGAGTAGACACAACTATATCCCATGGTGAGTCATCCTATGCGAAGTCAAAGAATAAGAATACATACTATGTGGTAGGAGAGGTAAGATAAGTTGTAAGGAGGAGGAGGAGGAGGCTGAGGAAGAAATTGAGGAAAAGGGAAAGAGTGATGGACAGTAATGGAGGAGAAGAGACACTTGAATCTGGGAAAACTGGGAAAAACCTCCTGCAAAGAAAAGTGTTATCTTGTAATAGTTTTTTTTTTATTTTTCAAAATACATGCAAAGATAGTTTTCAACATTCACCCTTGCAAAACCTTGTGTTCTATATTTTTCTCCCTCCCTCCTACCTCCCCTTTCCCTAATCAGCAAGCAATCCAATATAAATATGCATGATTCTTCTAAACATATTTCCACAATTATCATGCTGCACAAGAAAAATCAGATCAAAAGGGAAAAATTAAATAGAAAAAAAAACAAGCAAACAACAGCAAAAACAAGTGAAAATACTATGTTGTGATCCACACTCAGTTCCCACAGTCCTTTCTCTGGATGTTGATGGCTCTCTCCATCACATCTATTGGAATTGGACTGAATCACCTCATTGTTGAAAAGAGCCATGCCCATCAGAATTGATCATTATATAATCTTGTAGCCATGTACATTGATCTCCTGGTTCTGCTCATTTCACTCAGCATCAGTTCATGTAAGTCTCTCAGGCCTCTCTGAAATCATCCTGCTGGTCATTTCTTATAGAATAACAATATTCCATAATATTCATATTCCATAATTTATTCATCCATTCCCCAATTGATGGGCCTCCAATCAGTTTCCAGTGCCTTGCCACTACAAAAAGGGCAGCTAAAATAATTTTTGCACATGTGGGCCCTTTTTCTTTTTTATGATCTCTTTGGGATACAGACCCAGTAGAGACACTGCTTGATCAAAAGGTATGCACAGTTTGATAGCCATTGGGAATAGTTCTAGATTGTTGTCCAGAAAGTTTGGATCAGTTCAGAACTCCACCAACAATGTATTAGTGTTCTAGGTTTCCCACATTCCCTCCAGCATTTGTCATTATCTTTTCCTGTCATCTTAGCCAATCAGAGAGGTGTAATCAATAGTTAGTTAGAACATTTTTTATGATGAGAAATGGCTTTAATTTCTTTGAAAATTGTCTCTTCATATCCTTTAATCATTTTCAGGAGAATGGCTTGTATTCTTATAAATTTGAGTTCTAATATAATAAAATATATCATATCATATATATATGATATAATATAAATTCTAATTTATGAATTAGAAATGAGGACTTTGTCAGAACTCTTATATATCAAATTTCTTTTCCCAGTTTTTTGTTTCCCTTTTAATCCTGGCTGTGTTGGTTTTATTTGTTCAAAAACTTTTCAATTTAACATAATTTGAATTATCCATTTTGCATTTCATACAGAGTAGAGTCTTGAAGGAAAACAAGAAAACTTAGCGATGGAAAAAAAGGGAAGAACATGGATCAGGGGAAGATCATGCAACTACACCAAAGGAGAAAGTTCCCATATGGATGAAAGCATGAATCCATTGAAGTTTGAAGAATTAATGCACAAAACTATCTTATTCTTCCAATGATGCACTTGTTATAAATGGTCCTGATTCATTCTCCAAAGCACACCTGGCAAGACTGACTTTAATGACAATTATTTGTGATACTGTCTATACTTGAAAGTAATAAAGCTGAAATGCTATAAAAAGTTAGAGATTCAGATTTTTTCACTGCTTAATACAAGTTAATTAAGTGGGATGGTGACTTGTGACTAACTTCTAAGTAGCCTAAAACAGTTCATGCCCATACTAAAAGAGACAATGAGTATAGTCCAACTCAAACAATGATAGAATTTTGTTCACTAATTTAAATGTAAATACTGTTTAGTTTAATCTAATTTAATTTAATAAACTTGATCCTACTAGATCATGAATTTGGAACTAGAAGGAACCTCAGAAATCATGTGATACGACATTCTCTTACTTTTTCCTTCCTTTGTTTGACAAGCTTCTATTAAATCGTTGCCCTGTATAAGACACCATGTTATGAATTTGGGCTATGGAGACAAAAAAAGACACGTCTTCTCTACCTTCAAATGGGAAAGGAGAGAGACCACATATATACATAGAGGTAAGTAAATTTAAAACCTACACAAATGATGTGTGTGTAGAGAAAAGAGAGGGGGGTGAGAGAGAGAAAGGAAGGAAAGAGAAAAAGAGGAGAGAGGCAGACAGAGACAGACAGAAACACAGAGGGACACACAGAGAGACATAGAGACACACAGAGAGACAGAGAGAAGCAGAGAGACATAAACAAGACAGAGACAGACATGTTAATGGAGACAATATGAAACAGGAGAGAGAGAGATGGAGATAGGAAGAGAAAGGAGACTGAGGGAGAGAAAAAAGAAACTAAAAACTAAGGAAAAGGGGATAGAAAGGCCTTTGATGGATAAATAAAGAATGTGAAACCTAAAGAGGAATAAACATTATTTCTGGCACACAGTAGGCACTTAATGAATGCTTGTGGTTGACATGAATCAGCTTAGTCCTGGGAAATATTTATAGACTTGAGATTTGAACCTAGATTCTCTTTAATTCCTATGCTTTTTTTTCTACTGTCACATTGCTTCCAGGTAGGAGGGCTGAAGGAAGGGAGAAAAAGGAAAAATAATTAGGGCCAGAAAGCAGAGATCCTGCATCTGGATAGAAATGGAGTTCTGAAAAATCACAAAGAGAATTAAAATGGACTCCTCCTGGATTTTTCCCAGTTTATACTTGCAGTATTACTATAACCAGCTGGTAGTTCTGCTTGCCTCAAGTCTCTCCCTTTACATTTAGTGAATAAAGGGGTCTGCCCAATCTTCCCTCATCTCCTACTCATTAATTCTAGTGGTTCTCTATTGCCTCCAGAATTAAATACAAAATCTTTTTTGGCATTTAGTGCCCTTTATAATCTAGGTCCCTTCTTCCTTTCCAGTCTTCTTACACCTTATTCCCCACAAAGATGTTCTCTTTGATTCAGTGACACTGTCTTCCTTGCTTTTTCTCAAACAAGAAGCTTCATCTCTTGACTCCAGACATTTTTCCTGGCTGCCCTCATGCCTGGAATGTATTCCTCTTTCATTTTTGACTGCTCAGTTTCCTACTTCCTTTAAGTCCCAACTAAGATCCTACCTTCTTCTACAGGAAGCCTTTCCCAGTCCCTCTTTATTCTATTGCCTTCCCTCTCTTGAGCATTTCATATTTATACTACACTTTTTTGCATATATTTCTTTGCATCTTGTCTCCCCATTAAATTGTGAACTCTTTAAGGAAAAAGGCTGTCTTTTGCTCCTTTTTATATTTTTTCTGCTTAGCATTGTGCCTGGAATACACTCAATAATAAATGTTCATTGACTGACTCACTCAGAGCTTCTTTCCTCCTCTTCCCTAGTTCTATGAAGAAGTTAAAATGTTGAAAGTTTAAAACATAGTGAATTTGGAAAAATAAACCTTTAAGAAAAGATCTCTTGGTTTTAGAGTTAGTTATTCCTAGCTACTTTATATGAGAAGAATTTAAATGACAGTGATAATGGCTGTTTTTACCCTAAAAAATGGCATTTTATTCTAATCAATGCGGCTAGAGCCTAGAGCTGTAATTTAATTGGTGATAGATTTCCCAGAGCTTAAAGTCCTTCTATTAATGCAACTCAACAACATCTTTGTAATTCATATTACTAAGGAAATTCCTGGGGATATTGAGAAGTTACTTGCTCATAGTCACACAGTATGTGTTGCAGTCTAGTATTTCTAACTTCAAGTCAGCTTTCTTTGCCATTTTGTGGTGGTTTTTGTTGAAACCTCCAATAATTATACTAAAAATAATGGAAATAAAAATGCCTATTTACATTGGACTGTTCTTAATGTACATTTTGGAATGATAAAATGGAATAAATGATTTAAGTTATCCTAATAAAAACAAAATTAGTAAAACCTAATGCCATCAATCTAAGGAAATGATAGAAAAATTAATACTTTGATGCCAAAATGTGAGATAAGATTGATTTGTATTCTTAGAACGCATGACAGGTCAAAAAACTACAAAAATGTGTTTTGAAAAAATCATAAATCATTATGGAGAAATAATAAAGGGCTATAGTAGATATACACAATAGTTTGACTACAAATCACACATGGTTTCTATCCTAGGATAGATCCTATGAATTGACCAAGATCCCAAAGTAGATTCAAAAGGCACTTCATGGTCACCAGCCACATAAACTAAACCAAAAATATGTTGGCAAAGAAAAATCAAATGAATGGGTGAGTAATCTGGATTTATTTGAAGTAGAGGGGTTTCTAATGGCAATTCCAGAACAAACTTGATCAGTGTAGATTATTCAAGGAAATGGAAGCAGTGTAATAAACCTCTGTAAGCTGTAAAAAAATAGCACCTACTGAATATCTAAGATATATGACCCAATGGCTGTAATTATATAGCAGAAATTCATTAACTTTCTTTGGTTGAAAGACAACAAATTTCTTTATTATGAATATAGATCTTAAAATATTCTGGAGAACTCAACCAATCAACTCTAATGAGTTGAATTGGAATATTAATGAAGAGCAAATATATTTCCCAGATATAACAATATTTCATAGAAGCTTATGAAAAGTATTTTACATACATTAATATATATGTAGTCATCTCAAATTCTCATAATGTCTAAGCTTAATAAAACATAGAGCTTAATAAGTAATAAGTAATAAAGGATATTTTAATAAGTATAAAGGTTAAAAATCTGGATGAAGAGATAAAAACAATATGGGAACAGGACAAGGAACATATCTTTGTTGTTCTATCTCCCTATCAAAGTTTTAACAATGGTGCCCCGAATGAGTCTACAAAGAAAGAACATATATCCCAATACTTTTATGCAACCACCAGAAATGCCTCAATTTGCTCAAACTTTGTACTAGTTTACAGAACACTGAATATAAATGAGGTAGATAAGTGGTGTAGAGTATATTGCACAGGACTTGGAGTTAGGAAGGCTTAAGTTTACATCTTGACTTAGACACTAGTTCTGAGACTTAACCATTTGTATTCTCAGTGTTCTCATCTATAAAATGGGGATGATAATGGGGATAAAATGGGGACCTACCTTGCAATGTTGTTGTGATGATCAAAAGAGAAAACACATATAAAATGCTTCATAAATGTTAAAATGCTATATAAATGCTAGGTATTATTAATAATAGCATGATAGTGATTTGTCCTAGAACTATTTTAGTCTGAAACTCATTGAAAAAGATGAGAATAAAAAAAACCCTCACATTTGACATAGCCCTTTGTTCACATAGTCAACTAATTCATATCTAATCATTATTTATAGTAGCTTTAGTAGGGATTTTTTAAATGCATGTTTCTAAAAAAGTGTACACAATTGTTTTATATATATATATGTACATATATATATGTATATGAAATTGAGATTCATTTCTTCCCCCAGGAACAGAAGTAAGATATTAAATGTTTCAGCAAAAAATTTATTGAGGATAAGTAAAGTTTAAGTTTTTTAAAAGCAAGAAATTTTTTTCCCTTATCAGCCACTTTTAGTATGACTTGGGGAAACAAGAAAATAGGAACATTTTAAAGAATTTTATGGTTAGGATTCATGAAAAGAAATAGTGACACTTTAGTTAACAGGGAGAAATGTAGGATTGTATATTTTGGATGCAGTTTAGTAAAATTTTTTTTCATTTTAGTTGGTTATTTGCCTGTTAAAAAGTGGAACAAAAATGGTATTGAGCCTCTTTTTTGCAGTTGCCTTAAATAGACAACTGACTTGTATTTTCTGTCTGCTCCAGAATTCCACTGGCTCTCTTCCTGGGAGGAAACTCCTAGTCAATAAATACATAGAGAATGATAGGGAAATGTGAAGGGGGGAGTGATGGCAATTTCAGTGCAGAACAAATCAGGCTTTGGTGTAGCTTTGGTAAAATGGATAGGTATTTTTCTGCAAAAAAGAGCCTAATATTGGAAGATAAGCTCCACTTGGTTGTAAATTAAATAGCTCAAAGCACAGAAGAATATTTTGTAAGGAAAGAGTCTTGTGATTCTTCCAAACGTGTCTATCTTCTTGTAATTTATCCTAATGATCCTTATAAGAATACCTGAACAAATAATCTGGAGATACAAAGCCAGGCAGGGAGTCAAGAAGATTTCAGTTCAAAACCTGCCTTAGACATTTAGTAGCTGTGTAACTCCAAGGAAATTAACTCTTTTAAGTTGGGTTATAGGACAGCTAGATAGCACAATGGATAGAGCACTGGTCCTAAAGCCAGGAGGACCTGAATTCAAATCTGACTTAGACACTTAAAACTTACTAGTTTTGTGACCCTAAGCAAATCATTTAACTCCAATTGCCTCACAAAAAAAGGTAATGTGAGATTGATTTAGGATAATTGATAATTGATATGAGATAATAATGGGATCACAGGGGCTGATATAAAACAAAATGAGATAATATTTATGAATTACATTGCAAATTTTAAAGTGCTATATAAGTATTGGCTATTATTATTACAAATAATCTGGCAATTCTTCTCTGGTTTACCATCCTCCCATCAAGAAAATTAATAGGCTCTCATTATTCCAGATGAATAGAGAGCTCCAAAGAGGAAAAAAAATGTCTCACTTTAGAAAGTTTGCCATGGAAAAGGTTGAGTAAGTTGGAAACTGCATGTCTGGATATATTTAAAAGATGTTTTAATAATGATGGGTGAATGCTAGGAGCATCTACCCAGGAGAAATATAAGACACAAACATCTGCCATTTCTGGGCAGAAATCTAGTTCTGTGAAGACTGAATAGTGCTATATTTGCAAGTTCAGGTAATATATTGGGTCATTAGTTTACCTCAAATTCTGAGCCATGAACAGCGTGATACAAAATTAAGATTATACATTTTTTTTTACAGAAGTGTCTCTATTTAGGAATGAATTCAGGTTCCCACAGGTTAGCAACACTTGGCTAAGCAAATAATATCACTTTTCTGTACTCTGAATTTTCTGCAAAGAATTTGAAGTAGGCATAATAGCTCCAGCTGATGTATGATTTTATTTTAATTTATTTTTTTAAATTGCCTTTGTCCTCTTTCTTGATTTGGAAAACATGTGACTGGGCAGAAAAATAAGTTTTATCTATCACAGTATTAGTTTGTTATGTATATTGAGCCATAAATTTGGGGAGCAATAACAGTGATGGGCTAATAATTCTGGTTAGTACATGATATTGGTTATGATGACAATGTGAAGTCCTGTGCCTTCAAGAAACAGGCACTTTTTTGGTTCTCTGAAAATGGTCTGGACTTTAGATGGGAGAATTTAGGAAGAGTAGTACTGGATTTTTCAGTTGAATAACTTTCATTTTGTTCTCGTATTTCCCTGGGGTGTTGTCTAGCAGACACTGCAGAATACCATTCTTATTTTATTTTCACATTATATGATAATTTTTCCCCTAACTCTTTTCTCTTTAATACTTTGCCTCTGATTTCTTATTTAGCCTGAGATAGTGAATGGGGTTTAAATAGTGAATGGATTTAGAGTAAGATTTAACTAAGTTAAGATTTGTCCAAAATGGGGAAATAAAATGGAAAATTATCCACATTTTTTTTACCCAACTTCGAATCCCATACATGTGAGAAACTTTTAAACATTTTTGGAACCATGTCATTGAACTCTTCAAAACCTCTTTTTGTAAAAGGACAGAGTGAGTGTTTGCCAAGGGTCACCATTGAAAAACCCAATAAAGAATTAGCAATGAACCCTCAATCACCCAAAAGCTTAGGCTGGAATCCACAATAGGAATTCATTCTTTTAAATATATATCAAACCAGAAAAGTAATTCTTTTATTCACAATTTAAAAAAGGCAAATTGTAAATATTCAATGAATTAAGTATGTGATAATTTGGTTATTTCTCTTATACTCTGTGTTTGTTATACTACAAAAGTAATGCATCCAGAACCCTTATGCAACCATTGCTGGCAACTCAAGGAATAGTTACTAGAGAACAAAATCGTAAACTTATACTTGGCATTCACCAACATCTTGATGTCTATTCATATTTACAAATAAACATAAAAGTATGGAGAAGGATAAATTGAGATTCAACAAATTTATAAAAATAATGATAATAACTCCCAATTATATATAGCACTTTATAATCAGCAAGGCTCTTTAAATAACATATTATTGTTCAGGCATTTCAATCTTGTCTGACTCTCTGTGATCCCATTAGGCTTTATTTTTTGGCAGATACTGAGTGGCTTGTCATTTCCTTCTCTGGCTCATTTTAAAGTTGGGGAAACTGAGACAAACAGGGTCAAATGACTTAACCAAGATCATACAGTAAGTATCTGAGGTTTGGTTTGAACTCAGGTTTAGGTGGCTATAGAACAGGACTAAAAATCAAGAAAAAATCATCTTCATGAGTTTGAATTTGGCCTCAGATAACTTTCTGTGTGACCCTGGATGAGACAAATGGGTTATGGAGAGTTGGATATGACTGAAGCGATTCAATGATAGGTTTTTGATTCCAGATCCAATGTGTCATCTAATTGACCTTGAAATAGCATACATTAGCTTCTTGTATCCTCACAACAACCCTGTGAAGTAGATGTTATTATTTTCCCCATTTTACTCATGAGAATACTTAGATTGAGAGATGTGAAATGATTAGCCAAGAGTTACACAATAAATATGTGAGGCAGGATTAAAACCAGATTTTCTAACTTTAAGTCCAGCTCTCTAGATACTATACAATACTGACAAGCTTTAGGTCTATCTTTATTAAGAGAGACCAAATGTCTAGGACTATAGAAATCTGTTTTATTCTGCTCTGATGAAACTGCATCTGCATTATTGGATTCAATTATGGGCATCACATTTTAGAAAGGACTTAGAAAAACTCTATTTTAGCTAAAGCAGAAGTTCTTAACCCAAGATCCATGGACCAAGTAGAATTCAAAAGTTCTATGAGGTTGCATTAAAAAAAATCTTTATTTTCCCTAGCTTCTAATTGAAATTTAACATGGGATTTTTAAAAATCATTATTCTGAGAAGCCGTCCATAAACTTCATTAGGCTGCAAATGGAATCTAGGACACGCAAATGGATTAGAATACTTGATCTAAAGGTTAATAATCAGAACTGTATAGGGATTTAAGATTATATCATATGAGAATTTGTTGAAGGAATATGGAAAATTTATCTCAAAGAAGAGGAGATTTAGGGAAGGTCAAATAGCTATCTTAAAATATTTGAAGAGGTATAACAGGGAAGAGTGATCATACTGAATCTATTTGTCCTCAAGGGCCAGAATTGGAAACAAAGGTTTTTATGGACAAAGATATTTAAGCTTGGAATAAGTGAAAACTTCTTAAAATTTCCCAAAGGAAAGTGAAGGAAAACTTCCTAAAAATCAAATGCAATCACATATACAAAAAATTATTGATAGCTCCCCTTTTTATTGTGGCAAAAAATGGCAACTGAGAGATTCTCATCAGTTGGGGAGTGTTGAATAAGTGGCATATGAGAGGGAATGCTGTAAGAAATAATGAAGGGGATGGTTTCAGAAAAATCTAGGAAGATTTATATGAATTGTTGCAACATGAAGTGAGCAGAAGTAGAAAAACACTATACACATTAATAGCAATATTGTTACAATTATACTGTGAAAGACTTAGTTACTCTGCTCAATACAATGATCCAAGACAATTCCAGAGGACTCATGATGAAAAATGAGTCCTCTCTCTCCCCAGAGAGAGAACTCTGTGAGCAGATAGAATCATGTCTTTTCACTTTATTTTTCTTACCTTCATGGAAATACATTTTGTATGTGAACTCCTTGAGATCAGAGACTGTCTTTTGTTCTTTTTTTGCATCCTCTGAGTTTAGCATAATGCTTCCCATATAGTAGGAACTTAATAAATAATATGTATATAGTATGCATAAAGGGTTTTTTATTTCTTGTCTTCTTAATGGGTGGAGAGGGATTTAGAGGAAAGGAGAGAATTTGGCATGAAAAAAAAGGTGGAATGGGATATCTTCACAGAACTCTTGAGTGCCTTCTAACCACAATAAAAAGTAATTGGGAAATATTTGACAAAAAAAAAACAAACAAAACAAACAAACAAAAAAACCCCAAACCAAACCAAACCAAAACAAAACACAACAAAAAACCCCAAAGACATGGTTTTCTAAATTAACATGCAGCCAAAAAGGACCCTTATGTATAGTTTAATAGACCCCAGTTTCTGTTTGAGTGTGACACCTCTGTTGTAAGAGATTACATTTTAGGTACGAGTTGGACTAGATGTCCTACTGGGTCCCTTTTGAGCCTGAAATTCTTTGATACAGTAATCCCACTTCTGTAATGAGTGTTATAGAATTTATTGTCTACTGCTGAAAAAAAAACTCTGCATTAATATGCCTAAAGTATAAATTTATGTTGACATCACCTTTGCAATTTATATTTGCTGTTACATTAAAAAATAAGTTTTTAGTCCCTAATGGTTTTATCTTTGGTTGTTTTTACAGACAAATAGTGGGGAAAATTTCTTTATCCATTTTGGATGTTCTTTAAAGAGGAAGAAAAAATGACTCATTGCTTATTTAGAAGATTTAGAGGTAAAAAGGACCTTAGAGATCATGGAGAAATCCTTCATTTTATAAATGAGGAAACTGAGATTAGAGTGATTAAATAATTTGCCAAAAGTCACACAGATTTTAATTAGTAGAGGAGGTATCCAAACTTAATGCTCACTCTAAATCTAGCAGATGACCCATTATAACACATTGCTATTCTTAATATTAAATAATTAATCAGACCTTAATAATTAATAATAAAGATGCAATTTATGGAAACATAGATTTTTATCTCCCCTAGCTCTCCTTAGTTAGACTCTGCACCTCAGTCACTTAATTCTGTTAGATGGCTTTTACTTTAACTCATCAATAACTGTATTTCCATCCTGCATCCTGGCCATCTCCATGTTATGCAATCTAACAAGATTCATAACTTTTCTTCTTCAATTAAAATTTAAGCTCCTTGAAAGCAGGGATTATTTTGCCTGTTTGTATTTATATTTTAATGTTTAATACTCTACCTGTACCTGGGATATAGAAAGCACTCAATAAATCCCAACCAATCAATCTATCTATTTTATCTCAGAGTTAAGTAATGGAATACAACCCATATCGATTTCAAACCCATATCAATACATATCAAAATTAGCCTGACAAATGTCTGACAAATGGTCAACGGATATTTGCTTGAAGACCTCTTATAAGGAAGAACCCAATATCTTCCATGACTGCTCACTTTTAAATAGCTCTAATTATTAGGAAGTTTTTCTTTATATAAGGAGTAAATTTTCATTGTCGAAATTTCGACCCATGTCTCTGAGTTCTGTTTCCTAGGACCAAGTAGTACAAGTCTAATTATACTTTCACATGAAATTCTTCAAATACTTGTACCCAGTGTTGAACACAGTTTTCCAGATATAATCTGATCAAGACCAGATACAGTTGTATTATCTTGCATTGTAGACATGAACTATGTTGTTGCTAAATAAGATCTCATTTGCCAATGACACTATTGCCTCAAATTGATACTGCCATCCACTGAAAGCACAGGTTCTTTTTCAGAGAAACTACTGGTTAACCATGCTTTTCTCATTCTGTGTTTTTGATGTTCTTAGTTTGAATTCGAGTTTAAAATTACACTTACTGTATTGAATTCCAATTTAGTAGATTATGCCAGTTGTTCTGGACCCTTAAAAACTTTTTTTTTTGGCAACTAACATTGTTATCCACTTTTTTAGCTATCCTTTCCAATTCTGAGTCATCTGACATTTCTATAACCATTCTATTTATGCCTTGAAGATGTCATTAATAAAAATGGTAAGTAGCACATGATCAAGAACTACTCCCTAGAGATCTTCCAAAATGACATTCTCTTTGGAATAGCCATCTAAAAAACTCTGAATCCAAATACCTACACTTTCATATCTTTCCATCTCTTCCATATCTTTTTCACAAGGAAAACATAAGAGAATTTGACAAATTCCCTGCCAAAATCTAGATCAAATGTGTATATCCACACACACATGTAGATGTGTATATATGTCTATTCACACATGACTATGGATATCTATCTATCTATCTATCTATCCTTGATCTCCTAAATTGGTAAACAAGTAAAAATAAAGAAAAATGCTATTTGATCTGTTCTTGTTAATTTCACATTAATGTTTTGTGATCAGCACTTTAATCTTCAGATATATGATAATCATTTCTTTAATAATCTGATCTAGAATTTTGTCTGGTATAAAAGTCAGGTTCTTTAGCCTGTAGTTTACTGAATTTATTCTTCTCTTTTGTTTGGAAATTATTGTGAGACTCTATACTTTTTAATCATATTGTAAAACATATGGTAAAAGTAGAATTATCTTTTTATAATCATGTTGAGTGGGAGTTTACTTTAAAGAAAGGGGACACTGGTCAATTTCTTTGTGATTTTAAGTTTCTGGATAAAAGCAAAGGCAAATCTTCATCTAAACCCTATGGAGGAAGAGGGTAGTCCTTTTGTAGTCTCTACAAGGTACAATATCTTGTTATCATTCTCTATTGAAGATCATAGAGAATTCTAAGGAGATTATCCCTCTATCAAGGGGAACTTCCTAGGGTGAAATTTCAGCTGATGGGCATGAGAACAAAGAATGATCAGTGATATAGAGCAAATGCTAATGTTAACAAATCCTTGAATAGATTTTATGTAAAAAGTCTATGACCTCTTGATCTAGGCCACTGCTGGGGATTAGTGACAAAATTGGATTTATAATCATTTATTTGGTGCATATGATGTTTCAGGCTCTTGGCCTTCCTGATTATTTTATCTCAGAAGATTTATAAGTGACCTTGACACAACTTTCCCACCATTTTATGATTGTTCATATTGTTTTATGTTTACATTAATATTAATAAATAGTAAACATTAACAATTTATATGATTTGTTTTTTCATTCCTTCATTTTTGGGGTTGTTTTTAGATAGTCTTAGTAGTAGAAATTCCTCAGAAAATTTCTGGAACTTTGACAGTAAGAGGTGGGATGCCTAACTATTACTGTGTGAGGAGGCTGGATACACCACAATATTGATCTTTTCTCCCTGATTTTGCAACTTGAATAGTCCCCAGGACTTGCCTTGGCCCTCATCCCCCCCTCTTTTTTTCCCTCAGAATGGTAACTGCCTATAGATTTCTTTCCTTGAGTTTTTGATCTAGTCACTATGGGTGTAGTAATTATATTTATGTTCTCTTATGTT
The DNA here is from genome assembly GCA_023553655.1 of Myrmecobius fasciatus. Taxonomy (NCBI): domain Eukaryota; kingdom Metazoa; phylum Chordata; class Mammalia; order Dasyuromorphia; family Myrmecobiidae; genus Myrmecobius; species Myrmecobius fasciatus. The sequence continues at coordinate 499,703 of JAJPUD010000551.1, forward strand.
CTGTATTGGAATCTTAATGTATAATTTTAAAGTGATTTTTAATTGCTTTTTAAACTTTGAACCTGTTGGACTAGACAAATTTAAATGCTACTTACAATACTATTGCATACTTTTGTATCTTTATTATAAAGTCTAAATTGTATTGGTTGTATTTCCACAAAGTTCTCATTATTTTTACTCTAGTAATTAATTCTCCCTTACAGATGAGATTTAGATCTAATAGATTTTTTCTTGTTCTTTTTGCTACTTTTTAAAAGATTAAATTATTAATAAAATAAGTACAAAATAAACAGTTCTGCTCCGAGAGAGGGGAACATTCTAAATGTCTGACCTACTTTTCATGGTTAAATCAAGGCTTTCTCCCAAGCTTGTGATCTATTTCTCATATTTCTCAGATATTTTCTTTCTTTCTCCAGATATTCCATACTTTATTTCAAGAAAACATTGCTTCTTCTGCCTCTGTTGGTCTTCTTTTTTATGTGCTCATATATATATATATATATGTATATATATATATATATAGTACACAAAACTTATATCTGTCTCTACATATGGTCTATGTACATATACCATAAATGTATGTATATATTATTTCCCAATTTCATGAAAACAGTTTTAACATCTTTAAAAATATTTGAGTTTCAGATTCTCTTCCTTCCTTCTTCCTCACCTCCTCCTTGAGAAGGCAAGCAACTTGGCAGTTATTTTATATGTTAAGGCACACAAAACCTTTTTTTCTTTCCCATCTTTAAAATAATTTGGACAGTATGCTTTTTGGTACAGGTATTTTTAGTATTGGTTAATGGTGCCTTTTAGTAAAATATTTCTATTTACCCCTTTTAATTAAGTCTAGTTTTGCTTTGGCTAAGAACATGATTGCTATTCCTGCCTTTTATATTTCAATTGAAGCATCCAGATTCTGATTTAGTACCTTGTTTTATTTCTGTGTATTTCAGTTTCAAATGTTTTTTTTTAAACAATATATTGTTGGATTCTGGTTTTTAATTCATTCTGCTATCCACTTCCTTTTTATAAGTGTCTTCAGCCCATTCACATTTACAATTATGGTTACTGAGTTTGCATTTCCTTCAATCCTATTTTCCTTCTGTTTATCCTTCTCTCTTTTTTAATGCTATATTTTCTCTAAAGTCTGTTTTTCATCCAACCACTACCTTCTTTTATCTGCTGTCCCTTTTGTTATCTTCCCCCTTTCCTTTAACCTTTTTTTACTTCTATTTCCTGGTTGGTTAAGACAGATATTTATTACCAGTTGAGGATGTGTGTATGTGGTTGAATACCTCTTTCCCTCCTCTTTTTAAACCAATTTAGATGTAAGTGATATTTAAGTATTGTCTGCCACTCCTCAGCCTTTTTTCTTCCATTGTAAAAATTCTTACTTTTGTGCCTCTTTTATGTGAGATAATTTTTCCCATTCTTCCTCTCCCTCCCACCTCATTTCCCAGGGCATCACTTTTTTGCCTTTCCATTTTTTACAACATTGTAATATAACTGATTTTTTTAGCCGGAATCCTTTTTTTTTTATGTGGAATTATTCTAACTGCCTTAATAATGATGAATTTCTTAGAATTTGCATTTATCATCTTCCTATATAGAAAGGTAAATGGTTTAACCTTATTGGGTCCATTAATTACCTTTTTATGTTTCCCTTGAACTTTGTATTTGAAAAAACATTTTCTATTCAGCTCTGGTCATTTCATCAGAAATGCTTGAAAGTCCTTTATTTGATTAAATACCCATTTTTTCCCCTTGAGGGATTATATTCAGTTTTGTTGGATAGATTATTTTTGGTTGTAATAACAGTTCTTTAGCCTTTTGGAATATCATATTAGATGCACCCTATTCCTTTAATGTGGTTGCTGCTAAATCTTGTGTGGTACTGATTGTGGTTCCATGGTATTGTTATGTTTTATTTTTGCCTGTTTGAATTACTTTCTCTTTGTCCTGGGAACTTTGGAATTTGACAATAGTATTTTTGTGAGTTTTCATTTTGGGTTCTCTTTTAGAAGGTGATATGATTGTTTTTTTTTTTCATTTTTATATTCCCCTTTGGAACTAAGATATGGGTGCAGTATTTCTTGATAATTTGTTGAAAAATTATGTCTAGGCTTTTTCTTTTATCGTGCCTTTTGGGTAGTCTAATAATTCTTAAATTATCTCTCCTTGATCTATTTTCCAGATCAGATGTTTTCTGAAGAGATATTTCATATTCTCTTTAGGTTTTGTTCTGCTTCTTGATGTGTCAATTAGCTTTAACTTGCTCAATTTAAAAGATCACTTTCCTTAGTAACCTTTTGTACTCATTTTTCTATTTGTCCAATTCTGCTTTTAAAGGAGATGTTTTCATCAGTATTTTTTGTGCCTTTTACCATTAGGCTAAATATTTTTTAAATTTTAAAAATATTTTTATTTATATTTTTGAGTTTCAAATTTTATTCCTCTCCTCCTTTATTGCTTGCCCTTCTCTGAGATGGTAAACAATTAAATATATGTTATGTATGTGTAATTATGTAAAACACTTCCTTTTCAGTCATTTTTAGCAATAAGACTCAAATAAAAGGGAAAAAAAGAAAGTGAAAAATATCATGCTTCAGTCTTTATTAAGAAGATCAGTTCTTTCTCTTGAGTTGGATAGTATGCTTCATAATTAGTCCTTTGGAGTTGTGTTGGATAATTGTATTGCTGAGAATGTCATTCACAATTCTTTATTGAACAATATAGCTGTTACCGAATATAACATCCTCCTGGTTCTGTTTATTTCACTAAGCATCAGTTAATATAAGTTTTTCCAGGTTATTTGAAATCATCTTACTTGTCATTTCTTATAGCACAATAATAATAATCCATTAAAATCATTATCCACAGCTTGTTTAACCATTCCCCAATTGATGGGCATCCCTTCAATTTTTAATTCATAAGCATCATAAAAGAGTTACTTTAAATATTTTTGTACAAATATTTCTTTTCCTTTTTTTGTATGTCTTTGGGATATAGACCTAGTCAAAATCTGTTTTTAAGATGCTACTTTCTTCTGTATTTTTTGTGTCTCTTTTAATGAAGCTGTTAATTGTCTTTTCATAATTTTCTTCCTATAAATTTATTTCTTTATCTAATTTTCCTCTGCCAATCTTATTTGATTTTTCAAACAAATCTTAACTCTTCCAGAAATTCTTATTAGGGTTATGTCTAACTTACTTATTTTTTGAGGATTTACTTGTAATTTTTTTATTTCTTTGTCATCTTCATTTATGTTGATTTTCTCAATCATCATAGTAGCGTTTAATGGTCATGTTCTGTTATTTTTGCTAATTTTTTTAAAATTGTTTGTTGATTTTGAACTTTTTATTAAAATGCTGTTCACTGTGTGTATGGGGTGGGGAAGGGCACTGTCTCAAGCTTGAGACATTTTTGCCCTGCTCTTTTCAGAACTGTTCAGTACTGTCTTTACCCAGGAAGGACCAGAAGTGATACCCATTAGGGTCCCTGATTCCTAAATTTGGTATTACTTATGTTGTCACAACCTCAATCTATTACCAATGTTTCATTCACATGTTTCAGATCAGCCCCTATTCCCATGAGTTACAGATCTCTCTGTCTGACCTCCTAAGTTATCTTGGGCTGGAAGAATGTCTCCCTTTGACCTTGATTTTGATAGTCCATAAATCAAGTTGGAAAATTATTTTAAAGTTATTTGGAGGAGAATATTGGAAGAGCTCAGTTGAGTGCTTTCTCTACTATACCATCTTGGCTGCTCCTCCTTTAGTCTTAAACAATATTATTTCCACTGTAGTTTTCTTTTCTTGTTCCTAAATTTCTTCATGACTATATTTTAAGAAATACTGCTATCCGCTTTCCCCCTAAACATTTTAGCTACTTTCTTCCTTTTCCTTAATACATGTCCTTTTGGCACTATGTTCTAGTCTTGAATATTATCACAACAACTCACAGTTGAAATCCCCAAAGTCACAATTCCTAGTCACAGTGATATCCAAATGGCTACAATTTACTCCTCTCTCTTGGGATCTCTGATTTTTTTTCCCATTTTCAAAAAGTGGAATATGTGGCGTGAGAGTAGAGTCTTTTTTTTAAATGACTTTCAGTGAGAATAAAATCATAACAGAGAGAAAGAAGTAAGAACAAAATAGTGGTGATAAAATTTGTGAACTGTCTTATTCTTCTCTTAAAAGAAAATAGTGATATATAGGTAGGTAAAGTATATCCTTGTGGTGGTGATATATTTCTTGTACTTCTCATTCAGACCCAAAGTTACACACATGTAAAAATGTTTAATAGCTTTTTTTTTCTTGAAGCAGGGGAGAGTGGAGGGAAAGTGAGGGATAAGGCTGAAAAAAGCTGAGGCTTTTTTCAATTTTATTTTTTATAATTTTAATATTAATTTTTTCAATTTTTGTCAATACTTACATTTTGTCAATCTAATACTTTTATAATTTTTATAACCTTATACATGCAAAACAACATTTTTTATAAATTACATTATTTTTGCATGTTGTTATATGAATCATGTTGGGAGAGAAATATCAAAACAAAAGAAAAAATGAGAAAAAAAACAGAAGAAAAAAGAAGTGAACATAGCATGTGTTGATTTACATTCAGTCTTCATAGTTCTCTCTCTGGATGCAGATGGCATTTTTCACCTAAAGTTTATTGAGATTGTCTTGGATCACTGAACATATGAGAAGAATCAAGTCTTTCATAATTGATTATCACACAATCTTGCTGTTCCTGTGTACAATATTTTGCTGGTTCTGCTTGTTTAACACAGCATCAATTCATGTAAATCTTTCCAGGCCTTTCTAAAATCAGACTGTTCATCATTTCTTATAGAACAATAATATTTCATTATTTTTATAAGTCATAGCTTATTTGGGCATTTCCTAATTGATGGGCATGTACTCAATTTCCAGTTCTTTGCCACCACAAAAAGAGCTGCAAAAAATATTTTTGCACATGTGGGTTCTTTTCTCTCTTTTACAATTTCCTTGGGGTACAGATCCAGTAATGACACAGCTGGATCTGTATAGTTCCAAATTGCTCTCCAGAATGGTAAAACCATTTTATAATCACCAACAATGCATTAATGTCCCAGTTTTCCCATATCCCCTCCAGCATTTGTTATTACCTTTTCCTGTCAACCAGAGAGGTATGAGGTAGTACTTCAGAGTTGTTTTAATTTGCATTTCTCTAATCAATAGTGATTTTTTTTTGAATTTTATTTTATTTTTTTATTTTTTTTGACCCCTGCAAAAAAACTTTTATTTTCCCAAGCTTTTCCTTTCCTTCCCCCCACTCCCCACCCCTAGATGACAGGTAATCTAATACATGCTAGATAGGATAAATTATATGACAAATACAATACATGTATACATATCTATACAGTTATCTCATTGCACAAGAAACATCAGATCTAGAAAGAGAAGAAGAAAAAAACAACCTAAGAAGGAAAACAAAATGCATGGAAATATTCACAGAAATTAGTGATCAATAGTGATTTAGAGTAATTTTTCATGTGGCTTTAATGTCATCTGAAAATTGTATGTTCAATTCTTTGACCATTTATTAGTTGGGGAATGGCTTACATTCCTATACAGTTGGGTCAGTTCTTTTTTATATTTTAGAAATGAGACTTTTATCAGAAACACTATATATAAAAATTATTTCCTAGCTTTCTGCTTCCCATCTAAATCTTGGTTGCATTGATTTTCTTTGTGCAAAAACTCTTTAATTTAATGTAATCAAAATTGTTTATTTTGTATTTCAAAATGTCCTCTAGTTCTTCTTTGTTCATAAATTCCTCTCTTCTCCAAAGATCTGAAAGGTAAACTATCCCTTGCTCTTCTAATTTGGTTATAGTACCACCCTTTATGCCTAAATCATGTACCTATTTTGACCTTATTTTGGAATGAAGTATAAGATGTAGGTTTGTCTCAAGTTTCTGACATTATTTTCCAGTGTTCCCAGACATTTTTGTCAAATAGTGAGTTCTTATCCCAGAATATGGAGTCTTTGGGTTTAAAAAAAAACAATAGATTACTGTAGTCATTTTTTATTGTGTTATGTATATCTAACCTATTCCACTGATCCACCACTCTATTTCTCAGTCAGTACCAGATGGTTTTGATAACTGCTGCTTTATAATAGGTTTTTAGGTCTGATACCTTTTAGGCCACCAACCTTTGCATTTTTTCTCCATTAATTCCCTTGATATTCTTGACCTTTTCTTTTTCCATAAGAATTTTGTTATTATTTTTTTCTAGCTCTATAAATTTTTTTGGCAGTTTGATTAGCATGACCCTGAACAATTCATGTAGAATTGCCATTTTTATTAGGTTGACTTCATGAGCAATTGATATTTTTCCAGTTGTTTAGATCTGACTTTATTTATTTGAAAAGTATTTTGCAATTGTGTTCATATAGTTCCTGTGTTTGTCTTGGTGAATAGACACTCAAATATTTTCTTTTGTCTATAGTTATTTTAAATGGATTTTCCCTTTCTACCTCTTGCTGCTGAGATTTTTTAGTAACATAGAAATGCTGATGATTTGTGTGGGTTTATTTTATAACTTGCAACTTTTCTAAAGCTGTTAATTGTTTCAAGTAGTTCTTTTGGTTCGTTCTCCAGAATCCTCTAAGTATACCATCATGTCATCAGCAAAGAGTGATAGTTTTATCTCCTCATTGCCTACTCGAATTACTTTAATTTCCTTTCCTTTTTATTGGTAAAACCAACATTTCTAGTACAATATTGAATAATAGTGGTGATAATGGGCATTATCATCTTTCTTTTTGATTAAGACAATATTCTCTCAATTACTGTCCCTGTCTTGAGTCTCTTTTCACTCCAATGTATTTTCCATAAAACTTACTAAGTGAGTTTCATAAAAGATAGATCTGAACATATCCTCTCACCCTACAAATAAAAAAAAAAAGAAAACCAAAACATAGTAACTCATTGAATGAATGAATTCAAATTGATTTATAAACCCTGCTTCACTTGCTAGGCAATCTAGAAGTAGGGTCTTACCAGGATGTACTGGCATATGACACATTGATGTTCTTTCCATATCACACACGTTCCTAGTTTTGTTGGAATATAAGCTTTCACAGGGTTTGAATCCCCAACACCCAGCACAATGCCTGACATAAAGTAGGAGGCTAATAAATTCTTAATAATTTATGTGAAATGAAGGGTTTATAAAAAACCTTTGTTTTTTAGAATAACAAAGTATTTTAACTTTAAAGATTAATTAGACGCGAGTTATTAAATCCAAGTATTAATTTCTTAGTAAAGACAATAAAATATTTCACCTTTTAAATTTTTAAAAGGAATTTTAGTTATCTTTGTATATCTTTAGAGAAGCATGATGTAGTATAAGAAAAAAATTGCAATTTGCATGACCAGAATTTTCATTGTATCTGTGCTCTTTTAACTTGTTTCCCTAGAACTCATTGTTCTCATCTGTAAAATAAAGTGATTGGATGAGATAGATGATCATTATTACACATCCTTTCACTTCTAAAATTGTATATTATTTTTTATGACTAGTTTTTTCTTTCAAGTCCCAGTTTAAGAATTCATATTCTAAATCTTGTTTGTCCTTTATTTTTTCCTCTTTGATTTTATTTATACAAATTAATTTTTTAAAAAATGCCAAGTGTGGGCAACTTCAAATATTTGCATTTGAAATAATGGGAGGATGACATAAACCAAAGGCTTCACACTCTATACTTTTGGCTGTATTCAGCCCCCAAAATATCCCAAAGGCTGCTTTGGTTATTGGTTATTTCCTGATTTTACCAGTTATTGAAATATGAACACAGGAAAAAATCTGCTTTGGCAGGAAGGGAATATTTGAATTGGGCCAAATATAGGCCAGTAACACCTATTGAATTCCGAGGACTGGACATGAGCTAGCATACCTATGCCCATATTGGTATTCATCTGTTGTTCATGGGTATCAGATATAAAAATAAGCATTTTGCAAAGGTCTACAAAAGTCCCAGTGTTTGTTTAATGATTACTTTGTTGTAATTATTATTGCATGGGCAATCCGGCACAGTCCAGAGAACTTTCTTCAAGTAATGACAGTAATTTACTGCCATGTGGTTTTTGTTTGTGTGCTTAAGTACCCGATCTGCGGCTTGCTTCCATGGTCCATTGCCTGCTTGATGGACCCATTGCCCACCTGCACTGTCTTTCCTGCCCTACATGATGGAATACCTCAAAATGAATATCATGATGGTGTAGAATTGAGAGGAGGAAAGACAGAGAGAGTGCACTGGACTTCTGGAGGTGTATTGGGAAAACCAGAAGGATTCATCACTCAAGTGTTCTGTTTATTTTCAAATGCTGAAAATGAGAAATAATATTATTTAATTAAAAAGATTGGGAAAAAAGACAAATCAGAAGCAACTATATTTCTAGTTCAACCACACTTTTAACTGAATCCGAAGAATCCTTGGGTGCTCTGGTAGACTATCATATCGTGTGAATCTTATTTTTTGTTTGTTTGTTTTTTTATTTCCATGTCATTGATAATTATGATGTACTTGGACTTGAATCAGGAGTCTTTGTTAAAAATTTGGCCTCAAATATTTACTATCTCTGTGATTCCAGACAAGTCATTTAAGCTTTCTGTGCCTCAGTTTCCTCATATGGAAAATGAGGAATTTAAAAAATGATCTGTAAGGTCCCTTTCAGATATAAATCTATGCTCTGATGATTTCTAGAATCTGCCCTTTTTTCTCTCTTTGTGAGCAATTTCTATGTAATTTATTATTATGACATAGTTGGACTTGAGATCAGGAAAAACTAGGTCCATGTCCTTCCCAGAATCAATATAGTTCTGGGCACAGAGTTAGTAAATGATTATTGACTGACTTCAGATATTTACCAACTGTATGATCCTAGGTAATTCACTCAACTTCTCCTAATCTCAGTTTCCTTACTATATAAAATGAAGGGCTTAGACTAACCTAACTGGAGCTAAAGAACTTTCTAGCTCCAAATTTATGAATTTAGGATATTATGCTAATGAATCTTGAATGGTTTATCTATTTATTTATTTATTAATTTATCTTTCTTAGTATCCTCCATTTTTAAATATTCTGCCTGGAATCTAACTTCATTTAAGGAGGAAAGGCAGATTTTTTTTGTAATGAAGAAAGAAAAAATAAGTGATTAATCATCTATCCTTTATTAAAAAATTCTTTAAACAGGAATCTTTTGTACTCCAGAGGAAAATTGAATCTGATACAAAAACCTAATCTAAAAGGAAAATGAAGATGTTGCTTGAGCTCCTCAGTAAACCAGAAAAAAAATACTTCAATGCTGGTATATATGTTTCTCCTTGAAAAGCCTTAAGATAAATTATAACTACATCTTATGCTGTGGAAATAAATCCAGGACATTAATTGTATTTATAGGCGAAAGTAGTAAATGTCCTAGAATGAATACACAGTCATAATTTACTTGGAGGTAACTGCTATCACCCATAAACTTCCCTGAATCTTTTCTTGTGGTTTATGCTATCAGTTCAGCCTCACAAATGAATTGCTCAAGGCCTGGTGCACATTGAGGCCTGTGTCACATGTAAATTCCTATTCAATATTTATTATGTAGTAGGGATGTGATGTGATGTGTGTGTGTGTGTGTGTGTGTGTGTGTGTGTGTGTGTGTGATGAGCTACTTTTGTAGTTTGGTAGAGTCTATGGATCTCTTCTCAAAATGATTTTTTTTTGGAACAACATTCATAATTTAAGGAAATTTTAACATTCAGTTAGAGGGCAATAAAGACAAAAATATCCCCTTTTTCTCCATCTGAGTTCACACACACCCCAAAATCTATTCATAGACTTTTATGGGAGGCCATGGGCCCCAGGTTAAGAACTAATTTACATACATGTAAATTGAATAATTTTTAGCACCCTCTGATGTCTTTCATATGGCATTAACACCCAACACTACTGAAAGAGAACACTTCCTTTTGACTAACTTCCTTTTTGCTAACTGGTTTGCAAAAGTTGAGTATTAAATTTTCATTGGAAGCATTTATATCTCAGAAATCATTAATTATTGCAATTCAAGGCTTGATTATTCTATTGATTGTCTAGACTTGTCTAGGGGAAATTTAAAAGTATATGTGTATAAATTTCACTTCAACCTGGTTGTTAAACATTCTCTAGCACATCCCTGTTGTTTCAGGAAGGTAGGGAAAGGCTCAGAGAGTGAAGTAATCCCTGGACTGGAGACCTAGTGACTATAGGATTATAATAATAATGAATAAGCATATTTGCAACACTTTAAAGTCTATAAAGTATATTACATCCATTATCTCATTTGAGCTCCACAGTATCCTTGCTCAGGACTGAGGGCAATTTTATCTTTTATTTCTTGGATTGTTATGGCCCCCCGAATTTCATTCCCAGGTTGTGTGCCTCTTTATAGATAATTAGTTGGCTCCTAAGAAAATGGATTTGACATATTGCCAAGATCATACATGAAGTTTTTCTAGCACAGCAGAAACTTCCACAGTTATATTGGTCTTGAGTTTAAGAGCTCAGGGTCACTTCTGCATGAGGATGAGGTTTCAAAATAGTATACAGAGGCCTTTTACAAGGTGTAATTCACAGAAAATTCCATCTTCCTTATTTCACAATTAACTGAAAAATGTGGAGAATTTAAGATTATTTTTGGATAATTGAAAATGAATTTGGTTTGATAGAAGAAAACATTATTGTACAGATTTTTTATAGGTTTTCTTCCATCCTTACATTAAAATCATTCAAGATTCCTTGAAAGAAAAAAATGGAAAAGCCCTGTCAATAACCTCTCTGGTCATAGATAGCAAATGAGGCATAAAACCGGGAAATGTGTTTGCCAAAATTCACCGGGATGAAGATTCAGGGCAAAGTTCAAGTGAAAGAGGTATTTTCTGTGGATAATTAGGTCATCCAGATGCTTTCATTTGTGAAAGACATGTGCTGATTATATCAAGTCCTGTAACACTGCAGAACCTGTTGGAAGAGATCTGTAATTATTCAGAGGAGTGGAACATGAGCATCCATACAGAAAAGACTAAGTGAATGAAAAATGTCTATTGTCCAGGTGTATACACACACCTACACAACACACACATAATTTTCTTGTACGTATATGTATGAAGGATGAGGCACACAGGTAGGCATAAATAATTATTTCTAGTAACTCCTCCACCCTTTTTTCTCCACCAGTGACTTTGATTCTATTCAAGTCAGGAATTGTAGGGTGGAGCCATCAAGCTAGCCCCTCTGCTTTCCTCAGAGAAAGGTTCCTGAGCCATATCTATATTTATCCCTTCCCTTTCAATCCCTAATTTTGTGAGTCTAGGGGAAATAATTTTTTAAGTTCTACCTGTGATCCTGATTGATATCTCTTAATATAGATAGATGGGGCAACTATCCCCAGTGGATTGATTCTACTCAAGTCAGGAGTTGTAGGATGGAGCTATCAAGCTAGTCCCTTTTTGCTCTCCTCAGAGAAAGGTTCCTGAGCCATATCTATATTTATCCCTTCCCTCTCCATCCCCAATATTATGAGTCTAGGGGAAATAATTTTTTTAAGTTCTAGCTGTGATCCTGATTGCAACCTCTTAATATAGATAGATGGGGCAACTATCCCCAGTGGATAAAGCTTAGAATAAGGAAGACTCACTTTTAAGAGTTCAAATTCAGCCTTAGACACTTATACCAACAAGTCACTTGCACATGTTTGCCTCAGTTTCCTCATCTGTAAAAAGAGCTGGAGAAGAAAATAACAAACCAATTCAGTATCTTTGCCTAGAAACATGAAAAGTTGGATACAACTTAAATGACTGAACAACAACAACAAAAATAAATGGAGAGACACAAGAATTCTTAATTCTAGATGCTAGAATTAAGAGAGTTCGGGAAAGAGGAGCTGGAATAATAAAAAGGATGGACTGGATTCTTCATCAAAGGGAAGGTTCTGGAAGGAACTTACTAATGAGAGGAGGGGACTGCAGAGTTGAAGAATTTTTCATGGTGAGAAAGTCCTAGGATGTGAAGGTAGCTGAAGCATAGTGGTATAGCTTGAAGTGAAGCAGGGAAGGAAATGAAAGATGTTTAGCCCATTCCTTAAGATGGAGATTTGGGGAGGAACATGTCAGTTAGAGGAGGGGGCCACAGAGCACAGGTATCTCCCAAATTTAGAAGGCCATAGTAGTTGAGAAGGCAGCTGAGGACCAAAGATAAGCCTGATTAAATTTGAACATCACCCTAAGATTGGTCAATGAACAATACATTTTTATTTGGAGAAATTTGCAAAGTTTTTCTACCAAGGCAGAGAAGAGCTGCAATATGTATTGGTAGAAGCATGCCCACACTGAAAAAAATGATTGATTCCTAAAGAAAGTTATTTACAGTTTCTCATATTTATGCTTTATCATTCAATTAGATTATAAACTCCTTTATAGAGTGTATCTTAAAATTCGGTGCAGGTGTAAGTTTTAGTTTGGATGATCTTATATATTTTTGTATCCTAATCCCTGCCTTACCTCTCCTCATAGTGTCCAATCTGCTGTCTTGCATAGAGTAAACATTCAAAAAGTGCTTGTTTTCTAGTTGTAAATTTGAACTTCTGAAACAAGTAAATAAATGAGTAACTATTTGTTTTTCAGAAGGTTTTACTTTACAATTGCATTAAACCTTGAGTTTTCCTAGTGCATTTGATCAAATTTACAAAAATTCTGCTTATATACCAGTTTTATTAGGATGATACACATTGTATAATTTGTGATATAATTGTATATACTATCATAGAACAATAGAACATTGGGGTTGAAAGAAAGCTCCAAGATCATCCAATCTAACCCCTCTCCCTCATTTTATAAATGAATATTCAGGATTCTTAAAAGCAAAGAAGGGAACAAACATATGCATAAATGCCACACAGTGAGCTTGCTGATGCATCCCAGTTTAGGGTAAGGTATGAAACTGTTCAAATATTTTGATGTATCAGTGTTTGACTTGTAATCATTTAAAGCAAATGTGTTTTTGCCTCCTGTCATCAGTCCCCAGAATGTTGTTTTCTTATAAACCCTACAGGTGATGCTTTGTGTCTTTGAAAAAAAGTGTCTGTTACCCTTCTTGGGAACCCCTTGGGGAAAGTTGACATAGACTTTTTAGGTTTACTGTAAATAAATATTACACAGCAGGTTCCTGGTAATAAATGCATTGCTCTGTGGATAATTCAGAGAGGAATTTTCACTTTTCCTTTTTTTTCTTTCTGTCTGATTGACAAGGAGAAGGGAATATGACATACCTCCATATGCTATTGTTTTCTGATATAGACAGAATATTACTGAGAATTTTACAGCTCTTTACATGTCAATATCACGGTTCAGAAGTGTCAGTCATGTGGAAGTTTGGTTTTTCTGTCTGATAGGTACATTCTATGCAGTTATTTCAGCTAGCTGCTTTCTCAACTTAGAAATGCTTTATTGTCAGTCTCTATTCTCCTTGATTTTTTGAAGGATACTTTCTAAACAACTTCTTTAGAACAAAGAAGTTATCAGCCACGACACATGCAAAGCTTGAAATCCCAACTCCTCCTTGACTTTGATCATCCTTCCATGCTCACCAAGGGGGCATCTGTTTTTTGGTAATCTAAATTCAAAGTTGATATTCAAAATGTGATAAGCCCTTTAATGCTAAAGGAATGTATTAGACCCCTTTATTTTAAAAAAAGTGAAATGTGAAAGTCAAAGAGACATAATGACTTTTTCATATTCACAAAACAAATTGGAGATAGAATCAAGAATGGAAACATCTTCTGTATCTCAGTCAATGTTACAGGTGCTTTCTCACTATAAATTATGCATTGCCAAATTATATATTGTTGTGTGTGTGTGTGTGTGTGTGTGTGATGATGATATAGTGGCAGCAATCAATTTTTCTTCCTCTTTCCCTCCCTCTTTTTCCTCCTTCCTTCTCTTCCTCCCTCTATTGTTTCAATTTCTCCCTTCTTCCTTCCTCCCTCCATTCCTTCCTTCCTTTTTTGCTTCCTTCCTTCTTTTTCTTTTCTTCCTTCCTCCCTTCCTCCCTCTTTTCTTTCTCCATCCCTCTCTCTGTCCTATTTCCTTCCTTCCCTCCCTCTCTTCCTTCCTTTATTCTTCTTTTACCTTCCTCCCTCTTTCCCTTCTTCCTCCCTGTCTCTTCCCTCCCTCTGTCCTTCCCTCTCTCCTTCCCTCCCTCTCCCTTCCTTCTTTCTTTCCTTTCTTCCTCTATCCCTTTCTTTCTTCTCTCCCTCTCTTGCTGAGAATAGTCATTTAAGTAGTTTTTAGAAATGATTTAAGAGGAAAAGGTGCTCTAATAGGAGAAACGCGTGGGAAGTAGAAAAGGTGATCAACTGAATATATAACAAATGGAAAAGATTGCCAGAAGAATCTTGGAAATGGAATTCAGACAAACATTTTTTTAAATTCCTCTTCACAGTCTCCTTGGAGACTTTTGGAACACTGGGCTATTTTACTTCCTCACTTATGAACACAAAAATACCATGGATTTGATCAAATTGTTTGGTCCAAGAAACACTTGCTTTTATTCTCTCATCCAACAAATGAAAATCTTTTGTCTAAACTATTTCAGAGATCAGTAATCTTCAAAATAGGTGTGGTTTACTCTTAAAGGCCCATGGGTGAATCAACTGCAATATACAACATGGAGCTTACATCCAATACATTTCTCTCACCTTAGAAATCAGTAAGTCTGGGTTTAACTATTTGAATTGTTTTGTTCATTGTCTGCATTTTAAATGATGGATAAAATGGTAATGAGACTGATTATTTTTTTAAATGTGCTCTTTATGCATTCTTTTTTTTAATTGATTATTAAACATTTATCTACACAGCCCTGCTAACATCTCTATGAGATAAGTGCTATTATCTCCATTTTACAGATAAAGAAACTAAGGTTCATAGTGGTTAAATGACTCAGTCCAGCTTACAGAACTCATAAGGATTTACACTAAAGAGTCTGGGTTCAGTGCTCTATCCCCTGTGTTAACTAGCTGATTATATAAATAAAAGAATAATGCAGCTAATTATATAATGGGAGTGGTTTGCCATTTCCTTGTCTAGATTATTTTACAGATGAAGAAACTGAGGCAAACAGGGTGAAGTGACTTGCCCAGGATCACACAGATAGTGTCTGAGGCCAGATTTGAAAACAAGAAGATAAATTTTCCTGACTACAGGTTCAATACTCTATGCACTGTACCACCTAACTGTCCCTTTAGAGAGCAAGGCATAAAAAATAACAATGATATAGTGGAAACCACTAGTTTTTTTTTTTCTTTTTTTGTGAGAAGATGCGAATTTGAATTCAGGCTGGATCATTGGAGCAAGTCACCATTCTGAGCCTCAGTTTGTTCATCTGTCAAATGAAGAGGCTGAAGGTACTGGCAATTCTTGTCATATTAGAAACAGTTGGAAATAAGTTATGTCATTAGTTATTTCATTTGGAGTTTCACACCAGAAGTCCAAGGAGCCTGGAAGGAACATTCATGACTATGTTGAGATTAGTTTTGACTTCATGTTGCAATGAGAGTGAGATTAAGAGAGAAAGTTTTTTTTTTTTCCCCTTGGGGAGGAAAGGGAGGAAGTAGATGAGTTAGTAGTAAATCTGTTTTCAATGGTTGCAAGTGAAAGAGTAAGAACATAAGGAATGAGGATGCTGGGTCCTTTGTGGTGCTTGGGAGTCTCAGTTATAACGGTGTAGCTGCTTTTTGGGGTTATCACTCGTACCCTAGTAGTGTCAGTAGAATGAGCATGACCAAAGATTACATTTTGGCTCACAGAATACATATTCAGAAGCTACTGACTTTTTTTCTATTTTGGAAAGAGTTTGTCTACAAGGATGTAGGGTGACTTAGAGGAGTCATGAATATGGGAAATTGGGAGAATGATGGTGCCACAGGAAAAAAAGGACAGGGAGGGAGATTGGGCTTAACAGGAGTATTCTAGGAAATATCCAACAACTGGGTTCTCAAAAATGTGCAAATGACACTCTGAAATTTAATCTGATTTCATAATTTCTCCATCATTTTCTTAAATATATACAATTAACAAAATATAAATTTAAGCAAATGAACCCCAATCTGTTGATGTACAAAGTGTAAGTGATAGATAGAGCACCAGCCCTGAAGTCAGGAGGACCTGAGTTCAAATCTGGTCTCAGACACTTAACATTCCCTAGCTATATGAACCTGGGCAAGTCATTTAACCTCAATTGCCTCAGAAAAAAGCAAAGTGTAAATGGTCAAAAATATTTAGATAGCATAGTGGATAGAGTGCCAACAAAACCTATAGTAAAGAATAAGTTCATTGCAAAATATATACAAAGTCAATGCAGGAAAATGTGGATAGATAACAACTGGGGGTAACAGAAAAGATTCCACGTGAGAAATGAAATTTACATTTCTATTTCTAAAAAGATAATTGTAAGAAAAAAATTTTTTAAAGTTTTTCTATCACCATCTGTTCCCTCCTTGACCTTTTCTCTAAGGTTAGGTTTAAGCTGCATTACTGACATAATCTCAATAATTTTCACCATCATACACTCCTTTATTCCATTATGCACACTCTAGTGGTTTGAAGCAGCCAGTAAAATTTTATGGACTAACTTTAAAAATTGCTACAGAAGTTAGTGAGAGTCAGTATGTCTTGCTATATCTGAAAGCAATAATGTTGCTTTGTATTTATGGTGTGTTTTTAATTTTAGGAGTAAACAGGGTCTTATAGAATAGAGCAAGGCATGAATTAGGCAACACATGCAATTAGTGGTGCTCAAATTGGTCATTTCTGGATATTGGTGCTCAATTTGATATTTTTCACCAAAGAAGCCAATTGAGGTTACAAAATAGGAGAGTCATAAAATATATGAAGGAAATATAAATGAAGATTTCAAATTTGCATAAAGTTGCTCTACTTCTCTGATTATTAAGAATTCTACTGCAAAAGAAGAGAAAGAGAGGAAAATTATAGTAAGAACTATTTGAGGTATAGTGTTGGATGCTAAAGATTCAAAGACAAAACAAAACAAGGTAAAGCAAAACCAGTCTCTGCCCTTTATATTCCTCTAGGAATAACTGAATTGTTCAGAAAGACTATGGACTAAAGAGATAGAATTTAGGTTATAACAAAAAGTGATATGATGCAATGGAAAAAATATGGATTCAATGTCTTGCCAATTGCATGGGCATCCTTGGGAAATCCATGCCTCCTTTGGACCTTGGTTTCCTCATTTATAAAACGAAGTGGTCAGACCTGAAAGTTTCTATAGCCTCTGAAAACCTCTGCAAAAACTTTTCTTTAAACATGAACTTCCAGTCAGTGGTTTTGCCATCACAGTGGAATTTGTCTGGGAATGCTAGTGATTTGTAGTTGGCTTGGCCACTGCAAAGCATCAGCAATCTGTGCAAATACTTCCCAGCTCATGTAGTAATCTGTGTGATTGCCTGTGTGGTGACAAATAGTGAAGTTTGGAGCAGGTGAGGAGTCACGGTTTGGCAGGAAATCAGGAATATATTCTGGAGCCATTGCCATGCAGTCTGATCCTTAGTTCATTATATTATCTAGGAAGTGACATTTTTTTCCAACTGTACAAATATGGTACCCTTATTTTCTAATCTTATTATTTGCTCAACTGAATTGAATATGCTTACTCTTCTGTTGGAGTGGTGCATGACATTAAAACATTTTGCAGTAAAGATAATAAAAACAATTTCAGCATTATCCTCCACTCAGTGCTAAATAAGCTATTTCAGGATTTGTATATCATTAAGTGGTGCTGTTCCAAAGCTTTCGGGAACTTGCCTGACCTTGTCGACTTTAGGTAACAAACAGGAAGAGGTAGAGGTAAATGATTTCTCAGGTTTTCTCCTCTCTAAAATGAAGAGGTCAGACTAATTGACTTCTAATGTCATAGAATCATAAGTGTAACCATGCAAAGGTGAAGTACTCCAACCCTCCCATTTTACAGAGGAGAAAAAAGAAGCCCAGGGAGGTTGAAATGAAGTTGAATTACAACAATGGTTTTTTGTGCCATAGGTTATGGTTAGAGTCCATACTAAAATTATTATGAAAATAATGATTTTTTTATTATCTTTATTGTTGATTTTTGGGTTTATTGCTTTTGTTCCAATGTTTCATAACTAGTAAAAATCAGAAGGAAACTCAAACCCAGACTCCAGACTTAGTTCTGTTTCCAAGTTTCATACTGCTTCTATTTGAACTCTAAATCAATGCTATCTCAGGGGAATATACCTTTTAAGCTCTTTTTTAGGTCTTCTACCCATTCCCTGTATTCTCTCTATATATTCCTTTTTCTTGACTCTCTTCCTTAAAATATAGTCACCTGTGACTGAAAGAGGCTGGAGAAAGTCTCACAATACTGCTGACTTGGGTCCATTATAAATTCATGCAATCGATCCTCAAATGAACCCTCACTGTGACATGGCAATGCTTTTATTACCCCCCAATTTGCTTTCTGTCTCATTCCCTATAGAAGGGAGTCTAAATCTCTTTCCTTCTCAAACCTTTGCTGATTTTCTCTCCCACCTCTTTTTCAGCTGAGGACTTTGCTGAAAAATATTGAACCCATTCATTGTGAACTTCCTCTTTTTCCCTTTTCTTCATCTTTAAACTTCCTTTCCCCTCCTCAGTCTCTGGCAAAGCTATTTGCAAGGCCAGCCTCTCTCCATGTGCATTTGATCCCATTCTCTCCTATCATCTCCAGGAGATTGAGAATCAATCATCTTTCCTATCCAACTCTTGTATTTTTCAACCTTTATCTACTCTTCTCTACTTCCTTTAAAAAATGGCAGATATTCATATGAGCTTTTTTATTATAGCAACTGAAAACCTCAATAGGGAATCACTGAAAAAAACATTTTGTATAAGTTGTATGTAATATAATGCTACTGCACTGTTTATAAATGGTGAAAGGAATAGTTTTTGATGAACTTGGGGACTTAAATGAACTGATACATACTAAAGTGAGCCGAACAATGAGACTAAATTACATAGTGACTACCACATTGCACAGAAAAATAACTTTGAAAGACCTAAGAACTTTGATTGTTTCAATAATCAGCCACTTGTCCAAAGAACCAGAGATGTAGCATTCTACCCAAATCAGGATGGACTCATTATAGAGACTAATGTATGTATGTATGCATGTATGTGTATGTACATGCATATATATACATATACATATATATGCCAATATGAGAATTTATTTTGTTTGATTATGCATGTTTGTTAAAATCTTTGTTTTTGTTTTTATTTTTACTTTAAAGGAATGTTAGGAGGGAGAAGGTAGGTAGGGATAGGATAGTTTCTAAAAAAGAAAAAAGGAATCATTGAAGCATCTTTTCAAAAAATGCAGAATAGAGGTCAAAAGGAATCACAAACAAGTAGAACATCTTTGCAAATTTTGTTGAATTTGTCATAATTGATAATAAATATATTTTAAAAGCAAGTTGTATATAGAATTCTGCAATTTCATGTACAAACCCCGTTTTCTACTACATATAAAAATGACCATTTAATTTTTTTTTAAAAGTTCAGATTTTAAAAAAGATTGTCTAATATATTCAAAACTGAACTCAAAATATTTCCTTCTAATTCCTTCCATTTTCCAAACTACCCTTTTATGTCAAGCATCAACATCTGTCCTGTTTCTTTGATTCATAATCTCAACATTATCTGTGACTCCTCATTCTCCCTCACTTGATTTATCTACTCAACTGCCAAATCTTGCTGAATCTGTTCCCTATAACATTCTTTGTTTCTGACCCCTTCTTTATCCATACATAGATGTTATATGACTTGCCTAAGAATTATTTGTGGACTATGAGACCTTGGTTAAATCATTAAAAATTCTCTGGCCCTCTATTTTCCCATCTATTAAATGAATGGGATTGGATGAGATCATTTCTCAAGTCCCTTCCAATCCTATTTCGATTGACTGACAATCCTATTCACGAGAAAAGTGAGTGTAGTCAATTGGGGGGGCATGATATTTGGGTCTTGGGTTATTTTCATTGTCCTTATAATCACATTATAGAAGCTGTATGCTTTGGCTGGGTGGTCATACCTTGGAGTAAAAGGGTGAAACCTAACATTTCATCTCAAGTTTCCTGACCCTTAAATTATCTACTACATCTTTATTTGATTCATTCTGAATCTTTCCAACTCTTGCCTCCAAGAAACTTTTAAGTATACATATAGTAGGCAGCAAGAGATGTCTATTAATGATAGTGATTAATGAAATCTCCAGCAAGGAATGTTTTTGAGGAAACTTTACTTAGCCAGTATGAATAACTATTAAATTTTAATATTTAGTTTTTTAATTTGCAAGGAAAGAATTACCTCATTGCCCTGAGCTGTTGATTTTTTCATCTTGCTTTGCAGTTTAGGGATATTAAACATTTTTTAAGTCCACACAATTTGAGATAAGCTCTAAAATATTTGGTAATAAAGAAACTCAAGTTTTCCTCAAGCTGCAAAGCAGCAGTGGGGTATTAAATATTAAAACCCCTCACGAAGTTTTCTCCCTCAGTTGCCAATGCTTTCCAAAAGTCTTGTTTTAAAGAAATTCCCCTCAGTCTCAATTTGATACCAACATTTTTACAAAATAAAGGTGATGTCTTTTCTTCCATGCCATAAATAAATTCAAAGTTTCTCTCTACCACTAGTCCTTAAAGACAAACAGGAGATCCTTTTGCTCATCAATATCCAGTGATAGCCTCCCTAATTCATTTAGTTCAAGTCTTTTTTTCAATTGTGTCTCCTAGTGACCACAAAGTCCCTTTGCCTATAGAGAAATCCTCCATAACTTTTAGTTTTTGAGGCTTTCTGGGGCCACTGAGAATTGAATGATTGACCTGTTATCACATAGCTAGTATATTCCATTATTATTGTTAAGTTGTGTCTAACTCTTTGTGAACCCATTTGGGGTTTTCTTGGCAAAGATACTGGAGTGACTTTCCATTTTCTTTCTCA
Organism: Myrmecobius fasciatus; assembly: GCA_023553655.1. Taxonomy (NCBI): domain Eukaryota; kingdom Metazoa; phylum Chordata; class Mammalia; order Dasyuromorphia; family Myrmecobiidae; genus Myrmecobius; species Myrmecobius fasciatus. The sequence continues at coordinate 520,804 of JAJPUD010000551.1, forward strand.
TTTTACAGATGAGGAAATAGAGGTAAACAAAGTTAAATGACTTCCCCAGGATCATACAGCTATCAAGTGTCTGAAGCCAGATTTGAACTGAGAAAGATGAGTTTTCCTGACTCCAAGCTTGGCTCGCTATCCCCTACATCACCTTGCTACCATAGCATTAATATCAGTTTTTGGTGATTGGAGTCACCATATGTTTTTCAGCCTACCACCTTTGGATCTAGCTTTTCAGCATTACTTGAACTGGTCATATGGAGCCAAGCATCATGATACTAATAAATAAAGCAAGTAATAGAGAGTATTCGGTGCTCAAGTGAGTCTTGGGGCATATTGAGTACTAAAAATTTGTGAGTTAACATATGCTTTCTCCATTTTTTACTTGGGTGTGAAAAACAGTCATCTTTTAATGGATAAACATACCTCAATTATTTTCTGTCAGCTGGGCTTGATCAGAAGTACCACATTTTGTTGGATTCCAGCCTCATCTTATTTTTGTCTAGACTTTTGCTTGATAGTTTATCCCTCTCCTTCATTTTGCACTCCATTATGTTAAGGAAAACAACTTTTTGACTTTTAGAGTGACTCTGATGCATTAAATATTAAGGTACTTTTCCTTCCTACTCTTGATAGCTGCTGAGTAGCTACAAAATCTTCTTAAAGGCAATTTTTTCACCCATTTTTAAAAAAATCACCCTTTAAAGATTTACCCCAGGTGTGAGTTCTAAGTTAATTTATTTTTATTTTATTTTTCATAAGCCATCCTTAAGTATTATTTCTCCCCAGCTTTTTTTTTGTTGTTATCTGTGGGGAGAAATGAATTAGAAACGGTAATAAATACCCACTGGTATGCTATTTTAAACATTTTAATTATTTTGAAATAATACATTTAAGGGAAAAGAAAATGGATTATTTCTCTTATCTCTAAAAAGAAATGAGACAAATAAATAGGAGGGAAAATTGCAAAAGAAAATATAGCCTGACAAAAGTTGGTTTTAGAATGTATAGCAATTTTTTTTATTTTAAAATTCACAGATTTTTTATGATATACTAATCTAGTTTAGGCTAGAGAAGGTCAAACATTTTTAACCCATTACTAATGAGAAGGGAGCAGTTAGGTAGGTAGAAGGCATGGTAGATAGAGCACCAGACTTGGCCTCAGGCAGATTCACCTTCCCAAGTTCAAACGTGACCTCAGACATTTCCTAGATGGGTGATCCTGAACAAGTCACTTCACCCTGTTTGCCTCAGTTTCCTTATCTGTAAAAAAGCTAGAGAAGGAAATGGCAAACCACTCTAGTATCTTTGCCAAGAAAACCCCAATGGAATCAAGAAGAGTCAGACACAATAAAAATTACTGAATTACAAAGAAATTAATTTAAATTCATGGGAATCATGATCTTATAGGTTCAGAAGGGGAAAGGTACTTAGAAACCTCATTTTTCAGATGGGGAAGACCAAAGAAATAAATGTCTTATCAAAAATCATACAGGTAAGAGAGGGAAAATGAAATAAACACTCTTCTAAAGACTTAGATGCCTTTAAATTTCAGCCCACACTACCTGC
>JAJPUD010000551.1:522463-573461 GCA_023553655.1 Myrmecobius fasciatus
ACACAGTAGGCATTTAACATAAGTTTTATTAAATTATTGAATTGAGGGGGAGGAGATAGTGATGATGATGATGATGATGCAAGGAACATTTAGATTTTTAGGACATCTAAAGTCTGAAGCTAATGCTCTTAATAAGTTTTGAGTCTATGAGCTGAAGGGTATATAAAGGTCCTCTTGTAACCTTTAGATTGTGTCCAATCATATTCTTGCTGAAAGTTGTGCTAGGACTTAACTAAATATTTGAAATGGAGCTATTGATCATGAAGCATTTTGTTTTTTTAAAGTTTAACTCTGAGGTTAACCCAGAGACTCTTAGTCTACAAAAAACCAATTGAGTCAGCATTGGGGATCCTTTGTTGTTTCCTTTGCTGGTGACATATACTGTAACTTTCAGCAAGGTCTTGAATACATGCACACACACACATGTGTATGTATAACACATGTATATATATACATGTACACATCGACATACACAAAACATATAAATCCATATACATATATCTCAAATTGATTAATAAATAAATTTCCTTTTTTTCATATTTGTTTTGAAGGGAAAACCTTTTTGTTTGTGCTGAAAGGGGTGCTATAAAAATTTCTGGGTCCTGTACTCTTCTCTTTCAGGATTAACTTTCTTTTTGATTGGGTGATTTTGCACAAAGTGATCAGGTTTCAAGGACATCTATATAGTAAGTTCTAGATCTTGAAAGGGACCTTAGAAGTCATCTGGATTATCCATTTCCTTTTAGAAATGAAGAAACTGAGTTCTGGAGAAGTAAAAAGGTTGTCAAGGTCATAAAAGTCATAAAGCAGTAGTATCTCTACAGTGATGGCAAATTCAATGTCTTTTTATTGAAGCGCAAGTGGGACAGATTGATAGAATTCCAGGACATGAGGAATAATTTTCAATGAGTAGTAATTGATGCTCCTATTTAACAAATTTCTAGCCTAAGAACTGACTGAGTAAGATCTAAGACCTCATTTTCAATTTATCAGGGGAACTGGGTAATTCTCTCTCTCTCTCTCTCTCTTTCTCTCTCTCTCTCTCTCTCTCTCTCTCTCTCTCTCTCATCTGTCTCTCTGTCTGTCTCTGTCTCTGTCTGTCTCTGTCTCTCTGTCTCTTTCTCTCTCCCTTTCTCTGTTCATATGTACAACTGTCTGTGAGTGTTTAAGTAAACATATGCAAACAGTAGAATGGCAAAGAATGACAGAACTTTTTCTCAAAATTTGATAAACCTTACACTTAACAGAATGTTTGGGTATTCATGTATTGTAGTGAAATAAAATGTTTTGACTGAATTTTGATCAGAAAACTCTTCTTATTTCAACCCAGTTTTGAAAGACTTTTGTAAAAAAATTATAAAAAATAAAAAAAGGCTTTTGTTTTATTTCCCTAGTGCTTCCTAGAATAATGCATTACACCATTTTGGTCATAAGTTAAGATTTGTTGAGTTATACTGAATTATTGCTAGTTGTTAGACAAGATCAGTGGTCTTCAACAAGTTTTTCTATCCATCAGTATAATTTTTTTTGGAGGATGCTCTCACATAATGTGTGTATATATATGCATATATATATATATATAATATGTGTGTGCATATGGACACATGTATATATAATACACATATGTATTTATAAATTATACTCATGCTCTATGATACTAAGAAATACATATAAAATTGGCACAAAATTAAAAGAATGACATAAATATGTAAACATTTTGATAACAGTATATCAGTATAAAATCATTTTCTCATTAAAATATTATTATTTATAATATGTTAGTGAAAGCAATATGACTGAACATACTGCATCATTTAAAAAAAAAAGTATTGGTTTAACATTGTGGGGTAGTCCAAAGATCTTGTTCTGGGTTTAGTTTAATTAAGTATTTAATATATAATATAATGGATATAATAATTAAAAAGGATACTTAACAAAGATTGGAAGATGGCATATATATGTATATTTATACAGGTGTATGTCAAAACTATGTCTCACATAGATTCCTAAAACAATTTTCTTAAATAACTGGTAGGATCATGTCTCTATTCAGTATTATATACATATATATATATGTAATTGTTTATTTTTAACACATTGTTGAAAACCAAGTGAAACTATTCATTTAGAAAGAACATTACAAATGTTTGTAAACATGTTGATATCAATGAATTTTGTGTGTGTTCTGACTGCTCCAGTGACTTGCTGTCTCTGTCTCCCTCCTACTCCTCTGTTTGTCACAAATTTACAAGAAACACAGTATCTGTGAAACAAAATAAAATTAGAGGTATATGTAGATAACTCTCTCTCTAATTCTTGTTCTAGGTGGAGGTACAGATGTTATAAAATAGTAGGTTTGGTCTAACTTCTATCAGACTGTTAAGTGTCCTGGGAGTAGTGTCTATTGTTTGACTTAATTCAATTTCACAAACATTTTTGTTGTTGTTATTGTTGAGGCAACTGGGGTTAAGTGACTTGCCCAGGGCCACACAGCTAGGAGGTGTTAAGTGTCTGAGGCCAAATTTGAACTCAGGTCCTCCTGACTTCAGGGCTACACCACCTAGCTACCCCCACAAACTTTGTTTCAAAGTTAAATTAGGCATTGGGATTCAAAGATAAAAAAACAACACAATCCATGGACTTCTGTATGTGTACAAATATTCATTTAGCATAAGGCAACTTGAGGAAGGAGGTAGAACTCTACCAACAGGGGGGATTAGGTAAGGGTTTGTGGAAGTCTCATGAGAGTTCTGCCTTCAAAGAAGCTGAGATGCAGAGACAAGGTACCCCAGGCTTGGAGGATGCCTTTTATTAAGACATGGAGGTAGGAGATGGGCTGTCAGTTTCAGGGACTAGCTAATGGCTCATTTTGGCTGGAATATAGAGTGTGCAAAAGAAGAAATGAAATATAGGTCTAAATAGACCCAATAGGAAACACAAGCTGAGTAGAGACATGATCCCACCAGTTATTAAGAAAATTGTTTTGAAAATCTATGTGAGACATAGTTTTGACATATACCTAGCTTTGTGTCATCACTATCCAGAATAGTTTCTTTCACTTGGTAATCACTTAATTATCAAATTGAAGTAGGCAAAGATAAAGGCAAGCTGGGTCTAGAAGATATTCTGGAAGCTGCTTTTTTAAAATAATAGCTTGCTTTGTTGTCTTTTCTTTTTATTCTTTAAAAAAAAAAAGACTATTTGGGGGCAGCTAATTGATGCAGAGAATAGAGGACCAGCCCTGAAGTCAGAAGGACCTGAGTTCAAATATGGCCTCCAACACCACTTCCTGGCTGTGTGACAACAGGCAAGTCACTTAACCCCATTTGCTTCAGGAAAAAAAAAAATACTGTTTTTTTTTACTTTTTGAGTTGGGCAACTGGGGATAATACTGATGATAGTTAAGTGGAAAATATGTCCATTATGGATTCTCTCTTATCAAAATTGAGCATGAACATTTCATTCTCTATTATTTATAATCTTTGAGAATTTTCTGGGGGGTACCAAGAGATTAAGTGATAACACAGCTAATATGTATTACAGGTAGGTCTACAGATTCTAAGTCAACGCTTTATTTCTGATTAAGGCCAAATAAAGATGGAAGAAAGGAGAAATAAGATTTGACTTCTGGCTACTTGTGTTTTGTTTGTGTAAAGTGTCAATGCCTCCTCAGCCTTTTTTTTAATGCTGTTTAGAGTATTTTTTCCATCTTAACTTCTGATTAACTGATAGGTTAGTGCAATGCTTTAGGTTGCTGGCTCTTTTAAGGCTTTAATGATTTTTTGGGGGTGTGGGGTATGCTTGTACTCCAAAGCAGATAATTAACTGAAGTCATCTTTAAGAAATCTAAAACAATATGATCCATACTGGGAAATAGAAACTTTAAAAGCTAAAATGCAGGGAGATTATTACAAAAAGCAAACACTTTACTGTAATTCAATCCACAACAAGTCAAGATTTGAAAGCCAGTGAAACCCATTAAATCATCATAATTGTAGTCAGTGCACTCACCGTATAGAAAGGAGGCAAAAAATTTAGGCAGTTAAAAGGCAGTCATCAAAGTCAACAGAATAACACCAAAATCAATGTTAATTGTATAAAAAGGTTTTATACACTAGGTCTAATAGCAGCAGTTAAACAATCCAATGTTTTAAAACATACATCTGCTTGAAAAGGGAGAAATAATCAAATATTCATTGTTAGTGTTATTTCCTTTTCAATGATGAAAAGACATTTACTTAGGCTATTTTGCTAACCAATTGAAATACTCTGTCAGAATGACAGGCAATTGTGGTGCACTGAAATGATCCTGTTTTAGTTCAGAGTCATGATCCCTCTGGTCCTAATTATATCTTAAAGAAAAAATAAAATAAAATAAAATAATGAAATAAAAAATGTAGAAGACATAGAGCAAATTAAGAAACAATCATTGATCAATGCAACCTGATATCTTAAATTTAAAGTGAGGGCAGCTAGGGGGCACAATAGACTCATCTTCCCAAGTTCAAATCTAACTTCAGGTACTTTGTAGCTGTGTGACTCTGGCTAAGTCACTTAACCCTATTTGCCTCAGTTTCCTCATCTGTGAAATGAGCTGGAGAAGGTAATGGCAAACTATTCCCAGAGAACACCAAATGGGGTCATAGAGAGTCAAACATGACAACAACAAAGAAAGTAATGGAGATAATATTAATAATGCAGAATGTACTTAAAATGTGTCATGTATATATGTAGATATTCATATATAACAATTTTTTAAAAAATCGATTTAGTAGATCAAAACATTAAAAGTTCTCCAATAAGGTGTTGTCAGTACGTATAGAAGAGGTAGGTAACACAGTAGATAGATATTTGGATTTTAAATTGGGAAAACCTGAATTCAAATCCTGCCTTAGATACTAGTTGTGCGATCCTGAGAAAGTTATTAAAAATATAAATTCTCTGTCTGTCAATTTCCTCACCTGTAAAATGGAGATGATAATAATAGCACCTAGTTTGTAGGATTATTGTGAAAATCGAAAGAGATAATATACAAAAAAGTGCTTAACAAACCTATGAAAATTTTCTATGAAAATGCTGGCAATTATTATTGGTATTATGTACTATTAGGTAAGATTTTTTTAAAAAAGATTTAAAAATTAACTCTCTTTCATAATCCTCTAATTATAAAAATAAAAGAAAAACATAAAACTTGCATGTATTTTCACAAAAAGTATCTGCCAAGAGAAAACTTGACCCCATCGAAGTGGAAAAAGGAATAATGAGGGAATGTCCTTGAAAAGCATACAGGGAGATGAGCCTTTGTTTTGGAGCTCAGATAACATTTTTCTATGCAGTTTAATAACGATCCATTGGCATTTGTAGATATATTCACACTTTAATAAGGATTGAATTTGTCACTGACCAGAATCCTCATGTGGTTCAAGAATTGTCTCCTTTCTTTCACCAGGAATCTAGTTCCCAGAACCTAATTCCTCCTATGTTCCTAGTCAACCTAATTACCTTGGATAGAGAAGGTGAATCTGATGATGGTGGGACTCAAGTTCCATCTCTGATACATCTTGACTGTATGACCCTGGACCATTTACTTAACCTTTAAATGTTTAGGGACAGAAGGATCAAACACACTAGAAACACATTAAAACATAATTAGAAATATTTAACAAATTAAATAAGAATACAATAGAACAAAGATGATGTTAACATATGGTTTTCTAAGTCAATGTGTAGTTTACAGAAATCCTCATGTGTAATTTAGTAGATATCTTTCTATCTGTATTTAAGCCCATTAATCTAGACAGAACGGAGCAACCTTCATCAATACAGGGAGTTTCCTCATGTTGAAGTGCTATTAATGAAATCACAGCTCTAGTCCCTATTCTATTAGCAAGCAACCTGAACAGTTAGAATGCTATTAATTAAAGTGGATGTTACAAATATGCGAGATGTGTGTGTGTGTGTGTGTGTGTGTGTGTGTATAAATATGCAATACCAGAAGATATGATGGGATATGATGAATGGGTTCTACATACCAGGGAGAATATTAAGCATTTACAGAGACAATCAATATCAACAGACTTGATCATCAAAAAATGAGCAAGGATAAGACTTCTAATGAATTGTTATAGACCAGACATGTATCATCAAAATAAATCGCATTAAGGGGATGAACCTTCTTGAAGGCTTATTTTTAGCATTGACTCAAGAATTGCTTTTTATGCCACATGAAGTACATGTAAAACAAACTTGGATGATCATCCTGGTGTTGAATTCTAGGCCATTGAGGGGGAAAAAAGCTTTCTGCAAACTCAAGTTCTTTTCCCTTAGAGTTCCCAGGAACTATGCTTAACCTTGTCCTTAAACTCTTTCTGTTTACTGCTCACGCTGAAATATTCAAAATCTTACCCCATTGTCTTCAGTGTGAAGATAGAGAATCCCATGATCATAAATTTAGATTAGGAGGACCAGGAGATCACTGAGTCTAATATTTTTCTTTTACATTTGACAAAACTGGGACTGAGAAAGATAGAGTAACTTGTTCATTAGGCTTACCTCTCAATTTTCTTGACTCCAAGTCCAATATTCTATGCATTATTCCATTAGATACTGACAAATCAACCTACTATATAAACTTATAATGTAAGCTCTTACTGTGTGTTAGGCACTGAACTAAGCAATAGGTATATAATATATACACATACATATATACATGCACATATACACACAATACATAATACATACATACATGTATGTATGTAAATATATATAAGTCCAAAGAAATTGTGTATATATACATATGTATATGTATATATACACACACACAAGTCCAAAGAAAAAGTCTCTGCCCACAATGAGCTTGCATTCTAATGAGGGAGGACAACATATCAAAGAGACCTGAAAAAAGGTGAAGGGTGGGGAAGATGAACATCTCCAAGTGTTCAGGGATATAGTATAGAAAGTCATAAATTAGAAATACAGCCTGGAGAAGAATCAAGATATGATTGGCATAGACCTCCTCCTTAAAAGGAAGTTCAGGGAGAAAGTGGCCAATCAGAGGCAAGACACAGGGGAGATGGGTGCTTCTAGAGTGAGAAATAGTCCAGGGGTAGCTGAGATTCCAGGTTGAACATCTATGGCATGGTAGGTAGTCATGTGGAGTTAGGAGTACAGGCAAGAGATGAATGAATGACAAAGGAGGAAAGGAGGAAAGGGGGTATTATAGATTTCTACACATTCTTTTCTTGAATAGTGCTGAGATGGGGACTTCTAAGACTCAGTCCTATGAAGATTATTGAGCATTTTTGTGACTGATAATTCCTGTTTGTTGGTACTGAGCTACCATTTTAAAATATTCCCCTTAAGAGAAACCTGCAAGTCTCTGCTTCCCCCCCTTCCCTTTTGGGTGATTTTCCAACTTCTGTAAATGATTTTCTGATGGAGACTTTCTTTGATCAAAGTAGATATAGGCAGGTCAAGGCCATGGGTGCCTGCCAACAGATGACTTTATAGGATTGTAGAGCGAGGGGGCCTCTCTGGATGCAGCTTTCTCATTCTCCAGTGTAAAAACTTTCAAATGAGAAGTGAAATTTCAATCATCTGAATGGTTGCATAATCATTCAGCTATTTTCTATCAAACATCATTCAGACTAATTGAATTTTCATTCACCCCATCCTCCCCAAACATGTTCTAGTCTTGTTCAGACAAGTTCCCTTTTTTCTTTGTGGACAATGGAAACTTCCAGTTGAAGTAAATGCCATTATTTAGATCTGCATCTAATTTGTCTAGAGATTCTTTTGGGATAAAAACATGGAGTAAGAAATAAAAGCAGTTATAAATCTTTAAAATAATTACAGGTTTGATTCTCAAGGGAAATACCTATTATTTATGATAAATCAGAGGACCAATCAAATCATGATTTCTCCACCAAATATCTGCTTAAGTTATTCACATTTTACAGGAGTTTCTATCTTGTGGCAGACCCTGTTCCTTTTCTCCTGTCTCAGAGTCCTTTTCCAGCTAAATTCTTAAGCCCAGTTACTTCCTCCATTTTGGGGATCTTTCTGCATTGTTCATCCTCATCCTTTTTCACATTTCCATTTGCTCCCTCTCCAGAATCTCCTTTCCTCATGAGATTATGGACTCAATGGCCTAGACCTGAAAGGAAAATCAGAGGCCATCTAATTTTGCTTCCTCCTTGAACAGATAAAGAAGCTGAGAAGCAGAGAATGATTTGTCCACAGCTCCTAGATGACAGATATGGAATTTGAAATCAGGTCCCCTGCTCCAAATTCTCATTCTTTTTATGGCACATGCAGGCTATAGGAATTTGATCAGATCTTCCTTATTCTCCTAAAGAAAACTTCTGCTAAGCCTGCTATTAAACTCCTCAAATTATGATCTCATCTCTATCCTTCCATTCTCTGACAGCCTTTCTACAAGTATTTTCTAGATAGTTTTATCACCAACCATTCCCTTTTTTGACTTTTCTCAATTTAGCTTCTACCCACACTGCTCTTCTGAGACTAATCTTTTTAAGGTCACCAATTGCCAAAAGGTGATTCCTTATTGTCAAATTGAATGACCTCTCCTCAGTCCTCAGCCCCTTTTGATCTGCTTATGGCATTGTACACTGTTTACTACCCTATCATTCCTTATATATTTTTCCAAGTTTTTAAATTTATTTTTTGTTTTGGGGACTGCATATTGCAGAATGCTCACCAGCAAACAATTTATGCTTGTAAATAACCTTGTCAGAAGTTACCTCACTGCAGGCTGCAGCATGTTTTGAGCTTGAGGCTAAAAACAAACTTGAAGCAAGGAGAAATACGAGTCCCAACAAGTTCAGAGGTGCTTTCTCCTTTTCTTGACCTTGTTACAAGATGTTTTCTCTCCATTGCAAAATCCTCCCAGCCCAGAGCACGTATGCATCCTAGTTAGTTTTAAGTCAGTAATGTGAATAATTGCTTGTTATACATTAAAAATTCATTTCACTGTCATGAATAACCATTTTATTATACTAGAACATTATTGTTCATCCTTTGTTTTGAAGAGAGCCAATAATATCACAGAATGATGTCTTGACTCAACTGTGAAATGGATTTAAGGGAGGCAGAGTTACACTAAGTTGTGAGCCTCACTGTCAATTCTAGAGTTATTGAGTCCAAGGACAAAGCAAAAATCGAGATGACTGGCAATGGTCCAGGATGCAGTGGATGACCATGGCATCCTTGATGTTTGACCAAGCTTTAAGTACTTCACAGTACCTGCTTTATGACTATTTGTTGGAATAAACGCCTGCCCATTCTGCCAGGAGAAGTCTTCACTTGCTTGGGATAGACATCCCCCTAACTCACTGAAAAATTTGAATCCTCTTAGCTACCCTCAACCTGGTGTAGGCTGTTTTTGCCAAGGTGCAGCCACTCTATGTGCCACAGTTTCTTGGAGTTACAGTTGAGAGCTAAGGGAGAGATGGACATCAAAGGTATTCTGAAAAGGGATTAGCAAGTTCTCACATGGGAGGTGCTAGTCCTCCCTGGACACCTCCTATCCCCTACTAACTTTGACTTAACTTAAAACTTAGTAGGCATGCATTCATGTTCTAGGCTGAGAGCAACTTGCAGTCAGGAGAACACATCTTGTAATAAGATCAAGAGAAAGAGAGAGCACTTCTTAAACTTTTGGGACATATGTTTTTCCTTGCTTCAATGTTATGGCCAATGTACTGATCAACCTCAAGCTTACCTAGTGAACTAATGATGATTTCCTCAGAAATAATGCTACTTTACCAGGTTCGTACGTAGATCATAACCACATAAATAGGTAGTGATTTCTCATTTCTCTTCATCTTCTCAAATCCTCAAATAGGTCATTTATGTTATCCATCTGTACATTACTTTCTGAGATGCTGAGATTGGGCTCCATCCATACTTGCTCATTCTGGGGAAGTACTGTAGCTTCTCTTTATTTCCATGCATCCTAAAATAATTGAAAATGAAATACTTTCAGAATGGGTTTTGATTTATTTTTATTTCTTCTCTTTTGTTTCATTTTTTTCTTCAACTGAATCACTAGCAGATTTTTTTCAGAGAAAAATAATATATATTACATTTCAATAACATTATATTCTTAGGATTATCCTTTTATTCTTTACTTCTCTGATGTCTCTTTCAAAAAATCTTTAGTGGCTTCCTAGTACATAGCAAAGAGGATCAAAGTCCAAAGCTTGGAATTAATCATTCTTCTCACCTGCCAACAAAATCTTTTTCAGTCTCAAGTTTGTATTTGAAAGCCTATCTTTTTCTGTTCTGATGTAGCAGAAGCAGATTTTTTTTCTTTTTTCTATTTTCTTTTTTCTTATTTGGTATTTAAGGTTTTTTTTTTCTTCCTGAGACAATTGGGGCCAAGTGACCCACCCAGGGCCACACAGCTAGGAAGTGTTAAGTGTCTGAGTGCAAATTCGAACTCAGGTCCTCCTGACTTCAGGGCTGGTGCTCTATCCACTGCACCACCTAGCTGCCCCTGACATTTAAGTTTTAAATAAATAAATACATTTTAAAAAGAAGCAATGAGTAGCTTTGCTCAAACCCAGATACCAGCTAAATGCAAAAATCAAACAACAAATAACAATAATAGCTAACATTCAATTCTGTAAGGTTTACAAAGCTCTTTATATATGTCATCTTATTTAATTCTTTCTACCAAGTCTATAGGTGCTCTTATTATCTCTGTTTTGCAGTTGTGAAAACTGAAGATGATACAAGTTAAATGACTAACTCAGTCACATCGAGAGTAAGTGTCAAAAACAGGCTTTAATTCCATATCTTTTTTACTCCAAAGTTGATGCCCATCAAATACAGAATGCTTTAGAACATGAATGCCATGAGATACCATTATGTAGTAAGAAATGAAAAATGAAAAATAAAGCTAATAACCTGATAGAAAAAGAGAAGACAGCAGATATAATAAGTAAAAGCAAAAGCAAAAAGAATAATAAATCTTCATATGGAGCTTTAAGCTTTACAAAGCCCTTTACAAATATTATCTCATTTTATCCCCACAATAACTCTGAGAGGTTAGTGCTATTATTATGGCCACATTACAGAAAGCAAAACTGAGACTGGAGGTCAAGTAACTTGATAAGTTTTATACAGCTAGTCAGGTCTGAGGTAATCTTCCTGATTTCAAGTCTATTCTCTATTAACTGTATCATCTAGCTGCCTCTAAAAATGAAGTTTAAATAAATAAACAAACTAAAAAAAATAGCCAAAACCTTCCTAGCATTTAGAGCTACCCTGTAGAACAATGGCTTATACCCTTTTTCATTTATTTGTTGCTCTGTCATTCAAGACTCAGTTTAGCTGTCACCGTCTGGAAAACTTGATGGTCTTGTCTCCCCATCCCTTTCTCCTCCCCACAAGCACTTTGATTTGTAATTCTCTAAATAACTCATTTTGTGTCTTATAACACTCATTAGGTATAGCAAAACATGTACATTTCATCTTATATGTATATATATTATATACACATATATACATAGATACCACATACAGATACATTGTATACATTATATATACACATATATACATTATATATATATGTATATATATATCCATACTCACAGACAGATACACACAAATAAATATATGTGTATATATACATGTATATGTATATATGTATACATATATATATGAATAAATTGTAATTGTTCTATTCCTATCTTTTCTTCCTTATTAGAATATAGAGCTCTTGCAGGACAGGAACCATATTTTATTCATATTTATACCTCTAGCACTCAGCCAAAGAATTGCACACTATAGGTATTTAGCATTTATTGAATTTATTCAAACTGGCATCCTGTCTTGTTTGGGTAGTTTTCGTAGCATCATAGGACAACTGAAACAGAGCTGGAAGATATCTCAGAATCCATCCAATCTAGGGCTTCTTACCCTCAAATCCATGAATTTATTTCATTTATAATATTTTGATAAGTATATTTTAATATCATTAGTTTTCATTGTGATTCTGTATATTTTATTACATACAAACATACGCACAGAGATAGAGAGAGACAGATAGATAGACAGAGACAGAGACGGACACACCTAGAGAGAGACAGACAGAAACATACATAGAGAGAAAAAGGGAGAGACAGAGAGAGACATACACAGAGACAGAGAGAGATGGAGAGACAGAGAAAGACAGAGACACAGAGAAAGACATAGACACAACAACAGAGAAAGACAGAGACAGGGATACACACAGAGACAAAGAGTCAGAGACAGAGACAGAAACAGAGAGAAAGAAAGATGGAGAGAGGTAGAAAGAGAAACAGACAGACAGAGACACAGAGAGAAAGAATACTGAGAAGCTTCCACAGATACCCATGCAGATCCATATTTCAAACATCCTTCACTTTACAGATGAGGAAACTGAATCCCTAAAAAGGTGACTTAGACAAAGTCACACAGACAATAGAAATCTTTATTAGGATTTTAACTCCAGCTCCCCTGACTATCCAAAGCACCCAGTCTGCAAGGTTAAGAACAAGAAAAGTTTGAACCTTTGTCACCACTTTAAATTTTTCATCTTTCAGCAAAAAGATTTCATGACTCAAAAAAAAAAAAAAAAAAAGACAGCAGCCAAATGCTTAGGGAAGCATTTTGTGATTCAAAAACTGGGTCTGTTTTAGATATCATATGAGTGAGACCATTGAGTCATCTCCTCTAGAATCCCAGGGAGAAGCGAAAAAAGAGGTCATTGTTGTTTGCGCCCCTGCAGAGCCGGCATCTATGACAGAGACCAATTCAATTAAATATCCTTAATCTTGCAGTAGGACTGCTGATAAAATACATTTTCTACATCATTATTAGGTTTGTAAATAATCATAAGTTATTTAATTTCTGAATAATGACCTAATAGAAAAAAATGTTCTTTGAACAAACACTTTTAAGTGTCTAATTAGTGAAAGGTATTGGGGAAACAGAGATGGGTCAAACCCATTCCCTGCTCTCAAGGAGCTTATGGTCTAAAAGTGGGGGCAAATGTGCACAAATAAGTATAATGTAAAGGAGAAAAGAAACTGAAAAAGAAAGTTTCAGGCAAAGTGCTATAAGAACTAGAATGATTTGAAGACGAAAGTCTGACCTTTGTGGGTGAAATTAGTGATGATGGATTGAGACAGGGCTGCTTGAGGTGAGCCTGGAAGAAGGCAAGGGACTTAGCAGTTCGGAGTAGTGGAGAAGTCTCTAACCAGCTGCAAAAGAAAATGAGACTGGGGTTGTACCATGACCTTATGTAATGATAGCAAGTCACTGCTGTGTAAAGTAGTGAGAAATCAGGCATGTGGAATTAAGAGACCTTGGTTTGTGTCCCAGATGTGAGAATATAGGAACATGGTAGCTTCTCTAGACCCTAGTTTCCCATCTGAACAATGGGAATAATAGAAATGGCAGTACCCTTTTCACAGGGTTATTATGGAGCTCTTTGTAATCTTTATAGGATAATAGAATGCTAAATTGTAGTGTTTAGTGTGTGTGTGTGTGTGTGTGAGAGAGAGAGACAGACAGACAGACAGACAGACAGACAGATACAGAGACATAGAGACACAGAGAAGATAAAACAAATTGCCTATAATGTGGTGAGTGCAAAGAACACTGCATTAGAAATTAGAGGACCTGGGTTTAAATTATGACTGCCACTTCCTATTGGTTTGACCTTGGGACAATCAATCTATCCATGTGGATTAAGTAGATCTGTATTTGGACACAGAACCCAGATGGCCCTAGAGGTAAAAGTGAGGCAGGTGACCTTGTATAGCCCTTCATCATTTAAATCCAATTCCCTCACTTGTCCTGATATCATTGTCTTCTTTGAGAACAAAGGACAAACAACTTCTGTGGACCAGGCAACACACCTTCTTCCCTTCCTGTCCACCTCCCTGTGATCTCATTTGGGGTTTTCTTGGCAGAGACACTGGAGGAATTTGCCATTTCCTTCTTCAGTTCATTTTACAGATGAGGAAACTGAGGCAAGGTCATCCAGCTAGTAAATATCTGATGGTGGATTTGAACTTAGGTCTTCCTGACTTGAGTTTCACAGTCATGGCACCTAGCTCCCTTCCTCTATGTTCTAGACACTATTCAGGGGTACAAAGGCAAAAGTAAAAATACTCCCTACCCTAAAGGAGCTTATATTCTTTCAGGGGATACAGCATGTGTGTATGTGGGTGTGTGTGCTTCTGTGTGTGTGTGTGTATACAAAATAAATGCAGAATGATATCAAATGAGACAATATTTGTAAAGCACTTAGTTAGTGCCTGGTACTCTGCTAGCTGCTTCATAAATGCTTGTGCAGTACACTCCACCTCTTTGCTCCCTTGCCACAAGGGTGAAGAACCAGCAGCTGTATGGATAAAGAAAAGCAAGAGAAGACTCCAGATCAGAGCTCCAAAGTAAATCAGAGATTTCAAAATGTGGAGTTGAAGAAGGAGAGTATTTTAGATATTCTAGATCCAAAAATGGGAGATGGAGGTGGGGAAGCCATTGACCCTCTCTGACTTTCAATTTCCTTGTCTTTGATTGGAAACTGAGGTCAATGCTCTCTAAATTTCTTTCAAAGGCAAATGTTACATTTCTCTTTAGAATATAAACTAACTTGTCCAAAGCCATGATGAACACTGTAGCTGGGTAACAATCAATATAGTACACTGTTTATTGTTATTTAATACATGATAATTAGCACTCCACAGAAGTCATTACAAATGAGCCCAATAGATCTTAGCTGCTCTATTTATACTGAGAATTGTGGGCAAAGTATATGAATTCTAAGTAGCTGTTGCAGAAGACTGCTTAGAGAATATTTTCCATCTGGATTTGATCATATTTTACAATAAAGATATTTTACTGTTATTCAGTCATGCCCAACTCTTCATGACCCCAGTTGGGCCTTTTTTGTTTTGTTTTGCTTTTTGGGGCAAAGCTACTGGATGATTTTTTTTACAGGTGAGGAAATGGAGACAAACAGGATTAAGTGATTTGTCTAGGGTTGTACATCTTGTTAAGTGTCAGAATCCACATTTAAACTTAGGTCCTTTTAATTCCATCACTGGAGTTCTATCTGCCCAATAAAGACACCATATCATTAAAAATAATTAACTTACATCTAGTTTAGAAATGAAGAGTGCTTTTCATGGAACATGTCATAGCATCCTAATTCATGTCAAAGTTGTCCACAGTATTCCATATAAGTAGCATCCTGAATGTCATGGTCATCAAGATTTAACTTTAAAAAGAGTGGAAGAGCAGGTCAACAATAAAAATGAAGGACAATATGAGGTGAAAGATAGAGCCAATTGAAATAGAACAAAAACTGTAATTCTGGGAAATTACAAAACCTAGATGCAGAATTGGAAGGCAGAAGGACAGAAGACCAAAGAGAAAGTGAAAAGTACAAAGAACAGACATACTTCCCTGAGGCATAAGCAAATTAAAAATTTGGCTGAAGGAGAAATAAAACCTGTTAAAAAACTGAAGCCACCGGCTGTGAATGATGATGTTGCATTCATAATGTGCATAACTTCTGTTAAAAATTTACTAGATTTAACAGGAAGTGCTGCCTCCACCACAAGCACTTGTCACCCTACTTCTGTTGCTGGCATTTCTTAATAGTCAACAGAGAATATTAAACACAATGGCATATTTATTCAATTAGCATGAATAACTTAACAAAAACATGTGCTATCCTTATTTTTATTAGAATTAATTCAACTGGGAAAATGGGATCATTAAAAAAACTTCATTTAATGAAAAAGAATATGCATGCCTTAATTATATCCTGTATTTTTCCATTTGTATTCTTCTGCAGAGATTGACCTCTACTGACCCATTTCACTTGGTTCTTTTATCCTGAAACTAATAGTGGGCTAGAAAATGCAGAAGGCATGAAAAGGAGAAAATGAAAGATGAACAGTTGCTGAAAAATTCCCACAAAGAAAGGTTTGGAAACCTGGAATTGTTCTGTCTTTAGAATTCAAAGTATTCCAGGTTTTGATAGTTTGTAATTACACAGCAGGTCCTGTTTTGCTCTCCTACATCTACAATGAATTAAAATGAGAGGAAATGGGCAAAAAATGCAGCATGAGGGGTTCAAGATTGATATAAAAAATTTCTTAAAGTAAAAAATCTTAAATGTGTAAGTGAGTTCAAGCGTGATGAAAGATTCATGTCGGTCTCAGAAATTGATTATAAGCTTTGAGAAATATTGACATAGTAGAAATATGTATTCTTAATCACAGGAATTTAGAACTAGAGGGAGAATTTAGAGATAATCTTATCAAAAATTATTGGTTTAGAGCTGGACGGAAACATGGAACTCATCTTATCGAACCCATCTCATTTTACAGATGAAAAGTTTGAGCCTGAGATGAGATGTGATTTGTCCAATCTCATACAAATAGTAAATGACAAAATGGAGAGCTGAACATAGGATGTCTACAGCTTTTCCCACTGTATTATACAACTTCTCTCTTTTTATTCTGGGATATTGGTGAAAAGAAGAGAATAACATGGAAAAACAAAACATAGAATTATTTAAAAGATTTCTAGTCTACGCAATTGCTACTTTCAACTCGATAATATAAAAAGTTTTCCATCCTGTCTTTGAAGACTCAAGGTCAGGTGAGACCATAACATGATTCTGTAGCACCATGCAGGGTTTATTTTTTAATTTTCTTTTTATGAAGCTTAAATTATTGATAGTAAACAATCACCTTTTTCGAATAACTATTCCTGAAAGCAGTTAGTAATTCATTCATTGGTCTTTTCTTCCCATAATAAATAATCCTGAACCCATCTCTGTTCTCCTAAGCTATATTTTTTAATTATTTTATGTCTTTTTAATTTACCTTCTGTATTTAGAAGGAAAGATCCTGTGTACTTTCTTCTACCATTCCCTAGTTCTTCTAAGGTCAGTGGTGTTTTTGCTTTTGCTTAGATTTTCTTTAAAGAATGAATATATATATATATATGTATATGTATATATATACATATATATATACATATATATATGTATATATATACATACACACATATATATATATACATACACATACACACATATATACATTGTGTATGTTGAAAAAAAAACAAAAAAGATACAAAAGAGAAACTTGAAAGTGATGGATCCAATCAGATTCACACACTGGTTTTGAATAGCTGATTCAATACTTACAAATTAATCCTTTGGACAAGACAATGGTCTCAATTATTTACAGTTGGAAAGAGAAATAATCTTAGTGTCTACTCATTGATATTTTTGTAATTTTGGGAAGGATAAAGATAAGGGTTAGCATTCAATGACGGCTTTAAGATTTGCAGAGAGTTTTGTTTATGTTATCTTATTTGATCCTTATAATATTATTCCGAGGAAGGTGCTATTATTATCCCCATTCTATGAATGGAGAAACCTCAAATTACTTGCTTGAGGACATCTAATATCTGAGGTAGGATTCAAACTCAGGTTTTTCTTACTCCAAAGTCCAGTATTCTGGACTTTGTGAAATTCTAGTGATTATCATATGGTGTGGCACATTGTAGGCACTTAATAAATGTTTAGTGATTGATTATTACTTTTTTGGTGTAAGGAGTTCCCAGGTGAGAGAATAATCTTTATCAATCCAGATCAGTGCCTTCCCTGAAACCTGTAACCTTAGAAAGCTACCTAGAAAACAGAGAGTTAAGTAATTTGCCCAAAGTCACACAACCATTATTTTTCAAAAGCAAGTTGTGACCTTAGGATTTTCTGGATTCAAGTATTGCTATCTACTATAACATACTGCCTAGTATACCATCCTATCATAGGAAAACAAAATCAAATGAAGATGGTAAAATGTCAACTGAGAAAGTCAATGAAGCTTGCCAAGTGGGGATTTTGTAACATTCTGAGAGATAAATTATTAAGGGATAATTAATTACAGAAATTGAGTAGGTATTCAGGCATTGTTTTGCCTAGAGACAGCAAGGCAATGGAAATAAATTTGTCCTATCCATAATTTCTTCAGTTTAGTATTTTTATTCTACCCCTAGGCCTCTTGCTTCCTAAAAATTCAACAAAATAAAATGGACTTGAGTCCTGATTCCGCATATTTAATATGCATATTTTAATGTTTTTTAAATTGCATATCACTCCTTTTTTAAGTTATTGTTGTTGCTCAGTCTCTTCAGTTGTATCCAATCTTTTGTGACCTTATTTGGTGTTTTCTTGGCAAAAGTTTTAGAGTAATTTGTCATTCCCATTTTCAGTTCATTTACAGATGAAGAAACTGAGGCAAACAAGCTCAAGCGACTTGTCTAGAGTCACACAGCTAATTAGTGTCGGAGGCTGGTTTTCATCTCAGGAAGATTAGTCTTCCAAACTCCAGGTCTGCCACTCTATCTAACCACTGTGCTATTTAGCTATCTTCTTTATTACACTGAACAACAACCTCACAAAGGATGGGATGGGATTAGTACGGTCATTTAAAACTGATGAGGAGCCAGGTGCAAGTCCTAGTGACTTGACATGATGTGGAAGGCAATGAGGAAACTTTTTATATCAGATAAGATGATGTAGGGCATCTTGCTAACTTTTGATGATGGTTTTATACAAATGCACAAATAATACATATATGTATATATTTACAAACAACACATGCACATGTGTGTATATAAATGCACAAACATGTATGTGTAGGTATGTATATATGTATAAACACATTTTATATATGCATATTTATATATATGTACATACATATATATGCTAGTTTTATTTAAGGAGTGTATTACTGTAAGAAAGGACGGGACTATGATACAATGATACTTCAAGAGTTACCACAAACTCAGAATGTGAGTTGGAAGTGATGTCAATGACCATTTTGTCCAACCATACACCAAAAGAATCCCCACTCCAACATGTCCAACAAGTAATTCTATAGAGGGTCACATTCCCTAAGAGGTCAAAGGAATATGAAACAGCAGAGACCAAACTGAGGTAGTGAGGAGATAAACTGCCTCACTAATATGCAAATTCAGGGGAACCAAATTAGTTTTTCCCATTGGAGCTTATGTTGGGCATGTTTTGGACTTAGAAAACATCAATAATATTGCAATGAGGAAAAACAGAAACAAAGTGAGGACATGGGATGCTTGAGTAATATTTGAGAAGGGGAAAAGGAGGAGGGACACTTTTGTAGTGCATGAGTGGGAAGAGGGAAGGGTGTAGCTGGATAGAACATATGCCATGTTTATAGGTGATGTAGAACTTGGATTATATATATACATATATATATATATATATAATAGCTGGAGCTCTTGGGATGAAAGAAAACACTTGGATAAATTCATGATTCCTCTATATTACTCCTAATCCTGGAAAATCACAGTGGACAAAAGAATTATACTATCTTTTATTGATTGAAAGCTGATCTATGAGATTAGTGTCCTGGTCTATTTTAAGCAGTAAGGCTGAGTTAACAATAAAATACAAGGCCATACTATTACTCTGGAGTACAAAGGCCTAAGAATAAATTGCATTGATGTGAGGAATTATGGTTTTGATGAATAGTAGAATGTTTCTTTCTACCTGCTATGGAAAAGAGGCATATAACTCTTAGCAGATGACATGGCAAGAGAAGTACAGGCTCTAAAGAAAGTTCCTTCCTAGATCACCAGAAATACCTCATGCAGTCTGGACATGACTCCTTGTTCCCTTTCCTAACCATAAATTAGGGAAAGGGAAAGAACTCTGGAAAACACATATTTCCTTCGTGCCATAAGTAGCACAGGGAGCCTGGATCCTTGCTAAGGATGCCAATATTTGTGGGGATGAGCTTCCCTCTGTGTTGACATGTTTCTATGCCATTCTTTGTAACCATCCTTTGGGGAAACCGCCAGTAAGCTACCCTTCTTTCTTTACTCACCATGGCTGCCCTCTTTCAAGGTCAACCTTCTCTCCAAGCTCTTCCTCTCTCATGTCAGCTGTTGTTGCCACTAATAATGATTTTGCCTTCCCTTGTTCTATATCCCTCTCCATATTCTTTATAGAATGTACTCTGGGAAAGATTGATTTTCTTAAAGAATGGATGTCCCATTCAGTTTCCTCATATGTTATTGTATATTTCTATTTTTGATGGATGGTAGTGAAATAATTTTAGGATGCTTATGACATAATGCCTAAAGACTAACATCATTTCCTAGGTGAATTGATTGCTTCAATCAGAAATTATAGCCTGTACGAGGATTGCAAAGTCGGTTGGTTGGGGTGTGAAGTTATTTTGATTGTTCTCACATTTAAATGTGAGCAACTTCTGTTTTAAATATTGCAAATCTGTAACTCATCATCAGACTGTGGGCCAGAGAAACAAGAAAGGATATTTATATATTGTCTGAATTCAAAATGCTTGAATTATCAGTGGATCATCAGGTTAGCTACTATTTTCCAAAACATAAAACATACCCTGATGCAATCTATTATTCATCCTATCCATATGTATTCAGTATGTTCATATATCCAATGGAGATTTACACAGTCACTGAAGAGCATAGGCTGGGGCACATGCATTTGGATGACATATATTTAATCAATGTAAATGATGGACTTACCTAACACTAATGGCAGCTTGATGTCATGTTTATGTTTGTGGGAGTAGTTTGGTTTCCTATAAAAGCATCATGGTTTTCTAGTCTTTTTCTTCTGCAAGTTAGGTTTACTGGGAGAAAGCAAGACAACTGTAAAGCTTATAATGATTTTCATTATTGTTGTTGTTCCCAGTTTTTTATTGAACTGTTTTGTAATCCAACAATAATAAAAAACTAAAGATGTCCAAATATAGAAGCACAGAATATTAATGCTAGAATGAAACTTTCCCATCATATAACTCAATGTCTAATTTGACAGAGGAAGTTGCCAAGCCCAGGAAGAGGAGAGCCTTGGGAGACATATGATCTGGTTGAAAGAACATGAGATATAAAGTTAGAGATCTGGATTTGAATTCTGTCACTTATTTACTATGTGAGCATAGACAAGGTGCTTAATCTCAGTTTTTTTTCCCCTTAAATAAAGGAGTTGGAATAGCTGAGCTCTAAGATCCCTTTAAACTGTACATTGGTTCTCCTATGATCCATATTCAAGGTTATACTCTAGCAAGAAGCAAAACTGGAAGGGAGACTCAGAATCCCTACCTTCCAGTTCTATTGAGAGTTCTACTCCATTGTACTGATTTAAACTCGAATGCTGACAGCATGTATTTCTCATTTCATGTGCCTAAAAATAATATTGCTAATGTTCAGGACTCAATCTTCCTAAGTTTAATTCAAATATTCAAGAATTCTCTCTCTTTTATTCTGTACCACAATCACTGCACAAAGGAAGGGGAAGAGATAACTGGTTATGTCACAACATAATGAAAAAATGTAGTTTCATTTAAGGCAAATCAATTCTCTGCACCATAGTTATGTGGGAGGAGATATGAACACATTGTAAATGGGTGTGTCATTCAATGAATCAACTCATAGCCATGCTTGTTAAATTTTGGTCACATAGATAGCGAGAGATATCCTTTCACCCCATTACTGTCTATTTAATACTGATAAGATTTTCACTTTGCTCATTAATGATTCTAGGATACATTAGACAGAATTTTTAACTTCCCCTTTCCCTGCAAATGTCAGAAATCAAAATGTTCACCTAGGGCATCTTGAATACCTTTGGGAATTGGAAGGAAGCATAATTTCCTCCATATGATTTTGGAGGGGTGAGAAGAAATGCCCTTTAACTGTTAAGATAATTGATCCTGTCTAGATAAATGTAATTGTCAAAAATATATGTGCATATATTTAGAGAGCACCAGACTTACTGGTGACTATTAGCACAACAGCTGAAAAACTGGAATTTATCAGCTGTGTATGACCTTGTTTGATAGGGAGGATGGGAACCATTGAACACTAGCTGTGCATTTCCTGGCTGGGCTGATGAAGCTGCTCTTAAAATGATTACAAGTTGGCAAAATAGCCTATGCTGAAAATCTAGCTGTCCAGCATTTTTGAACTTCAAGATTTATGGAAACTGGAAGAAGCCATTGCTTTCTGAAGCATCTCTCCTCCAACATGTATTCCAAGGAATTAGAGATCTCCAGATGCCTGGGGAAAGGGGTGGTTAGTTTTTTGAGGCTTGAGTTTCCTAATCGATGACATAAATAAGGTGTTTTAAGGTTATTTTGTAATTATTAAATATATAATCTCACTAGATCCTCACAACAATGTAAAGTAGGTGCTATCATCATGCTTATATTAGCAATGAGAAAATATGTGAAGAGAGATTCTTCATACCCTAGACACATTATCTGCTATTTGTCCACCATAAACATTTCAAAAACGGTAATTGATCAACTTTTTTCTCTTTAAAAATTCATTTTCACATATCACAAAATGCTTTCCTATACCCATGAGTGCTTGAAGTACAAATCATTGTGATTTAAAAAAAAAAGGAAACAATACCATGAAAGATGAATGTTTTCTTTTAAAGAACAAAGAAGTTAAGGAACTCATTGGGAGGTGTTGGTGAGGATATTTCTATCCCCAAATGGCAACAACACAAAGAGTGAGGAAATCAATAAACCTTTAAAAAGATACGCATAAAAAGAAATGATGGAATCAGCCTTTTCCTTTCTCTACAATTCCTACTATTTTCCTCCTTCTCATTTTGTTTTTTCTAGGATGAAAGTGTTGGCTTGGAAGGGAATCAATGCATCAGGCTTCCAATTAAACTTACAGCAAAAACCTCAAAATGGACCACTAGGTTCTACTTACTGAAATCAAAAATAAAATTAGGGGAACAACTGGATAATTGTCTTTACCTTAACTGAACAGCTCTATCTGATATATCTAAGGTCACAATGGCTTTCAGGGCTAAAGCATTGTCATGTCCTCAGCAACACACCACACCTTGGTCTCCCTCTGAGACTCCTTTATAATAAAATGCATAAGCAATGGAGGGCAGCTGGGTGGTACTATAGTGCACAAAGCACTGGCTTGGAGAAAGCAAGATTTATCTGGCTTCAGACACTTACTAGCTGAGTAGCAGTGAACAAGTAATTGAACCCTGTCTGCCTCAGTTCTCTCAAATGTAAAATGAGCTGGAGAAGGAAATGGCAAACCACTCTACTATCTTTGCCAATAAAATCCCAAATGAGTCATGAAGAGTCAAACACAAGGGAATGGCTCAACAACAACGTGGACCACAAGTGCTCAGTCATTGTAAGATGGGTAGATTATTTGCAGCATGAAGATTTTTGGTTCTGATTGCTAATATTTTTGGTCTCCATCAACAGAGCACATCAATATAGCATACAAAAAACTCAGGGAGACGGATTCCTTTAACAATGAAGGATGTACTAACAGATTTTGGTTGAACAACTACTGGAACCAAGCCAGGTTTCTTTGCCCTACAGAAACTAATGTACATAGGGCAAGGTTGGAGAAGGGGAGCCACCAATAGCTCAGGTAACCAGAGAATAGGTAATAGGTCCTGTTCTTTGACTTCTTGTTTCCCGAACGAATGAAGCTGGAGGAGGTCATTGGACCAAAGGCATCTCATTTTAAAGGAAAATAGAAATTTACATAATAATTCTGCTGCATATTTGAAAGGAATAGCAGATTGTGAATTTGCAGTTTCATATATAATCATTACTGTGCTGTGTCATGGAAAGGTTGTTTTATTTTATAAATTAAATTAAATAAAAAATAAACAAAATGAAAAAAGAGCAAAGGCATCTTGTTTTTTGCTGTTCCCCATTTCTGTTGTTCTTATCAAACATATTATTTAAGTAGTTAAATAAGGAAAAGTTAGCAATGGTACTGGTAGACTCTGTCAAAAGTATGTTCAAAACTTCATGTAAGTTAAGCTGATAGCTTTTTGGATGGTAGAAAATGAATGAATGAAAATGCACTTATTCAGTACTTACCCATGTTCCAAGTGCTGTTCTAAATGTTGGGGATACTAATAGAAGAGAGCCATTCTAATAGAAGAAATAGCTCAAGCTTCTCCTCAGGGCACCAAAATTTAGACCATTAACCACACTAGGGATCCTTCAGTAGAATAAAATCATCTGAACTTAGTAGCTGTCAAAAAAAAATAAAATCAGAAGCTAATAGAATGTACATATCTTACCCCAAATCACCAGCTATATCTGAAGTGAGCTTCTCCTTGGGCCAATCCTTTTCTTCTCTCCATCACCCTTTTAGGCTTTATAGAATCCCAAGGTCCCCAGCTCCCCTTTAGGCTTTACAGGGTCAATGAGGCTAGAGTCTTGGCACCTCTGCCAGTTAATATCCTATAACGTCACCTCAAATGGGATCTTGTTTCTTAGAGCCTCTTCCTAGTTCTCTCTACTTAACTTGTCTTAAATAGATGATTTGAAAACATCAATGATGATTCATGTTTTTTACTTGGGGGTATTTTGTTTCCCTTGTCCTTGGTGTCAAAATCCCTAGTTATGGCTCTGAAATGTCATTAAAAAATCAAGTTAAATCGACATGGCTCCTTTTTTGTGATGGGGAAGCTACTTAGCATCTCAAACTCTCCATCTTCTCTGACTTTTTCCCCTACATTTACATTTGCTGATTGTCAGCTGTTTCATGTCTATGTTTTACTGCTTCCTCTTGATAGTCTATATTCCTGTACCTCTTTTTAAAAATAAAACTATTTAAAATAGTTAGGCATATTTATTCATAGTACTATATTGTATTCCATTTAGAGTTTTGTGTTTGGGATGTTATAAAATGTTAAGATCTTGTATAGCTAAAGATGTGCCAGGTTTTATAGGTCACCTCAACATTGGTTATAGCTAATCTTGCTGTTGCTATGCAAAAAAATCTATAATAAGAAAATTCCATCTGCTTTTATAATAGCTCTAGAAACACACACACATACACACACACACACACACACACACACACACCCAAAGTGCTGGTACAATGCTAAAATGAAGTGGAAATTCAAATGTAATTTCCTGTCTGAAAACTGTAACTTGTTGAAGCCCGCTTTTGGATATTGTTATGAATACCTTATCTCATATCACATATTTTATGCAAGTTTGCATGATTGCAAATTTAATTATTTTCTCTGTATGTGACAAAAATATGCAGTAGAAAGATCAGAAACACTTTTTTTTTCAATGACAGAGGGAAAGGACACTATTATTACTTTTTCCCCAGCAGATTGTTTCATTGATCAAATGAGGTAATGGACCTAGAACACTTGGCAAATTTATGTTGCTATCAAAAGATCTGCAGTAGCTGTATTGTTTTAAATATTGTCCACTGACTAGAAGTAAGCGGGAATGGGGGAATGGGGCATTGTTTACTTATTGCCTTCTCTTTCCAAGGAGATGAAGTAACTATTCTTTTTTTCTTAAGACTCAACCATATGAATTCAGGTTGGGAACATAAATCCCATCCTATACTTTGATGTGTTTCAATGAACTATAATTCACCAACAGAAAAAATAAGAATGTTTTATTGACATGTTTTATTTTTATATTATAATCATATTTGGACAGACTCTCTCTACCCTCCCATATCCAATTCGGGAAATATATATATTTTTTCGTATAACAAAGAAAAGCAGAATTAAGTAAAAGTAAAAGAGAATTCAAGTCTCACAATGAACTCAACATTCTATCTCTGCAGTCGCCTCTTTTCTCTTGAGAAAAGTCAGGAATGTTGTATAATTTATTCTCCAGAGTGGGGCAGCTAGGTGGTGCAGTGGATAAAGCTCTGGGCCTAGGAAAACCTGAGTTCAAATCCAATCTTTGACACCGTGCAAGTCACTTAAGCCTGTTTGCTTCAGTATATTCATTCATAAAATGAGCTGTAGAAGGAAATAGCAAGTTCCTCCAGTATCTTTGCCAAGAAAACCCCAAATGGGGTCATTAAGAGTTGGACATGACTAAAAAAAAAGACAACAGTTCTTCAAAAACTATTATGTATTTGAAAGTTGCTTCTTTGTAATCTTTTCATTTACCTGATTATAAATTGTATATATATATGTTCATTTATTCTTCATCTTTTTTGTATGAATTTCCTCATGTTAATCTGAATTCCTTGCTTATTTCCTTTGTTTAATAATTGAATCCCATAACATTCCTATCCTATGATTGTTCAGTTATTGCTTAATTGATAGGACTCTACTTTGGTATCAAGAAGTAAAAAACCTGCATGTGACCCTGGAGAAGTCATTTAATTTCTATCAAACTCAGTTTTCAAATCTGCAAAATGGAGAAAATAGTGACACCTACATCACAAGGTTGTTTTAAGAATCAAATGAAGTGAAATATGCAAAGCATAATTATACATGAGAAAACTGAGGCAAATAGAGTTGTGACTTGCCCAAAATCAGGCAACTAGTAAATATTTGAGGTCTCCCTTGAACTCAAGTCCTCCTGACTCTAAGCTGTGCAACATCTAATAACATTAATTTGTACCATCTTTTTTTCAAACCTTTTTCTTCTCTATCTTCCTTTCTTTACTTCTTCCCATTCTAGGATACATACCTAGAAATCAATGTCCTATTACTGGACTTTCGGCTTTTTGCTATGGTTCTCATTTTGGTTGGGACTTCAGGATCTAAGTTTTCTTCTTGATTTTAACCATCCTCATTAATGCAAATAGAAATTTCTCCTTCATATCCTGCCCCACATATTCCTCACTCCTCTTTCAATCAGTCTCTGTTTTCTGTTTCCATCTCTTTGATTGTTAGTTTTGCTACTGGGAAGAGAGCAAGAAGAGAAAAAGGGGGAAAATGAATGAGGTAGGGAGAGGATGGGATTGCAAAGGAAAGCATGAACGTTCCTTCAAGAAGATTACATTCTAATTTACCAATTTACAAAATTTGTACAGAATTTGTACAAAATTTTCAAATTTACAAAAGAAAAGAAAAGAACAAAATAAAACAAAAATAAACACAACTATACATACCCCAAAGAGACACACTAAAAATGGAAGGTAATCCAGGAGGAAATGCACTGATTAGGGAAGGAGAGACACTAGAAAAGTCCTCTTACAGAAGGTGAAATTTGAGCTGAGTCTTGAAGGGTGTTAGGGAAACCAAGAGCTGATTGGTCTGGAGAGAAAACATTCCAAGCTTGTGACATATTCAAAATACAGCAAGGACTCCTGTGTTTCCGGGTGGTAGAATAGATGGAGAGGAATAAAGTATAAGAAAACTGCAAAGGTAAGACTTGGGTAAATTATAAGGCATTTAAAAAACCAAAGCAAAGATTTCATATTTGATGCTGAGGGTAATAGGGAGCTACTAGTGTATTCCCAGGTCCATCATATTTGAAGGAAATGCCCAGAATGAGAGAGTCAGATGATAAGGTGGTCATGAGATACTGTGTCTATAAAAAATGTTATTATAACTTGCTTCATTTTTCCTTCTTTTCTTTCCCCCCTTCTCTTCTTCCTTTCCTCCTCTTTCTTTGTTGTAGTTGTTGAATTATTGAATGCCTTTATTACAGATAAAAAAGTAATAAGACCTAGGTAGGGCTTAAGGCAGAGTGCTGGGAGATCTGGATCTGACCACCTGTCATTCTATCATCTTTTCAAGAATTCTGTGAGATGTATTCCAGGAAAAAAAACTACATCTTTGATTAAAATGAATCTTGAAGTTATCTGGTATTCTTTTCTCCATAGTTTTCCCTGAGAAATAGCAAATCAGAATAATCACTCTTAGTCCAATGTTTTGAGGGCTGGAACAGATGTGCTTTTGGCACTGAACAATTATTTCAAGAGGAAACTGGGAAGAGAGAGAAAATGTTGGTACCAACAAGACAACCTGAGACTCATGTACATATAGTTATCTCATGAATTCCTGACCACCACTGAAACAAAAGACATCAGGCTCAGTCATGAAAGCAAGACAAGCATACCCACCTATTTTGGGACTTCATTTTCTCCTCAAAGATGCAAATATGTTCATTTTAACCTGATTTCACTTATAGAAAAAACCCCAAAGGTCAGAGGATTATCTGATTACATAGATTTTAGGCTCAAAGGGACCTTCTAGTTCAAACTCCTTATTTTATTGTTCAGCCAACATTGTTTTAGACCTTGGGCAAAGCAAAAATGAGACAATATTTCTTTTTTTTAATTGAAGCTTTTTTATTTTCAAAACTTATGCAAGGATAATTTTTCAACATTAACCCTTTCAAAATCCTGTGTTCTAATTTTTCCTCTCCTTCCCTCCTAGAAGTAATAGTAATGTATATTGGACAAGTAGTCCAATATACATTAAACATGGTAAAATATATATAAATCTAATATAGGTATACATATTTATACAATTATCTTGCTGCAAAGAAAAATCAGATCAAAAAGGGAAAAAAATAAGAAAGAAAATAAAATTCAAGTAAACAACAAAAATACTATGTTGTGATTGATCCACAACATTCAATTCTCACAGTCCTGTCTCTCTCTGGGTATAGATGGCTCTATTCTTCATAAGATCATTGGAATGAGACAATATTTCTTGTGAAGGAGAGATAAGAGGAACATGTATATATACGCACATGTAGATATATATGTACATGTGTGTACAAATACACGTGCATTTATAATAGATATAAAAGAAATATACTTTTCAGGGGGAAAGTATTTCATAGCTGGAGAAGAATTAGCCCATTAGTCCAAATAGATTAGCCCATTTGAGGATTTTTGAAAGAAAGTAGGGATTCTTTTAGATAGAGGTGAAGGGAAACTGCATTTTTAACATGAGGAAGAGCCAGTGCAGAAACTTGGAGATGAAAGATGAAATGTCATATGTGAGGAATAATAAGAAAGCCACTTTGGCTGAAATGGACTGAGTGAAGAGGAGTGGATGCATAATAAGCCTGGAAATGTTTCTTGGAGCCAAATTGTGAAGGTCTTTCTATGATTTGGGTATAATAGAAGATAATAGAAGTTGATAGAGCAGGAAAATGGTCTGACCGATCTTGGGCTTGAAGAATACCACTTTGGCCATTGGATGGATTGATTGGAGAAGTAAGATACCTGTGCCAAGGAGATCACTTGGAAGATTATTGCAATAATTCCAGCAAGAGGTGGTAAGAAAATTCAGGCCTAGAGAAAATAAAGGGATCTGAAGTCACATGGATGGTAAATTATATTACTGGACATACAATATGACTTTTTCTTATATCCTATGTGCTCCCATCTCTCTGAATTCTCTTAAAAACAGGAAAGGGGTCAGAGGGATGGGACAGCATAATTATTTTAACACAAATTTGTTTCTTTTTTTCCAAGCAACTACTACTGTCTTTGCATTTAGCAATATTGGCTATGGCATAGTATTTAGAGTGCTGGAACAGAATATAAGAAACAGAAGTATAATTAACAATCTTGGGCATGGAGGCAGCACCCATGGAGCAGGGAGCATGAGGTGAAAATAATAGTATAAGTAGTTGGTAAAAAAGTATATCGATGTAGCTTTCTAAAGTTTGGAAAGTGTGTGTGTGTGTGCACACACACACACACGGATATATATATATATATGCCATATGTAATATATAACACATGCACATGCAGAATGTCGATATATTTAATGTGTAAATACACATATACATCTAACAATGCACTATAACATATAATGGGGAAATGGAGGCTAAGAGATTTAAATGACTTGCCCAGTATCACAAAACTAGTATTTGTCTGAGACAAGATT
The DNA here is from genome assembly GCA_023553655.1 of Myrmecobius fasciatus. Taxonomy (NCBI): domain Eukaryota; kingdom Metazoa; phylum Chordata; class Mammalia; order Dasyuromorphia; family Myrmecobiidae; genus Myrmecobius; species Myrmecobius fasciatus. The sequence goes on from JAJPUD010000551.1 coordinate 552,213, forward strand.
TACATTAAAATCTTCCTGACTCCCATTCAGCCATCTACTCTGTCACCTCATTGCCTCTAATAAGGAAAAATGAATTATAATCATAAACATTCTTTGTTCTTCTTAAATTTTGGCTTGCCAGGGGAAGTCTTGATTACCTGCCCTAATTAGGCTTCTTTTACAAATTTTTGTATTCAGTTATTTCAATCCTGTCTGATTTCATGACCCTATTTGGGTTCAGAGCTATATTTTGCCATTGGACCCAGATGGTTCTGGAAGAGAAGGTGAGGCAGGTGACCTTGCCCTGATTCCCTCATTTAAATTCAGTTTACTTGCATGTCATGACATCCCTCCCTGATGTCATGGCCCTTTTTGAGAACAAAGGACAAACAACAACGACCTACCTTATTATTCCACTGAAACTGCCCTCTCTAAAGTTACCAATCTCCTAGTTGCCACTTTTTCTCATTCCTCATTCTCCTTGACCTTTTTGCAGGTATTGACACTGCTGATTCCTTTCTTTTCCTCGATACTTTTTACTTTCACATTTTTGGGGACACTACTCTCTCTTGGTCCTTCTACCTATTCAACCATTCCTCAAGCTTCTTCTTTAGAACCCACCATCTACTTAGCTCCCTTGGATTTAATTATTATCTTTGTACTGATGATTCTTAAATCTACTTTTCTTGTCCCAACTTTTCTGATGACTTCCCATCCCCCAGTTTTTTAAAATAATATTTTATTTTTTCCAAATACATACAAAGATAGTTTTCAGCATTCACCTTTGCAAAACCTTGTATTACGAATTTTTATCCCTCTCTCTCCCTTTCTCCTCAGGACAGCAAGCATATATAAGTTAAAATATAAACATGTAAACATTGTCATGATGTACAAGAAAAATCAGATCAAAAAAAAAAATGAGAAAGAAAAAAAAAGAAACAAGCAAACAAACGACAACAACAAAGAGGTCAAAATACTATGCTTTGATTCACATTCAGTCTCCATAGTTCTCTCTCTGGACACAGATGGCTCTTTCCATCACAAGTCTATTGGAATTGCCTTGAATCACCTTATTGTTAAAAAAGAGGCAGGTCCATCACAGATCTTCACATAATCTTGTTGCTGTGTACAATATGCTCTTGGTTCTACCTGTTTCACTTAGCTTAGTTCATCTAAGTTTTTTCCTGGCTTCCAATATCCCTGTTCTAATTGAATGTATATCCACTCAAATATTTTAAACAGAACTCATTATTTCTCTTCTAAATCTTCCCCACTTCTTACCTTCTGTATTGTAGAGGTAATGTCCTTCCAGTCCCTAAGGCTCACAATCTAGGAATCATGCTGGACTCCTTACCATCTCTTACCTCCCATATCCAAGTTATTGCCAAGATCCCTCAATTTCCCCCTTGCAACATCTCTCAAATAAGCTCTCTCTCCTCTGGTACTTTCTCCATCCTGGTAAAGGCCTTTATCACATTCCACCTAAATTATTGTAATAGGTTCTGGTGGCTCTGCTTCATCAAGTCATTCCTCACTTTAATTCATTCTCCATTTAGCCCCTAAAGTGATTTTCCTAAAGTACAGGTATGGTTACGTCACCTTCCCTTCTCCTACTTCTCCCTGCTCCCCTACTAATACTCCAGTGATTCCCTATCACCTCTGGGATCAAATATAAAATGTTCTCTGTGTATTCAAAGCCCTCCAAAGCCCAGCCCCGAAGACCCTCCTGCTTATTCTCATATTTTAATTTCTAAAACCAATTCTTTGATTCAATTACTGGTCTGGCTTTTTCAAAAACGAAACACTCTGTCCCACAGCTCTGGACGTATTCTCAGGTACTGTCTTCCATATCTGGAAGTCTCTCTCTCCTGTACTCCAAATTCTGATCTCCCTGGCTTCCTTTAAGACCCAACTAAAATCTCACTTTCTACAGGAAATCTTCACTCTCTTAATTATAAATTATTAATTTGTTCTATTATATAGTTTGCTTTGTGTGTGTGTGTGTGTGTGTATGTGACTATGTTTGCATATTGGTTTCCCCATTAGATTGTAAAGCTCTTTGAGGGCAGAGACTATATTTCATTTCTTTTTTGTACTGCCAGTACTTAGCACAGTTTCTGGTGTATAATAGGTACACACACACACACACACACACATATATATATACACATATAAACATACATACATATGCATATACATATCTATCTATATCTATCTATCTATATGTAGATAGATAGATATAGATAGTTATAGATGATGAGAGATGCCTGCTGACTTGCTTAGGATCACACAGTTAATAAGGGTCTGAGGCAGGATTAGAACACAATCCTGCCTCAGGATAGCTTCTTCATTATATCTGCTTGAATCTGTATTACAGCTGTAAAAACGGTAACCTGGTCCCTGTCACATATGTTACCAAGATCAAATGGAATAATATACTTAAGAATCACATAAATATTATTATAAGTAGAAAATTACCACATTTGAAAAAGCATTTTTAAAAAGCATTTAACAAAAGACATTATTGGATACTTTTTCTTATTTATATATCTGCCTACTTGATTGAAAAAGATCCTTTAGCATAGCAATAGTGTCTAATTTTATTTGGCACGTTTACTATGAAGATTTATTCCTTTAATTCTACAAAATTGAATTCAACTTTTGCTATGTCAGGTGTAGGGTGGCCAGGATTTCCATCTTAAAAATGGGATTAGTCTGCTTTTTAGTAATTGCCTTACCATCCCACGAATTCTTTGGAAATTATCCCATTTTTCCATTTATATTTTACCATTTACTGCAAAAAAAGAAGGGCAACAGGATCCAGTTCCTTTATTCATTATAGTTATTATATTCCCACTTGTAGAGATTATAGTTTTCTATAGTAGAACAGCTCAAGGGGATTGTCCTGGAGATGGATTTGAGTATAAAGTGGTAGCTTATAGTATTATTCAGGGTATAGGGAAGGATCAATTTTATAAAGAAAGGGTAGCTGTCTTATTACTTTAACAGGATTGGTACAAAAAATGGTCTCTAAATAGGAAATGCCCCAGCTATTCAATGTCTTCATTCTGAATTTCCCATAGAATGTATTTTTATGTTAAGGCCTAGTCTTCTGATTCATTATTCTTCTAAGAATCCCTGTTTAGGATAGTTAAATGCATAAGACACTCTGTATAGTTATGTGTTAGAGCATTAATAATAAGAATTTCTAGTCTAGTGCTGAAGGAATTAAAATAAGACATTTTCCAAAGTGTAATTTGTCTGTTAGCTGATAAATTGCCATATCTTTAGTTTTGAATACATTTTTCCTGTCCAGGTTTAAGTAGCCCAACCATTTACTCCCTACAGAAAGAACAAGTACAAAGAACAAGGTCCACTAATATCATATAATTGAAGAATTCAAATATATAGTGATATGTTCGTGGAGATGTGGTCAAGTACATTGATTTTACTGGTGGAGAAACTCCTTCCATCTATAAAAAAATCCTCTATAATTTGTAGTGTCTGGGAATTTCCTGGGTCACTGAGAGATTAAAGGACTGACCTGTGGTCCCATCACTAATATATGTCATTGTTATTCAGCTGTGTCTTACTCTTTGTGAACTCTTTTAGGGTTTTCTTGGCAATGATAATGAATTGTTTGCCATTTTCTCATTTTACAGATTAGGAAACAAAGGCAAATAGAGTTAAGTGATTTGCTCAGGGTCATACAGCTTGTAAGTGTCTAAGGCTATATTTAAATGAAGATTCCAGTCACAGAGCTCTATCTACTATGTCACCTGGCTGCCAGATGAAAGACACTTAAGATTTGAAAACTGGGCAATTTTGCCACTCCAAAATAGACAATTATCATTTATCTGGCTTATAATCCATCTTCAGAGATGAATACTTAGAGGAATATATGCTATATAAGTGAAGGTGAGATTTCTTACAGACTGAAATCCCTAAATGATGAAGAGAAGTACAAAAATAAGGTTGTATCAGCAAATGAGGTATCTAGGAGTACCTTTCCTTTTGTGGGCTTGGTGCCTGAGGCTGACAGTCTTGAACTGGAGTGGTTTCCTAGCCAAGAATCTGAAGGGCAATGTGAGGAGAGTCGTTTTATTAATCTCAGATGAGAGCCTCTGTCTTAATTTAAAAGTCATGTAAAAACTCGAGCTCTTCCAGTTACTAACAAATGAAATTTTTGACTACCCCAGAAGACTGAATGTTGCCATTGTGCTCTTTCAGCCTAAAGTCCATAAGCTTTTTACAGGACTTTTAGAATAGGAAAAAACCATAGACATCAAAAAAGCTTATAGTTATCATTGTATTAAATAAATTAGTACCAATGATTGAGAGCTGAAGGAAGCTTAGAGGTCACCCAACCTTACTCCTTCCTTTGACAGATGGACAAATAGCCTGAAGGAAGTTAAATAACTTCATCAAGTCCCAGAGCAAGAATTTGAATTCAGGTTTCAGATTCTAAATCCAGTACTGTTTCTGCTGTCACATTCATGGGGCTTCAGGGCTCTCCAAATTCAGTCATCCAGACAAAATATCAGAAATGGAAGGAAAATCTAGAGGAGGGCGTGGGGGAAGGGGAGAATTGGAACAATAGTTTTTGTAAAGGGTAATGTTGAATAATTGTCCACATATATGTTTTTGTTTTTGTTTTTGGTTTTTTTTTTTTTTGCTTTTTTTGGCTGAGGCAATTGGGGTTAAGTGACTTGCCCAGGGTCACACAGCTAGGAAGTGTCTGAGACCAAATTTGAACTCAGGTCCTCCTGACTTCAGGGCTGGTGCTCTAACCACTGTGCCACCTAGCTGCCCCCACATATATGTTTTAAAAAATAAAAAGCTTTAATAAAGAAAAAATAATTTGGACAAATGAATATTGTTCAAATTTCCAGTCAGGATTCCATAGATTTTCAGTATTTAACAAACACAATAAAACATATGTGCCATTTGAAAAAAAATAAGAAATGGAAGGCAACTCAGAGTTCATGTGGTTTTATTTTTATAGAGCTCTCACTACAAAAGTATTGATTGCCTAACGAAATTCTACCATTAACTTCATGCTATTCTGATCATCAAAATAGTTATTTTATATTTTTCTTGTCCCTCATTAAGCTTATTATTCTCCTCATCCCAGCTTCCTCAACTGAAGACCCTATTACATGTCACCAAAAATTGACCATTCTCGTCTCTTTCTTTCTTTGTCTTATCTGACATCTTCTACCATGTCTTCCTTCACTCCTGTCTTTATTGATGAGGTGGCCTATTTGTAGATGTATATATATATGATTGAGTCCATCCCCCAGCTTTCTCTTTGGTACATTGCCCTATTATTCCCACTTTGTTTCTAATCTTCAGTCTATTCCTATCTACTGGCTATTTCTTGCTTCCTGCAAACATGCCCACGTTTTATTAATTAAAAAAATCCTGACTTTATCTGATTGTTGTCTTTGTCTATTGTCTGATATTTCTTCTATCCTTCTTGGCTCAGCTTATTAAGAAATCCATTTATACTAAGTGCCTCAACTTCTTCACCTCTCACACATTTATAAAATCTTGTACTTGTTTCAAACTTCATCTTTCAACTGAAACTTCTCTTTCCAAGGTTACCTCCATCTCTGTATTTCCATATAAATGGATTTTTTTCATTCCTCACCTTTATTGAACTCACTGAAGTCTGACACAATTAAACATCATTTCCTCTCGCAAATTCTCCCCTCTCAAAGTTTTAGTGACATTTTTCTCCTGTTTCACAGCTTCTCAGACTTTTTCTGAATCTTCATTCATGTCATGTTTACAGTCTGTTGGTATTCCACAAAGTTCTTTTCCTGGGTCTGCTCTTTTCTCTCTATATACTGGCTCACTTCGTGATCTCATCAATATCCATATGTTCAATTTTTATCTCTATTCAAATTATTCCCAGATCTATACATTAACTGTATGCAAAAATACAATTGTATCAAGAAAACTGCCTTTGGGGCATATGAAAATAGATACCCTGAAAACATTTCAAACTCCATCCATTCAAACCTCATTGGCTTTGCCTACAAATCCTCTCCTTCTTCCAACTTTACAATTACTATCAATAGCATCATCCATCCACTCATACAGGCTTAGAGTCCAAGAATCATCCTTGGATTTCTTACTCATACTCATGCCACATATCCAATCATTTGTGAGACTGTCATTTTTACTTTAATAATATCTTTCTTCTACTTTCTCTTCTTTACCAATTTGCTAAAGGTCTTATATTTCATCTGAACTATTGCAGTAGCTTTATGCTTGGTTTTGCTGCTGCAAGTCTTTCTGCACTTCAATCCATTCTCTATTTAACTGCCAAAGTGATTCTCTCTTAAAGTTTATGTCTGACCACATCATAGCTCCTAGTTTTCCTTTGGGCAACTTTTTCAAATCCAGTGGAAATAAGGATATGAAACTTTTCTAATGTGACTAACAAATGTCTAATCTTTAGTCCCTAGATTATTTTTCATAGGTATCTGGGACATATCTTGCATGAAATCTTATTCTAACTCTCTGCAACTTCAATGAACATACCTAGAGCTGATCTCTGAAGCCATACAAAATGATTATAATTTTTTCTACATAACAGAACTTCAAATATTTGATAAAGCTGTTGTGTCATCTCTAAGTTTTCTCACCTTGCAGTTAATATAATTCTATTTCTGTCAAATAATACACATATGAAATAGTCTTGAGGTCCTCAACTACTTTGATTATTTTCTTCTGGATGAGCCATATATCACACTGCCTTCACTGGTTGAGATAATATTCTTCTCCCTTTTTCTAAAAGACAACAGAAGAGAAATGTCCTTAACTCAAAAAAAGAAAAAAAAAGAAAAAGAAAAAAGAAAAGAAAAGAAAATGGCTCCTTAGAGGAGATGGATTAGATTGCTAGCCATAATGTGTGCTCCATCTGTTATTTAGAATAGTTTTTTTTTAAGAAGATGCTAAGTAGTTCTTTTGTGTACCATTTCACGTGATGAGATAAGATACTGAAGTTGTGTTTTTCTGTGTTCACTGAATTTATTGTTTTTTTTTCCATATATTATAATTATTTTTCTTTTTAGCTGTAATTCTGGCACATCTGTACAGTTAGTTTGATGACTTGGGAGTCAATCCAGATTTAATTATTAAAATGTGTGAAAAAAAGTAACAACAGAGAAAACTTTTTACAAATTGACATTTTTATTATATGGACCGACCTGACTTTGGTAATTGTTATCATCTTTTGAATTATTGGGATTTCTCTAAATAGTTTGCCCTTAGGGAGCATGGGAGCATAATATGGGGAGGGATAGAATAGTCATGATCTTTGATTTCTTGGTGTGGGGAATTCTAGGTATGGTAATTCATTCCATGGATATAGACTATTAAGTGACATGGTAACCTGTTGCTCTATCCACTCATCCACCAGGAGCCCTACCCTTACCTGGGCATTGCCATTTGCTCAGAAACTTCCCCACCTCCAAAGACTGTTAGAATATAATCTCTGCAGTGGAAAAAAAATGCTTCATTTCTTTATTTGTGTCCCTTGTGCTCAATATAGTACCTGGCACTCAAGTAATACTTAGGTGTTTTTCCCCCCTCTCATTTATTGAATTTTATATTATACAGTTGCCTGGGGCACTGTGACACTAAATGGCTAAGCACTGGTTACATAGTACCCAGCAGAAGCTAGTAGGGAATCCAAGTCTTTCTCATTCTGACTAGTTCTCCATCTACCATACCACACTGCTTATCTCTCCAGCCTTCATTTAGATTTGAAGTATTTTTCCACAAAATTACTTTTTATGGACTAAAATAGAAACAACTAAAATTTTTTTAAATTTAAAAATGAAGGATACTTTTAGAATGTTTTGTAAAATACTGAAACATTTGCATATGAAAAATATACAAAGTACTTTGTGATGACTTTTCATTTATCATTTATTAAGCTTCTGGCTCTGTCCATTAGCATGTTGCTAACTGGTATTTGATTTAAATGTAATTCCAGATTAATTGTGTGTTAAGCCAGAAATTGTTATGAAGAATTCATATTAATATTGAATGGAGACTTTAACTAACATAATATGTATTCAGTATGAGATCTGCTATCCAGGGGAACCCCCCCCAAAAAAAAACAAAATAAAAAAAATTACTAGGTGCTATTTTCCAATTCCAATTTCAATAATGCAAAGGACAAATTTTAAAGGATAATAAATGGTATTAACATTGCCTATATATGGTTGCATTGTCTTTTCATTAAGTTTTCTAACCATGGATGCCAAAGGAACAAACAAGTTTGGGTATATATATTTTCATGAATAAGAACTTGAATTTCACTTTCTTCTGCTATTGTTCCCCTTTATTTCCTAAGATTTTTTTCATTAAAATTCTGAGTTTTCTAGGCTCTGTTATAATTTATGACTTAGTGTTACCTTCTGAGGCATCTCATGACCATGTAATTGGGAATAAATAGGAATTAAATGCACCTAATTTAATGGCTACTATTTGGAAGCTACATAATTATTGTCAGAAAGACTGATAATATTGTCTGTCAAGTATAAAAGTGTGATACATGGTGAGACTATGTAAAGGAGGAAAGAAATGGAAATCACAGCTGGAAGGAACAATTATTCTCTCAGTATCTTGAGGCATGGAACAGAGAATTTTGATAATTTATGGTCTTTGCACACAGTTCTTTTACATGTTCAAAGTCTTTGTGCAGTCAAGACATAAGGCCTTATATTGTCTAAAGTGTTCTCTCTCTCTCTCTTTCTCTCTCTTTTTCTCTCTCTCTCTCTCTCTCTCTTTCTATATCTTTCTCTGTTTCTCTCTCTGCCTCTCTCTCTGTCTCTCTCTTTGTCTCTGTCTCTGTCTCTCCCCCTCCCTCTCTCTTTCTCCCTTTGTCTCTCTCTCTCTCTCTTTCCATCTCTCTCTCCCTCTATCTCTCTCTCTTCATAGCTCTCTCTCTCTATATCTCTCTCTGTCTTTGTCTGTTTCTCTCTGTGTCTCTCTCTGTATGTATGTATATGTGTTTTTTGGAGGGAATAACAATAAAACAAATGAACATTTTTACACTGCTTACTATGTGCCAGACATTTTATGTAGTTCTTTACGAATAATATCTCATTTGATTCTCACAACCACCATGGGAAGTGGTATTATTACTTTAGGTTTATAGGTAGCAAGCTAAGGCAGACAGAGGTTAAGTAAGTTGCCTAAGATCACACAGCTGAAATGTCTCAATCAGGATTTAAACTCCATCTTCCTGACTCCAGACTCATTTCTCTATCCATTATCTTACCTCATTTCTCCAGAAAACTGTTTTTGTGAAACCTAAATGGGATACCATGGTGATTTCAATGGAAGGAGTACTAAAATGACTTTCAGAATGAGAGTAGAGCAGTTTAGTGCAGGGCATCCCATGCACATCAGTTTCCAGCAAACAGGAGAAGCCCTGGGGATTACTCAATCACTGGCGTCAATACTGGCAATCAGGGCTTCCAGACCATTCAGACCCTAGAGGGTAAGGAAGTCAAACAACTCATCAGAAAGGAATTTAAAAGGGTCCCTTTTCCAGCAACAGAGTCCTTCTGTTGCATTGCTTATGCTTGGGTCCAGGTAACAGTCTTGGATTTCAGTCTCAATGTGAGAAGAATCACTAACAAACCTGCAGAAAAGCAGGAATCTTGGTCACATTTTCCTAGTGTTTGAGATCATTCATAGACCAAATCACAGTACAGGAGAGCAGTAAACACACCTCTCCCTAGACCATCTCATCTTGGAAGAGCCCGAAACATTCAGGTCCCCAGAATTACCTCTGAAACCAGCTGCACACACACAAAAATCTAAAGCTCACTTCAGAAGCAAAGCCCCCATTTACCATAGAATTAAAAGTCAAGAAATAGTCTAAAAAGAGCAAACAGTGGGAAAAGATACTGATTATAAGCAGTTACTATTGTGACAAAGAAAGTCAAAACATAAACTCATAAGAAGATAATAAAGTCAAAACTCCTACATCCAAAGTCTTAAGAAAACAAATGAATTATTCCCAGCCGAAAGAATAGCTCAGAGGAATTTTAAAAATCAAGTAGGAGAGATAAATGAAAAATTGGCAAGAAAATTAGAATGAAACAAAAAATTATGATAAAAGTTAACAGATGGGTAAAGGAGGCACAAAAAAAACTGAATGAAAAAATAATGAAATAAAAATAGACTAAGTTAAATGATAAAAGAGAAACAAAAATGAAGAATGCCTTGAAAAACAGAATTGGTCAAAAATTCATTGTAGAATAGAACTACTTAGAAAGTAGAATTGAGCAAATGGCAAATAAGATACATAAGCTCACTGAAAAAAAAGACCACAAAAATTAGAATTAGGCAAATTGAAATTAATGTTTTCTCAAAACATCAAGAAACAATAAAAAAATCAAAATAATGAAAAAAAATAGAAGGAAATGTGAAATATCTAATTGGTAATACAATTGATCTGGAAAATAGAATCCAGGAAAGATAATTTTAAAAATTATTGGACCATCTAAAAGCCATGACCCCCAAAAATAATCTAGACATTATCTTTGAAGAAATTATTAAAAAAAGAAATTACCAAAGAAAATTGCCCCAATATAGAGTCAGAAGGTTAAACAGAGATTGAAAGAATACATGATCATCTTCTGAAATAGATCCCAAAATGAAAACTTCAAGGTATATTATAGCCAAACTCCAGAGCTCGTAGGTCAAGGAAAAAATACTGTCAACAGCTAAAAAAAAAAAAAAAAAACAATCCACAGTCAGGATAACACAAAATTTAACAGTGTCTACAATAAAGGATAAAAGGGTTTGGCATATGATATTCCAAAGGGCAAAAGAGCTAGCATTATAACCAAGATTCATCTGGCTAGCAAAACTGCTTACAATCCTTCAGGAGAAAAAAAAAAGATATTAAATTTTAAAGATTCCTGATGAAAAGACTAGAACTGAATAGAAAAGTTCACTTTTAAATACGACTCAAAAGAAGCATAAAGAGATTAACAGAAAAGATAAATCATAAGGAATTCAATAAGGTTAAACTGCTAACATTCCTACATGGAAAATGATATTTGTAATTCCTAAAAACTTTTTCATTATTAGGACAATTAAAAGGAGTATGTGCACACATATATATATATATGTATATGTATATACATATGTGTATGTATATACATATACATATATACACACATAACACACACACACAGAGCACAGGCCTGAGTTTAATGTGAGGACATGATTATCTGAAAAATAAAAATAAGGGGTGAGAGAGAAATGTACTGGGAGAAAGGGCAAAGAGAGGCAGAATGAGGTAAATTATCTGATATAAAAGAGGTTTTACAGAGGAAGGAAAAATGGAGGAAGGGGTTGAGGTGGGCATATAAACCTTCCTGGATCAAAAAGGGAATAATATACCCACTTATTATACCTTACTATACTACTATATCTTACTATTCAGGAAATTAGGTGGGGAAGTGGATAAAAAATGGTGGAACTGGTAGAAGGAAAGGCAATTTCATGAAGGTAAAAATCAGAAGTAAAACGCTTGAGAATGGGCAGGTTAAAAGGAGAGAAAGTGTAAGATAAACAGGGAGAAAACAGGATAGAGAAAAAACATAGCTGATAATCATTACTGTGGGGGGGGGGAAACTACAGAGAGTTTCTTTGAAAAAGACAATTTCTCTTTTTAAAAAATTTTTAAAATTTCTTTTTTAGTTAAAGATTTTTATTTACAAAACATATGCATGGGTATGCACACATGGAACACAAAGCCATGTGTTCCAAATTTTCCCCTCCTTACCCCCAATTCCTTCCCTAAATGGCAGGTAGTCCAATACATGTTAAATATGTTAAAATATATGTTAAATCCAATATATGTATACATATTTATACAGTTATCTTGCTGCACAAGAAATATTGGATCAAGAAGGTAAAAAAAAATCGAGAAAGAAAACAAAATGAAAGCAAACAATAACAGAAAGAGCAAAAATACTATTTTGTGATCCACATTCAGTCCCCATAATAGTTCTCCTTCTGGATGCAGATGGCTCTCTTCATCAGAAGATTACTGGGACTGATCTGAATCATCTCATTGTTGAAGAGAGCCATGTCCATCAGAATTGATCATCATATAGTCTTCTTGTTGCCATGTATAATGATCTCCTGGTTCTGCTCATTTCACTCAGCATCAGTTCATGCAAGTCTCTCCAGGCCTCTCTGAAGTCATCCTGCTGGTTGTTTCTTATAGAACAATAATATTACATAACATTCATATACCATAATTTATTCAGCCTTTCTCTAATTGATGGGCATCCATTCAGTTTCCAATTTCTTACCACTACAAAAATGGCTGCCACAAACATTCTTGCACATGTGGGTCCCTTTCCCTCCTTTAAGATCTCTTTGGGATATAGGCCCAGTAGAAACACTGCTGGGTCAAAGGGTATGCACAGTTTGATATTTTTGAGCATAGATGTGAGGTTGTACCTTGGAGTTGTTTTAATTTGCATTTCTATAATTAATATTGATTTAGAGCATCTTATATGACTTTAGATAACCTTAATTTTTTTCATCTGAAAATTGTCTGTTTCTATGCTTTGACCATTTATCAATTGGGAGAGAACTTGTGTTCTCATACAATTTATTCAATTCTTTATATATATTTTAGACCTAAGGCCTTTATTAGAAACACTGGCTGTAAAAATTCTTTCCCAGCATTCTGCTTTGCTTATAATTTTGACTGGATTGGTTTTGTTTGTATGTTATTTATCTCTATAGAAAGAACTCACAGAACCTGAACATATATTGAAGATAATTTTTCTTTACTTTCCTTGTTTTTTTTTTGTCTATGTTTTCTTTCATAGCATGATTACATGGAAATATGTGTTGCGTGACTATACATGCATATCTATGTCAAATTGCTTGTCTTTTATGAGGTAAGTTGAGGAGGGAGAGAGAAAATTTGGAATTTAAAATAAAAAAGTTAAAATTGTTTTTACATGTAATTGAGGAAAAACAAAATTCTAAATTACAAAAAAAGAAACAAGAAAAAAAAATTACCCAAGGCTTGAGAATGTTTCATTCTAAAGGAGATAAATTGACTCTAAAAAGAAAAGAAAATCTGAGTACTGTTGCCATTTTTAAAATAGCAAAACTAACTTTAGTCAAGTGAAATTGTTTTTCCTTTGATTGAATTTCTAAATGAAGTAATTTCATCAGTTCTAAAATTGAGCCATTTTTAAAATGAAAAACAGAATTCTTTAAAAATTGTGCAAATGAGTAGTAATGATAACAGCTGACATTTATATTGCACATTAAGGTTTGCAAAATTCTTTAGGCTTATTACCTCATTTGATATTTACAACTATCATTTGTTGGAGGGGCTATTATCTGCCCATTTTATAGGTAATTGAGGCTGAAAATGTTAAATGATGTTCCCAGCATCATACAATCAGTAAGTTTCTGAGATCAGGATGCAGATCATCCTGACACTTCCCCTTAATGTTGGTTGCTGGGTCAAGTATAATAAGGTCAGTGCAATTCAACAAGCATCCTAAAATATTGGTTAGATGATTAGACTTGTAGTTAGGAAAGCTTGAGTTCAAATTCTGCCCCAAATTTTAATAGACTCTGAGATCCTATGTGAGTGATTAAATCTCTATGAGACTCAGCCCATTTGCATAAAGAGCCACAATAGCACTTTTTTGCACATGATCATTTTAAGTATCAAATGAATGATGCATGAAAAGCATTTTTCAAATTTAAAGCATTGAAAACATTATTATTACATACCTACTCTGTCTAGTTTAATGTATACAAAAAATAATAATAAAAAAAATCCCTTGTCTTGAAAGAGTTTTCATGACTTGGGGGTGGGAGTGGGAAGGGCAGTTAGGTGGTATAGTAGATAGAATACTAGAAGCAGGAAGACCTGAGCTGAAATACAGTTTAAGACAGTGGCAGTGGCCAAGCCAAGCCACTTCACCCTGCTTGTCTCAGTTTCCTCATCTGTAAATGAGCTGGAAAAGAAAATGGCATATAGCTGCAGTATCTTTGTCACGAAACCCCAAATTGGGTCATGAAGAGTAGGATGTGGCTGAGATAACTGAACAAACAATAGAACTGGGTAATGGAGAGGTATACATGTAAAAAAAGTAAAAACATACATACATACACACAAATATATTATGCATGTATATGGACACACATACATTCACAAAAATTAATTTAATAACCAACAAGAGGGAAGAATCATGAAAAGCTTCCTGAGAAGGACTGAGCCTTGAAGGGACATAAACATTTTGAGCTAAAGATGAGACACATTTCAGGCACATGGGACAACTTGTACAATTGAATTGGGGTAATTTATTAAATATCAAATACAGGGATGGGCTAATTTGGCTGCAATATAGAGTGGTAAAGGGAACTCATCAAAGAAGTCTGGAAAAATAGCCTTTCCATATAGTAGAAGTTATTTAATTTCACAGTGAAGACCTTGTTTTTAAGCCTAGAAGCAGCAAGGAGCCATTAATGGATTTTGAATTGGAGAATGTCTTGGATAGATTCAGGCTTTAGAAAGATTCTCTAAATGGTTGTATAGAAGATAGATTGGTTTAGGGAAACTGAAGCAAGGAAACTAATTAGGAGGCTATTGTAATTGTCTAAGAGAAAGGTGAACCTTGTAATCCTGTTTCAGAAGGACAATGAAATAAAAGGATAAAAGTAAAAAAAAAACAAAACAATAAAACAAAATAAAAAAACAAAACTGTGAAACCATAAAAGATATGGACTAAACTTGTGATTTCATAGGTATAGAGGATTCCTAGGGAAGGAAACTCCACTATGAAAGCAATTTCATACCTTATACGTAACTTGTCTGAAAGAGTTGTTCAGATACTAATGATGACTTGGCCAGAATCTTACAGTCTGTGTTAGAGTTGAAATATGATCCCTGGTTTTTCTGCCTTCCAGATCAACTTTTCATTTAATATCTCTTTGAGATCCTATTATAAAATCATACATAAATATATATATATGCATATACATATATATGTGTGTGTGTATATGTATATACTCCAAGAATTCCAAGACACTACTGATCAATGTCAAATGGACCATAGACCCCTGCATGTTAGAGTGACCAAAGGTCCAAACCATTAGCATCCCTTGCACTAACTATAATTGTATATTTATGTAGTGCCTTAAGTTTTACAGGTGACAACATATTACAACTCATTTGATCCTCCTCAGAACTCCAAGAGGTTAAACTTCTAGCTGAGAATACGGAGATAATGTTGAGCTAAGAAAACTGAGACTTAGAGGCCTATTTATTGTAATGATATAATAGCTAGTGTCAAAGAGAACTTTTAAGTTTGCAATCTTTTTATCTCAGTTGACACTTAAGACTACTCTAAGAGGTAGGTATTATAATTATATCCATTTCACAAATGATGGGATTGCAGTTGGGTGGGTTAGAGTTAGGTTTTGCTAATAAGTATTTGAGAACTTTCTGGCTTCCAGGTCAACATTCTCACTATTGTACAAATGATGTAGATGAAATTGGAATCAGGATTTTTCCTGATCTCAGGTCTAGACCTTTTTTCTTTATATCTTGTTACTCCTATGTAAGAAACAATTTCTTTGCTGAGTAAGCAATATTTACAATTGTTTTCATTCTTCTCAGACAAATGTTTTCCTTTTTTAGGAAGGAGCTAATCTCCTCTGACCTAAAGGAAAGAAAGGAGTTCACTTTAGGCCAGAGGCAACCATGTACCTTGTTAATGAAGCCAAACCTGAAGTCTTTCCAAGCAGATAGAGAATAGCTTTCTCTCTGGAGAACCCTGGAAAGAATTATTTTATTCTTTTACTCCCCCAAAGATGTCCCCACACATAATGCTGTGTAATAAAAATGAGATTAATTGTATATTGAGCAAACTCCTGAAGGATTCTTGACTACCTGCTGAAATGAAAGCAATCTAAGGTTTTGATGAATTCATTTACTAGAATGCAACACTGAGCGATCCCTCTAGGATCTCTTTCAGGGCAGGCTCCATTTTTCACTTGTACTCTCCTCTTTCTTAGCATTGTTTTTCAAGGGAGAAAAAAAAAAATCTTTGTTTTCTCTGTTTATTCTGTTAGCAAGTGCTGAGACTTTATGACTTGCTCAACTGGGTTGATCTTGATTGTATTATGGACATTTAGAGAGCAAAGCCCACTCCTTACTTAACAGTGTGAATATCTGTGTTGTGTTTACTGCAATCTCCATAGTTACTTGTTTCTAAGAAAGAAAAAGCACTCTAGCTCTTTGGTAGTAGCTAATAATATCTTATAATTGCCATAGCTATCCATATCTCATAAATCAACCAACAAGCATTTATTAGGGACCTTTCATATGTGGGGTACCATGTTAGGCAATGGGGATACAAAGATACAGATGAAATAGTTCCTGCCCTCATGGATCCTATATTCTGTTGGAAGAGAAATATGTACACATAAAATGAATGGATTATAACAGAGTGAAGCAGGCTTTACAGTTTGCCAAAGGCTTTACTTACTGTTTCTCATTTCATCTTCCCAACATCTCTGTGAGGTAGGCTCTATTGTTTCAATTTAACAGATGAGGGAACCAATATTGATTAAAAAAAAAAAAAAAAAAGGTAAGGTGACTTTGCCATGGTTATAAAGTTAATAATTAAGGCAGAGTTAATATTAGGTTTTCTTAACTCTAAATCTAGTATTTAACTCTGGAGTTATGAGTTGTTCAGTTTTTTCAATTATATCTGAGTCTTCATGATCCCATATAGGGTGATCTTAGCAAAAATAATGGAGTGATTTGCCATTTCCTTTTCCAGTTCATTTTACAGATGAGGAGCTGAGGCCGATTGGGTGAAGTGGCTTGTCCAGGCTCACAAAACTACTACTTGTCTAAAGCATAGATTTGAACTCAAATCTTCCTGATTCCAGGCCAGTAGCTCTATCTACTGTAATCCCTAGCTAGAGTTTGAGTAACTGGATTCAAATGCTGATTCTGATACTGCTTATATGACCTTAAGTCTATCATATCTTTAAATGAGTCATTTTAGACTCTGTGGCTTTGACAATCCTTTTAGCTCCAAACACAACAAATATATGGTCCTTGGTTGTTGTTGTGTTTTTTGTTTTTTTGTTTTTTTTAAGGAAATGGGATGTTCTGGTTGATATCTGCCCGTAATAATTATTTGATCAAATGTTCTTCTAGGACAAAACCCTGTCTTCGGAAAGAAGCTAGAAAGAAAAATTAATTTAATGCCTTAAGATCATCACAAAATTTTAGATTAGGATCTGGGCAGAATCAAATAGTTCAGTCTTCTCATTTTACAGATGAAGAAACTAAGACACAAAGAATTCAAAGGGCTCCTCAGGATGTTGTAGTTAGTAAGTGACATAGGCTAGATTTGAAGCTCTATTATCTATTTACAAAGTCAGCACTCTTGTTTCATCCTATTTTATCTAGTAGCAGGATGTGCTTTTTAAAAAAAAAATTTTTTGGAAGCAATCATGGTTGAATGACTTGTCTAGGGTCAAATAGCTAATGTTTTGAATAAAGGGAATGGAGATTCATGTTATTTAAATAAACAATTTTTCACTTGTATTCACTTCAGAATTATGCAAAAAAAATGAATGCTTTTGAATTTCTTGAGCCTACATTTTACAAGGGGCCTTGGAGAAAAAAAAAAGATTCCAACTTATTTTAAGATTTAGAAGGAAGTAAAGAAATGTAAATATCACTTGCCCCCATTTTACAGAGGAGACGGATCTTCCATAAGGTAAAGGAATTTGGCAGCATCATACCCTTCCTATGGTTCAGGGCTTTTGCTAAAAGTAGTACTTTTCCCTCACCACACTCACAGGCTAGGAACACATTCAGTTTAGTCTCCTATGTAGACATTATTCACATGCTACCTTCATGGAATCCAGAAGTCTACATTTACCTTTTGGCATCCCTAGCTTCTTTCACGCCTCAGGTTAAAAGTTAACTTTTTTCCTTGGTGGAGGTGGGGCTCTCCTGGTTCCCCTGCTGCTAGTACTTCCCCATTTTGATTGTGCCCTTTCTGTACTGTCATATGGACTCCCTGGATAGAATATACGCAACTTGAGGCCAGGGATTTTGTCTCTGTGTCCCCAGAAGTTAGCACTATGCCTGTTTTTTTTTAAACAAATGTTTAATAAATTTTTGTTCATAGATAGTTTCCTTGCAAAACTTTAGGAAAGGGTCTCTTGTTTCAAGGATAGGGATTCTTACTTTCTTGACATTTGCTAATTGATACATGTTAAGGAATGTTTCCAAAATTTGGCCCCTGAAAACTCCTGTTTTTTTTCCCAAGAAGCATGTGCCAGCCATGCAATCATTCTTTCAGTTTGCCAAATGAGAAATCTAGGGGTCATTTGGCTTTCTTTCTCCTTCATCCCCTATGTCTGATCTGTCACTGAATCTTGTCAACTCATCTTTTGAAAGTCCTTCTCTCTACTTTGCCCTGCCACGTTCATTCCCACCGACAATTCCCTTTTTCTCCTTCCCCAATTGATGCAGTCTCTACCCAGTTGCCATTGGGATGATTGCATAGCTGTAGCCCAAGAGAATTTCTGTCACCAGTTTTTCCTTTGCCTTGTGAGTCTTGCTCATTGTTGAGACTAATCTTTCTAAAACACCATTTTATTAACACTCCTTAGCTGGAAGACCTGCTGTGCTTTTCTATTGTCAGTCATATCCAAATGTCCCTGTCTGACCTTCAAAATCATTTGTCAGTTGTGCTACCCATCCAATCTCTCTGGGTAATGGCCCAAGTGCAGTCTTTCCTGTAGTCAGGCATATCTATTAATTGCTGCCTGCCCAGGACATGCTTGGAGTCTTTGATTATATATATAATATACTACCTGCTTGAATATTGGAAAATCCATTCTGATTTCCTTTGCTTGCTTCAATTCCACTCATTATCACCTGGTTGAGATTCCATCTGTACTATGAAGTTTTACCAAATTATTTGTAAAGAACTTAACAGCACCTAACACATAATAGGTGCTATACAAAAGTTAGTTTTTCTTATATTGCTCTGATGACCTTATTACTGTATTGATCTTTCCATTTTGGATCTTCTATATCCCTCTTGGACCTTCTATGTCCCTTTCATAAGGCAGTGTGAGTAATGGATAGAAAGATGACTTCAAACTTAGGAAAATGTGTTCAATACTGGTTTCTGACAAATACTATGTGACTCTGGGCAAGTCATTTAATTTCTTAATATTTTAGGCAGCTTTCTGTGACTTGAAATTTAAGAGAAGATGGAAACCTTCATTGGCACAAGGAATTTTTTCATCTGGGACTTTCCTATATCAATGAAATCAAAGGTTTAGTTCCTATTGCTATCGCCTTCATGGTTAAAGTCATAACTAACGTAGTTAGGGCTTACCCACATTTATAATTATGACTTTTGTCCTTTTAACTTTATAGTTAACTCTTAGAGAACAGCTGGGATGTCTCATATATCCTGGTATCCTCCAACAAACCAACCATAGTAACTTGAGATCTAGGGATATTCAATAATTATTTGATGAATGAATAAAACTCCATTAGAATATTAATGTAATATGATTAGATAAATACAATAACTATACATATATTCGATTTCTTAAGTATTCTAACATAATTATCATGTAGTTGATATCCTGCCATTTAGGGGAGGGGTGGGGAGTAGGGGGGAAAAATTTGTAACAGAAAGCTTTGTAAGGGTTAATATTTAGGAATTACCCATACATATGTTTTGCAAATAAAAAGTATTAATAAAATTTAAAAAAAAGAAAAAAAAAGAAAATTCAAGCAGGAAATGCCAGCATTACAAGAATATTTCATAATATTCACCAAAGGAAGCAGGAACTCAAAAGATGGGGTAAGTCTAACAAGGCTTGGGGTTCACCGATCCTGGGATCTCTTGTAAACAAAACCATTGGGCAGGTATATTATCAGAAAAGAGAACTCTTTTCCCTCTGAAGAGCTAACTGGATTTTTTTAAGGTTCCAGTTTCACTTTGATTCTCTGTGTGTTGTTGTTGGCATTCAAAGGCCTTCAGGGTAACAGGTGCATTTCAAATAGATTGAAATAACAAATAAATTGGATCCAGGATTTAAAAAAAATATGATTAGATAAATAATATAATTAATATTAAGTCTGTTTCTACTAGGAAAGTTCCATGTTTCAAATTCAAAATGTTAAATGAACTAAGCCAATCAATTTTTAGCATCAATATTTAAAGTCACTTTTAAAGCTATCCATAATTGTCTTTTTTCCTCATTCACTTGGAAATCAGTTTTAGGAATAATTTTTTTTTCTCATTTCAATACTAGAATCGCTCAAACATTTTCACTGGAAAACACTAATGGACTAAATGGCAAACCCTTTTTCATGCTGCTCTTTTGTTCGAGGCACTGGAACATTAAGAGACAGAATGCTAAAGTTATTCTGCATTGCAATAAATAATGCTTTTCAATTCATTCTTATAGTCCATGCTCCATTAGTGGAGTGTTGTAAAACATCCCAGAAATATCTTTTGCAAACAGAGCTGTACTCTATCAACCTAAAATATGATTTATACTTTATAGATTCATACATGACATGATGATTTGCCCAGATCTTTTTGGATGCACACCAGTAATACTGACAGTATATTAAAACCTAGGAACATATTTATTAGGAAAGGAATATCTAAAAATGTGGGTATGCACTGAAATTTCATTTTTGAAACTCCCATTAATATTTTAGATATCTAAAGCCTTCTGGAGTTATTCAATTAATTTTGCAAGATGTGTTAAAATTATTTGTTGGGTTATACTAGAGTTTTACAAAACTTGAGATATATGCTGCTATAATTAAATGTACATATATTTTATTTTGAATACAGTATCAGACTAAATTTTAGGGGAATATTTTGTGAGTCAAAAAACAAAAAACAAAAAACCACATTTCATACTCTGATACAATCTTTCCTGAAGACTAGGGTCCCTCATAATTGTCTTTCTTCTAGTTCATAGAATGATTGGTTTGGAGTGAAAAGCCTTAAAAATTATCAGTTCTAATCCCTTCATTCATAGGGTCACACAGCTCAGAAGTGTTGGTGGAAGGCTGAGTTCCTGAATGTAAGTTAAGTGTTCTATTCACTAATCCACACTGCCATTAGTTACTCTGCTACAATTGTGATCTCATCATTGTGC
>JAJPUD010000551.1:578461-600494 GCA_023553655.1 Myrmecobius fasciatus
CCCCCCCACACTTCCCACCCCTCCCCTAGATGGCAGGATATCCACTACATGTTAATTATGTTAAAATACTTGACAAATCGAATATATGCATACATATTTCCACACTTATCATTGTTGTGCAAGAAAAATCATATCTACAAGAAAGAAAAATAAGATAAAGGAAACACAATACATTGCTTCTACTTTTGTGTCCATAGAGAGAAAAAACAATTTTCCTTTCACAAGACAGTCTTTCAAAGTTGTGAGGACAAAGATAATATAATCTTTGAATTTTCTCTTCTAGATAATTATCCCAGGGCAGTTGGATGGGGCAGTGGATAGAGCACCAGCCATGAAATCAGGAGAACCTGATTTCAAATCTGATCTCAGACACTTAACACTTCCTAGCTGTGTGACCCTGGGCAAGTCACTTAATCCCAATTGCCTCAGCAAAAAAAAAATAAATAAATAAATAAATTAAAAAATAAGATAATTATATCAGTTTTCTACAAGGAGCCTGACTATGTCATGATTTAAGATCCTAAACTATCCAGGTTGTTCCTTTTCAATGTTCTCAAGTTTATCAGTATCCTTCCTTAAATGTAGTTCCCACAACTTACCAAGATACTCAGGCTAAATATGTTGAAAGCAAAGAACAGTGAAACTGCCATCTTCTTACTGCAAAAAGCTACAACTCTTTCCTACTCACAATAGTGTCCTAGTCCCTACTCCAAGCTGAGTGAGGTCAAATAGCTTCTTTGTACCTCCTCCCTGTCCCAGTATGCGGGATGTGTGCTTTTCATATGGTCCCCAACTCCCACTGAGACATCTGGCAGGGATAAACACATGGTTAGCTTTTCATTTTGTTCTTTTCTACTTTTATCATGCCCCTAGCTGATAATATCTGGGCTATTCAAATTGTGCCAGAGCTTTGCCAAGCATCAAGGAAGCTCCAAAAGATTGAAGGAGTGAAGAATCTTATCATTCATTTTGTCATTGTAGAAAAAACAAAAATTCTGCATCCCTCATACTGGGAAAAGTTCAGGAAGAGATTAAAACAATCCAAGTCCAAGAAAAGATCCTTTTTGTCCCTAGCCCAGCAAGAAGGGTCATTCATTATTAAGATTTACAAAAAAATCTTCTCCCTCACCCTACAACGTTATGCAGATCAGGTTTTTCCGATGAGATAAAAATGATAAACATCACTCCCTCCATCAAATATCACAAGTTAAAAAAACCCTTCTAAAGCACAATTGATATGACAATCTGTAATATGAAAGTATATAAAATGTATTTTATATGTATATAAATGCACATATATAATGTGTATTCATTCATGCATGCATATATCCATGCATATATCCATATATATATATATATATATGAAATGCACTTTGCAGACTTTGACATGCCATATAAATATAAATTGTTTTTAAATTGAAGTGATGGATTGTATATAGAGATCTAGAATTTGAGACCTGAGTTAAAATCAAGTCTTGGACACTTAATAGTTGGATCTTTAGCCACTTAACCTCTACCTACCTCAATTTCTTCAAATGTAAAATAGGGATAATAATGGCACCTTCCTCCCAGAGTTGTTGTGAGTATCAAATGAGAGAAAATTTCTAAAGTGTTCAGCACAATAACTGGTGCACAGTAGGTATTTTATAAATGCCAGCTATTATTATTACTAATTCCTATGAACATTTTAATTGTTCTTTTGGCATCAAGGCATTGAAAAACTATATGCAAACAATTTGGTCTCTGATGAAACACATCTCCCACTGGAAATGATTAAATTGGCATTTGGATTTCTATATCTCTTTTGAATATGGTCGCATGAACTGAATCATTCTCTGATCTTCCCAGTGGGCAAACTTGCAAAACTGAAAGTTTGGACCTGGAAAGCTGAGGGCTAGCTGAACACAGTTTGGACTTTATTTATCTTCACTGTGGTGAATTACATTCAGCCCCATCTCCACAAATAGAAACATTGGTGGATGTCTTCTCTATTGTATTAAATGTATTAAATGAAGAACCTGCATGTGTCTGGAGGTGGTTGTTCAGTGCAGGTCACAGATTGTATCACAATCCACTCTCCCCCAAATTTATAAATATAAAAGAAACATCCTAATTATAGACATGCAGTTATTCTGTCCACAAATATTCAGCTTAATCATTTCAATGTAAAACAGCAGCTTATTGCATAATCTATCAGAGAAAATCAGAGAAATCAGAAAAAAGACCTATATAAATTTGAATCTTGAAGTATTTGTCATCACATTTTGGAAATAAGTAATGGGGGGGATGATTTGCATTTGTTGTACATTGAGAAACATAATCACTTATAGTTTATTTGACCATTCAAAGAAAAAACTTCAAGATTCAGGTTGAAAAGATGGCTTTTTCCTCTCCAGTCATCTGTTTAAAGTGAATTGTTTCTCTTCATTGTTCAAATGGCCTAGATATACTTTTTTTTTTAAGTACTGCTCATATACCAAACATTCTCCTGCTGATCTTACAGAATGTGAGGTGAGGTGGCAAACAGTGCAATAGATTAACTGGCTTCTCTGCATCCATCTTCTGGAATAGCTGGAGGGCTGGTGGTGTGGCCTGAGACTTTAATGAGCCAAATTTGCTGGAGTTATCTAATTCCTCATCTAAGTAACTACAAAGTACAAGAACCAATCTGCTGATTTTTTTTTTCTCCTACCAGTCTTTGTGTGCTTCTCTGAAAATAGACAAAACAGTATCTATTTAAATTGGGCACTGCAAGTTGTGAATTCCTTGAGACTTTCCATACATTTTAAAAATGGGAACATTTCTATTATACAAAGGCAAGGAGACAAATCAAGAAAGGAGCCAGGTTTTGGAGCTGGGGACAGGAAGAAGGATTTTATAATTAGTCTATGAAACTATGTACTATGTGACTCTGGGGAAATCACTTAACTTTGTTTGTCTCTGTTTCCTCATCTGTAAAATGAGCTAGAGATGAAAATGGCCAACCACTCCACTATATTTGCCAAGAAAACCTCTGAAATGGGAAGACAGAGTCAGAAACAACTGAAAAAAATAACTAAACAACAACAAAATCTAGAAAAACTATTAGGAGGGAAAAACCCATTAGATAAATAGTGCCTTACTCCTTAGCTTTCAGGAATTGGTCTGGAATTGGGATGTGACACTTAGACAAACTACTGAAGGAAATCAGAATTTCTAAGAGGCAGGGATGAGAGTACCATGTATTATAGGAATGTCCCCAGTGCAGAAGCATAGAGTTCCATGTGTAAAGAACCATATGAAGGCCTTTTGAAATAAAGCATAGTGTGAGTGGGAAGGAAAGTAAAAAAAAAAAAATGATATTGGGGCCAGCTTGTTAACAAAACAAAACAAAACAAAAACAAACAAACAAACAAATAAACAAAACAAAACAAAAAAACAACCTTTAAATGCCAAATATTATAAGTAACAGGGAGCCATTGGAGTTTATTGAATAGAAGAGTTGACATAGAGGGATCTGTGCTTTAGAAAATCACAGCTATCTCAAAGATGCCATTCAAACCTTTTTTTTTTTTTTTTAACTCTTATTGTATTTGAAACTTGGATGATTCTAAGGCATTCTCATTCATCTTCCATAATAGATTAGATAAATTCTGATATTTATTGACATTATAACTTACTTCACTTTGAGAGAAGTTGTACCAATAATCAATAATTAAATTAGGATTAGGACTTTTTATCTTTATTTCCTCATTCAGGGATTAACCCCTGTAAAGCAGTCAATCAGTCAGTCTCTGAAGGACATTGCTGAGTGATGAGATTTGTTCAAATGCTCCATAACATGCTCCTTGTTCTTGGGCAGGACTTTATCGATTTAGGAAACCTTACTTCCATTTATAAACACAGAATATAATCTAGGTGAATCTCAGTCCCAAAGTATCTTTGCACCCTTCCATTAGAGTTAAGGGTGACCCAGCTCATGAAGGAGAAAATCAGCTATCGCAGTCTGTGTTGAGATGGATTCTGTTGTCCAGATTATTGGAGGTGGTTGAGTATTATGATCAAGGAGGAGTTGAAGGCTTTCATTTGAAAATCCATCCCATCATCAATTGTTCACCAGTCAGGAGTGATTTTTCTTGTCAGGGGCATTTCCTTGCAAAAAAATTGTTTAAGGCAAAGCACTGATAATCCATTTATTTTCAAATAGTCTAATTAGTTGGTTATTAATTACACAGTAACTATCTCTCATGATTTTCATTGATCTCAATTCTCTTTCAATTCAATTTATTAAGCAAGTATTTCTTGACCACTTCCTATAATAGGATATTTTATTATTGTCTCTTTGTCTCTGGTACCAAACATGCTGTGTTTATTTGCAAGACTTTGGGCTAAATTTTGAGGATACAATCACAATCCCATGATAATCCCTGTCTTCAAGGAATTTTACTTTCTATCTTTTTTGGAGTGGGGTGAATTGCAAGGATATAACAGTACAGCATGCACAGAGCTAAATACCTGACAACAATATAGAAAAATATGTGTGTGACATGTATTTTATTGGTGACAATCCAACAAACATTCATTAAATGCCTATGACATACTAGATGCACTGTGATAAGCATTGGGAATGCAATTAATAGAGGCCCTGCCCTCAATGAGCTTAAAATCTAAAAAAGGAGATAGCATATAAAAGCAAATATGAAAAAGGGACAAAGAACATCAGAGGGTACTGGGAGGCCTCTTATTCTGTGGATCTTAAAATCAGGCAGGGCAGTGAATGCAATTGAAATGATCTGAGAGTCCAGTGTCTGCCCTTTATAAAGGAAGACATTGTGAGGACTTTGGTAGAAAGACTTTGCATTCTATCCTTCCAGATAAAGAGGAAGAGAGACTTGGAGAGGTAGTGAACATCCAGCCTGAAGTTAATATCCTTGTGGTGAGTGTAGAAGTAGCTTGATCTGGGAGAGCATCTTGTTTAGAGGAGTTGAAAAGAGGCAGGGCAATAGGTGCATAGTGGATAACACTTCCAGCTAGTTTACTTCTGGTATTGGAAAGGGGTCAAGAATGAATTAAAGATGTTTATGTCTCTCCTTTCCCACAGTAGAAATTTTGAAAGCCTTCTTATTAACTAATCTTGTAGTGGAAAATTATCATTAACCCAGGATAAAGCCAGCACTTCAGAGATGTTTGGGAAAAGAACCAGAAACATTTCTGCCAAATTTTTCTCAGGTCAAAAAATTAATAACAAAAAGGATAATTTGCATTTTTGATAGTGAAAATTTTTCTTTTTTTAAAATTTAATTATTTAATGTACTTTTATTAAAGCTTTTTATTTATAGTACATATGAGTAATTTTTCAACATTGACCTTTGCAAAACTTTCTGTTCCAAATTTTTCCCTCCTTCCCTCCCATCTCCTCCCCTAGATGGCAGGTAGTCTAATATATGTTAAATATGTTAAAATGTATGATAAATCCAATATATGTATACATATCTATACAGTTATCTTGTAGCACAAGAAAAATTAGATCTAGAAAGGAAAAAAAAAAAAAAACAACCTAAGAAGGAATGCAAAATGTAAGCAAACATCAACAGAAAGTGTGAAAATGCTATGTTGTGGTCCATAGGCCTCTTTCTGGGTGTATATGGCTTTCTTCTTCACTGAACAATAGGAACTAGTTTGAATCACCTCATTGTTGAATAGAGCCATGTCCATCAGAATTGATAACCAGATAATCTTGTTTTTGCTGCGTATAATGATCTCCTCGTTCTTCTCATTTCACTTTGCATCAGTTCATGTATTTCTCTCCAGGCCTCTGAGAGAGTACTTTTCAAAAGCTCCTTTTATAGATTACCAACCAACCCAGTGTGGGATAGGAAATCACTCTTTGGAAATTGACAGTCCTCATTTACTATTGGTCCACAAAAGAGTTGTACATTTTTACATTTCCTAATCTACATGATATTTTCCACTTTATGTGACTTAATTCTGGGACATCCTTTTCTCTTTGTTTGATTTACTCTTCTTTCTCTTCACAGCTTTGATTTTACTCCTGAACTGAGTCTTTGCCTTTCACATCACTTTTCTCTGTATTATCTTCCACAGACTCAAAGATATGGATTTGACTATGACATCTTTTTTCTTTACCACTTGTTCCCAAACTCCTGCTATCTCATCCGAACAATCATTTATTTTCAGCCATGTTAGAGATGTTTTCATTTGCTCATTTCATTTCACTGTCACTTCAAAATCAACCTGTCAAAAATGTTACTCATCATCTTCCTCTTCTAACCAGTTTCCACTCCCAGATTCTAAATCTCTATCAATAGTACCTCCATTATCCCAGGCACCCAGTCTGAAATGCTTGGAATCATCTTTGAATCATTATTCTCCTTCATTTTCTATATCCAACTCACCAAACAGTTCTTTCAATTTTTTCCTTTTGAAATATCTCCTATTAATCCCAACTTCTTCATTTTCCGACATCCACTGCTGTCACTTTTGTTCAGTACTTTATTATTTTACACCTGAATTATTTCAATAGTTTTAAACCTGGTTTAAATCTGAAATTTAGATTCTGCCACCTCTATGTCCTTTCTGTATATCACTTCTAAACAAGTCTTATTTAATTACCTACTTTGCATTTACTCCATGGCTCAAAAAACTTGAATAGCGCCTCTGTTTGGCCAGATTATGAAGGGTCCTGAAAGTCAAACTTTATTACTTATGAGCTTTCAAAATCATTTCTCTACATGATGGATCTCTTCATGTCATATGAAATTTTGCATCATGGTTTTTTCATATTACTTCTTTTATCTAGAATTTATTCCTTATACTATCTAAATCCAACCACCCTTTCAAGGCCTAAATTTATTATCTGCTCCATGAAACCTTCCCAACTACACCAGCTCTCACTGGCTCTCACTTTTTTTAATATCCCTAGATTATTTGTTAATTATTTATTTTATTTATTATATTTTGTTGCTCTATATTGAGTTATTTGCTGTTGTTTTATCTATATGTTGTAGACAAGTTAATTATAATTTCTTTGAGGAATAAGGCCTAATTATATATAGATTCTGCATTTCCAAAAATACTTAAAATAATTTAGACCACATGATATACAAGTAATACTTAGAATATTTTATCAAAGTGGAGAAAAACTTTTAGGAAACATGAAAATGACTTTCAAACTGGTTAGGTGGAAATGGAAAATCACTTAGCCTTGAACGATTTTGTAATTTCCTTGGGAAAAGTTAATCCTTCCTTTTAGAATACTTGGAATTTATAGGTATATCACTTTTAAAAAGAATGCAAGATTAATTTTATTATAATGCTAAGAACCAAAGAAAAAGAGATTTGGGGAAAGTTTTGTAGCTACAACTCTCTATACTAAATCCATTCCCATATTACCTATTCTATGTTGAGCATCTCCATCTGGATGTCCCTTCAACATCTTATACTCAATATGTTCCAAAGTAAACTCATATTTACCACTAAAAAATTCTAGCTTCCTCCAAATTTTCTTGTTCTTCAGAAGGCACTGCCTTCCTCCCACTTACCCAGGTTCATAACATTAGAGTTGATTTCTTTCCTTTCCCTAATGTTGTAAATTCAATTAATAATAGGTCACACTCACAGAATCCCTTGTACCTCCTCCCTTCTGTCGATGCCTATAGCCATTACCTTAATTCCCATCTTAACCTCATCATCTCTCACTTGGCCTATTGTAACACCCTCTTAACTGATCTCCCTGCTTTTAGCCTGTTTTTTAAAATTCATTCTCCCCACCACTTTTAAGAAATTCTTCCTAATAGAAGGCTCAGATGCCTTCAGAGGCTCCCTATTGCTTCTTGGATGAAATTCAAAATCCCTTTTTCTGACATTTAAGGTGACATTCTCACCTATTTCCCAGACATTTCACATTACTTATTTTTGTACAATGTTCATTTCAGCCAAACTGGACTGCTAACCGGTCCTAGAACTTGACATTGCATCTTACATCTCAGATTTTGGAACAACAAAAACATATTGTTTTGGCTAGTCTTTACTAAAATATCCTCTCTTTTTCATCCAAACTCTCAGAATTCTTGCCTTTCTTCAAGGCTCTGCTCATTTCAGTTAATCAATGAACAAGTATTTATTAAACCGTAGCCATTGTGCTAGGCACTATGAGTACCAAAAGAAGAAAAAAGTCATCTCTACACTCAAATTGCTTATGTTTAATGGGGAATAAAACAAGTGCACATAAGAGTATATACAGAATAAACATATGGTGAATACATGCAAATAGAAACAAAGTAATTATATATAAAAGTCAGTTTGGGTTCTGGGAAGTACTGCTGGGAAGCAGGATTAGGAAAGGATTTATGCAGAAACCTGGTCAACCATGACCTTGACCACCATTTACTTTCAGATTCTGATAGAGTTAGCAATATTTCTAGTCTATTGTCCACCAGACATCATCCTCGTGAGCAACCCCTAAGGAGACTCTGTCTGGCAACTGTTCCAGCAGGGGTTGCAGCCACATCTACTGAAGACTCAGAAAATAAAAGGTTTTTTTTTATTTGTTTGTTTGTTTGTTTGTTTGTTTTTAACCAAAATCTTTGGTACTTTCAAGTGGCTCCATATCTGAAACTAACATGATTTTATCAATGGAAATGACATTAAAGGGAAGGTATTACCAGCTGTTTGACACTGCTCCCTAAAGACCATAGGACTTTTTCACCTGATTTTCAGCTGAAATCTTCCATATGTGTTGTCTCTCCCATTAGAATGTGAGTTCTTTGACAGCAGAGGCTGACTTTTCTATTTGTATTTCAAGTATTTGGCACAGTATTTTGCACTTACTATTCAGTTATAGCTTCAGTCATTCATTCAGAGTACTGTCCTTGAATTGTCATGTACACACATATACGATTTACTTTCATATTCTTTTTTATACTTTGGAGTTCCAAATTCTCTCCCTTTCTAAATCACCTCCTCTACTCAATGAGAAATCAAGCAATATGACACCAATTATACATACAAAGTCATGCAAAAGTATTATTACTAGCCATATTGCAAAAAAGTGAGAAAAGTAAAGTAAATAAAAAAATATGCTTCAATTTATACTTAGATCTCATTGGTTCTCTTTCTGCATATGGGTTAGATTTTTCATTTGGAATTATAGTGGACCATTGTACTGATCAGAAAAGCTAAGTTGATCACTAGTACTGTGTTTGTCACTTTGTACAATATTTTGGTTCTGTTCATTTCACTTTGCATCACTCCACATAAATCTTCATAGTTTTTTTTCTGAAATATTTTCCTTATCATTTTTTTACAGCACAATAGCATTCCATCACAACTTGTTCAGCCTTGAGCTATGTCTTGAATAAAGAGAGTGACTCTGAAGTGGAAATAAGGAGGAAATGAAATATAGACTTGAGTCAGAAAGATTTGGAAAAAGAAATTGAAGTATCATGTATGAGGAAGACAGAAGGCTAGTTTGACTCAATCTCAGAGTAGGGAAAGGATTAATGTCCAATGAAGCTAGAAAGATAGATTAGGACCAGATTGTGAAGCTCTTTAAATACCAAACAGTGGAGTTGGAGTTTTATCCTGGTAGGGATGAGAAGTTATTGGAGTAGGTTGATTAGGGGAGTCTCATCTGGTCTTAAAAATTATTACATCAGTAATACGTAGGAGGAGGACCAATAGCATGAAGACTACTTAATATACTGTTGTAATATGGTTATCTGGGCTAGAAGGGGTGATTGTCTAAGCTAAGATACAATGTGAGTGAAGAGAAGGAATCTGGGATGAGAAGTATGGACGCTGAAACTAAGATCTGGCAACTAAGTAGCTGTGTAAGGAGAGAATAAGTGAAAAGTCAAGGACTATTGTAGGATTATAAAGCTGAGACCCTGGAAGAATGGAGATGTCAGAATCTCTATCTTTCTTTTTCTTCTTATTTTTTATGTAATGCTACTTTATTTTGTTTTTTTGTACATACATATGACAAGAAAATTTTAGCATTCACTTTTATTAGATTTTGAATTCCAAAGTTTTCACCCTTTCTCCTTCCCTTCCCTCTTCCAAAGAAGGTAGGTGGTTTGATTTAGTTTATACATGTGCTATCATGTAAAATATATTTCTATATTAGTCATAGTTGTAAAAGAAGAAACATATCAAAAGGAAAAAAACAGCATGAGAAAGAATAAAGTAAGACTAATACTCAAACAGAATAGGACTTTTTCAAATTCAAATTCAGCAAGATGTATTAGTTATGTTTTAGGTACAAAATATTGTGATAGTTGCTGAGGATACAAAGCCGTAGCTATTTATGCCCACAACAAATTTAGATTCCACTGAGGAGGTATTAAATATGTACAGATTAGTAAATACAAAGCAATTTGATCCAGTGATACCATTATCAGATCTGTATCCCAAAGAGATCATAAAAAAAAGAGAAAAAGGACCTACACAGCTCAAAACTAACAAGCTGTGGAAAAGGCAAAGATTAGTAGAAGGATTGATTGGTTAAGAATAAGTTGGATAAAATGACTGCTAAGGTCTGTGATAAAATCATAGATCAGAGCTCAAAACCAAAGAAAGCAGCATAAAACATCCAAGCAACCAAATGAAAACCTAAACCTTGTGTGGATATTTCACAATTTGTATCAGTTGTGAGAAAACTCACATTGAAGAAAAAATAAGAGATTTCAGAGGCTCTTTACAATAATGTATACCTTTCTAATTAAGAAGCAATTACATGACTCAGAAGATAGAGCACAGTTAAAATTCCGGCCCATTTACTAGGTGTGTGACTCTGGACAAAACACTCAGTTTTCATTTGCCTCAATTTCCTCTCCTGTAAAATAAGAATAATAATAGCATTGTTGTGATGTTTTGATTGTTTTGAAAATAAAATAAGATATTTTCGGTAAAGCTCTTAGCATAGAGCCTGGTACCTGGTAGGTACTTAATAAAGATTTCTTCCCTTTCCCTACTGTTCCCTATTCTCCCAATCAATCAATCACTTAATCAATAACTATTTCTAGCATTCGCAAGTACTATGTGCTATGTACTAGATTTCTTTTCTGGAATATTGCCTTGCCCTGGAAGGGCTTGCATAGCTCAATGAAACTATGAGATATGCTGTACAGGGTTACCCAAGACAGGACATGGTGGAGAGTTCTGACCAAAGCAGACCCAATGAAGAAGGAAATGGCAAGTCACTTTATTATCTTTTCCCAGAAAATGCCAGGATCAGTATTAAAATGATAAAATATGTGACATTGGAACATGAACCCTTCAGATCAGATATTATCCCGTCCCTACTGGGGAAGAGCAGAGGAAAACTAAAAGTAGTTCTAGTACTAATGAAACATAAAAAGCAACTGTTCATAAGACCAGAATTGTACTCAATACTATATACATAGTTGGTGGATCAGATACAAGTCCTGCCATATTATTAACACTGAAAGCATGTTAGTTACTGGTAATTACTTACATGTTAATTACTAACACTGGATATTCAGTTAAAAAATGTTAAAAAAAAAAAACAACTGATATTGTGATGATATATTGTAGAGGATCAAGAATGTAAGATAGATAGATAGACAGATAAAGATACATTTGCATTCCCAATGCTTAGTGTAGTTTATTTATTCAGTTGTGCTCTCCACTTTGTGACCCATGGACCACAGTACACTAGATCTTCTAGCTTCCAATATCTTCTGACCAATCTTATATTAATTACTTCCATGACAGTATCTATCCATCTCATCCAATGCCATCCTCTTCTACTTTTATCTTCAATCTTTCCCAACAATAGTCATTTCCAATGATTCCTGTCTTTTCATTATGTGGCCAAAATATTTAAGGTTCAGCTTCATAGTCCTTCCACTGAATAGTCTGAATTAATTTCTTTAAGTATTAAACTAATTTAATCTCCTTTCTGTCCAGGGAACTCTTAAGTCTTCTCCAGCACCACCATTTGAAAGTGGTGCTCATCTTTTCTTATAGTTCAACTCTCTCAATCATACGTTACTAATGGAAAAGTCATTAGCTTTGACTATGCAGAACTTTGTTAACAAGAGATATCTCATAGTTTCATTGACAGAGGGTAAAAATTTGGATTTTATAATATTTATATAATTATAAATTATAATTCTTTACAAGAGAAAGAAAATATGGTACAATATAAAAGGCTTCTGGGTATGGATCTGGATATAAATTTTTTTTTTTTTTTTTGCTGCTTACAACCTGTGTGATCTTGGTCAATCTTCCCTCTTAGGTTCCTCATTTATAAAATGAGGGAGCTGAATTAGATGACTTATGAGGGAGAGTCTAAGTCTGTGGAAATATGAGAAATTCCTGCATTTCATTTGAGATGAAATAATTGAACAGTTTCACACCCAGAAGTCTTGCTATTTCATTTGAAGCTGAATGGCAGTCATTTGCACACAGTATTATCGACATGCATTAGATAAGAATATTTATTAGCCATATTCAGTGAGCTGTAAATCACCAGAGAGCTCCTGGATTAGCAAGATATTAATGTTTAACCACAGAAGATTTCCTTTAGTTTTATCTCTTAAAAGTATTGCAGCTTATAAAGACATTCACATTTCAGTTAATTTGCCTTAAAAAGCCCCTCAAGTCATCATTTTATCATAGCTGAATTTTCCTACTTAACTGGGGTTTTATAGGACAATTTCAGTAGGGGATCAGTAATGTTGTCAATTCTCATCATCTGACTCAGATACTGCCAACCTAACAAATTCTTATGAAGCATATGCCATCCAAGAGAACTAATCTGGTTCTGGTCAAGCCTTTTCCCTAGAACCTAGAGAAAGGTCAGGAAGCCTGGCTTCCTTCTATATAAACCAGTATAGGAAGGCAAATATGTATGTGAGAAGGGCACCTTGGATTGAAAGAATTATTCCATTGTATTGTTGGGACAGATGGAAAAATTAATAATTCATTTTAATCCTTTCCTTACCCACTGCCTCCCAAAACATTCAATTTTTATACCTGGTAACAGATCATAGAGGGTTAATGGCAAGGCTGATCTTTTTATAGGGGGAGAGACTTTATAGTTATGGATGGCATAGATGTATATAAATGGGCATCCTTATTAATTGCTAGCTAAGGCAAATTTTATTGCAAAACTGTTTTTCCTCTTTCTTGACGCAATGGGAATATAACTGTAATAAATATTGCACTATAGCTATTGGTTTTGATGGAATTCCATGACATTTACAAAATGGATAATTTTGCTTAGCTTCAGCATGATTTGTTGGTACATTTTTTGTTTGTTTTGTCACAATAATTTCTGGATACCAGTTTCCTCCTTCTTTACCTCAGGAATTGAGTTCTGCCTTGAAATGTTGAAAAATATAGTTAAACAAAAACCAAAGAATATGATCACTCTATCCAACAGCGCATACAACATTTTCCCCTTGTACTCTACTACCCCTGTCTTCACAAGAAGGAAATATGTTTCCTTATCTATTTTGGGGTACATTAACTACCTATAGTTCATCTTCCTTCTTATTGAAGTTTTAAGTTAATACCTTTGTCATCATTGTGTATTTTTCCAGTTTTCCTTCTTTCATTGTGCACCAGGTGGCCTTTTCTTAAAAAAATTTTACAAAGTGAAATTTTATGGTCATCTCCCTATTTCTTTTTCACCCTATCATGAATATGTTCCAATTTCAGAATAATATGAATCCAAATAAAAGTAGCCAACCTCAAAAAAGCAGTAGCCAGAAGTACAATCTAGTTAGTTTTGGAGTGTTTGAAAACAGTATGACCTTGAAGCATGGTGTAATGCAAAAGCAATGGATTTGAATTATAAAGACTTGGGTATAAATTATGATTTGGATAATTTTACTAAAAGTGTAATGTTGGGTAGATCCTTTCAGTCTCTATAACCTTCTGTTTCTCACCTGAAGAATGAGAGGACTGCATACTTACTTTTTTTCTAGCTCTCCAAATCTGTGAACTCCCTTGTATTCCTTTTATTTCCTCTTGTTGCTGAGTGCTCACAGAGCTCTTGAAGAGCCTCTCAGATACTGCTAAGAACAACTCTAGCCAGGTCATGAGTCTGCTTTCAATAGTGAATGTTGAATTGAAGCATTTTTCCATTTTTAAATTTTAAATCTTTGCAACTGTTCACCCCATCAAATATCCAGTAAAAAATACAATTACCCTATTACTCAGTTCAAGAAGATATTTAGTTAAAATTGGAAAGAACCAGTGAGATCATTCACAATATAAAAAAAAAATTAATCTATTTATTATGTAAGGCACAAATAATGAGAGTTTATATTTTATTTAGGAGTCCCTATCACAGTTTTATTGATTTTTATCATAGTACTTAAAGGTCCATTCTAACATAACAACAAACACAGTGACTCATATTTTTTATAATACTCTACAGTTTCAAAGCACTTTACATGCATTATCTCATTTGACCCCCACAACAACCCTGTGTGTTGGGTAATGCAATTATTCCTGGAATTACAGAATCTCTGATTTGAATGGGATTTTTGTAGCTAACTTATCCCATTCTCCACATCCCCTCTGGAATATATCAAACAAGTGGTCCTTAAATGACTTCCAATATTTCCAATCTACTATCTACTGAACCAATCCATTCCCCCATGGGGACAATTCTAATTATTAGGAAGCTTTTTTGTCGATTAAAATGATTATTATTTTCAACATCCACTCACTTTCCCATCCAGTCATCTGGGTCCAGTAGCATAATATAGATCAGGATAAGTGGAGATGGCCCTGGATGAAGTGGGAGACCTTGATCTTTTAAGCTAGCCAAAAAGTTGATGGATGGGGAAGATAAAGTAAGAGGGCATAAGTCCCAAGTATTGCTGCCATGTGGGAGATGAAGAGATGACTGACCTGAGGACCCTATTTGAAGGAGGTTTGGGAAGGATCTCTTTGGAGTACAGAGTACTAATGAAATATTAATACCAAGGCTAATTTGATCTTGTAGGATACTGAAATATCTATGAGCATGATGGAGAATTCTAAAGAAGGACAGCCAAGAGGGAAATGTCCAAACATACTCAATGAAACATACTTAGATCCTTCAACTCATCCTCAGATGACATGCAATCTGGACATTTCACAGTCCTGTTCACCAAAATAAATTAGTATCCTAAGGCTAAGGATCTTGAGTTTTATTTAATAGATGTTGAGAAGTTAGGTATATATCATGATCTGTATAAAAAGGATAATTCATTCTCTTTAGTTTGGATAGTAAAGTGGATATCTTATAATATTATTATCCCCATTTTACATAAGGACACTGAGATTCAGAGCTATTACACAGTTATTAGGTGGTGAAAACAAGTCTAGAACTCAATTTTTCTGCCTTTAAATATGGTCTTTAAATATTTCTGTTAAACTATACTCTTTGATGAGACAATTTTATGTATCTTGGCAGAGGCCCATAAGGTAATATTCAAATATTTTATGGATTTTATTCTTCTTTCATTTTATTCTATTATAATAGTTCCCAAATTGTACAGTTTCTTGTGGTAGGTGTGTACAAAAACTTTATGCAAAAATATACACATTCATTTTGTAGATTCAATAGCAATATACAATTTCATTATCTTTTTGTCTCTGTCTCTGTCTTTCTTTGCCTATTGCATGCATTTATATTTTGGAGGCTAATATAGTGACTGGAGATATGATTTCACACCAATAAAAAAGACACAGATTCAAGTTCCACCTTTCCCACCTTTGACTCCATAATCCTTGACAAGCCACTTGTCCTCTCAGGACTTGAGAAAACTCTATAGAACTCACAGTTGTGTAACTCAGACAACAGATGGGCAAAAGTTGCCCATTTTATGAGTTTCTTCATCAGGAATTTCCTAAACAGGTGAAATCAGTAATCTATATTGTTTCTATTCTGTTGTCCACAAATGTAGTTACTATTATGATTTATAAAATGCAACTTCATTTAAAAGGATTATTGCATTAAGAACAATTTTTACTATTATGTATTTTTACAAATCAGTGAATGTTAATACATTCACAATGATTTTTTTAAAAGGTAAAAAATAAGAATGATCCTTGGAAAGATGTCAAGAAACATTGTCTTATACTGTATCAACACATCAAATAAAATGATTGCTTCTCTGGGCCCATAATTTCCTCTAAGACTGTCAAAATCTCATCTTCTCAGAATGATTATTCATGCATAATTTTAGTAGAGTATTGTTTCAGATTTAAACACCAATCAATCATCAAACATTTATTGAGCAGCAGTTACATGTTGATATTGGTATATGCATTGGACACTGTATATTTGTAGTAAAAAATGAGTCAGTCTCTGACCTTAAAGAGATTATATTCTATTGGGTGATACAAGTTCATAAGTAAATATATGATATATTAAAAATATATAGTGGCAAGGGAAAGATGGCTGCTCAAAATGAGACAATTAGAAAAGTTTAAAAGGAGGTACTTAAACTGAGCAGGGGACGAAGCTGTTGACTCTAAAAGAAAAAGCAAAAAGAGTCTTCCATGCATGGGGGTGAAAGATAAAATCTACACTGTGTACAAAGAATAGAAAATAGATCAAGTTGACTGAATCGTAGTATTCATGAAGAAGAGTAATGTATAATCAGTTGTGAAAGGATACTCAGGAAACAAATTGCAAAAGGCTTCAAATGACAAAGAGAAGTTTGTATTTTATCCTGAGAGTAATAGGAAATGACTGAAACTTCACAAAAAGTACAGACAGATGGTCAGATTTTCAGTTAGGGAATTTTAGTAGGTATTTGGAAGATGGATTGCAGAAGGAGATTGGAATTGGTGTCAAGGACACCAGTTAGAAGCTATTGTGATATTTAGACACACCTGATCTAGAAAGTTTGTGGTATGAGAAGAGAGAAAAGACAATCCTTAGCACATAATAAATATTTAATAAATGTTGATAAATTGACCAACAGATTTAAAGATATCAAGCGAATAAAATTAAATAAGATTTGGCAATTGATTATCTATGGTGAGAGAATATTTGTTAACCACCGGTCACTGGAAGTTAGGAAGAAAGATGAGTTTGTGTTAGAAAGGAAAATTCTGTTTTGCTAATTCTGAATTTGATATACCTATGATTATTGAAATAAAGAAATTTCCTGAAATTGGGGCTATAATTCAGGAGAGATGCTGATAGTAACGTAGATTTGGGTACAAAAAATAGTGATATTTGGATGCATGGGAATCTATTGGGGGAAGGGAGAGAGATTGTGAGGTAGAAAGAGACAGAGAAACTCACAGAGACAGAGAGAGACAGAGACAAAGAGACAGAGAGAGAGAGATGGAGAAAAAGTGAGACATAATCACACATACACACAAATACATACAGAGAGATAAACAGACAGAAAGTGAGACACAGAGAGAAACAGAGAGAGAGAGAGAGAAAGAGAGAGAGAGACAGAGAGAGACAGAGAGAGAGAGAGAGAGAGAGAGAGAGAGAGAGAGAGAGAGAGAGAGAGAGAGAGAATCTAGTATAAAGTGCTAGGACCCTAACATATTTCGAGGATAGAGTATGGATGATGATACTGCCATGAGAAAAATAAATAGATTTTCAAGTAAGAAGCAAATCATTACAGAGCATGTCACAAAAACTTAGGCAAAGGGACAGAGGGAAGAGAGAGAATATACTAGAACGAAGTCAACAGTACTGTCAAAATAATGCAGATAGGTTAAGAACACAAAGTGACAAAAAGAGTTACTGAATTTACAACAAAGCAATCATCAGTCATTTCTGAGAACGCAGTTTTAATTTAATTACAAGTTGTTGTATACACTTGTGTCTGATTTTTCGTGACCCCTTTTGGAGTCTTCTTGGCAAAGATACTAGAGTGCTTTGCCATTTCCTTCTTCAGCTCATTTTACAGATGAGGAAACTGAGGCAGACAGGGTTAAGTGACTTGCCCAGAATCCCAGACCTAGTGTATATCAAGACCAGAACTGAATTCAAAAGTAGTCTATCCATCATGCTATCTAGATATCTCTTAATGATAAGTATAGAAGCCAGCTTACATCGTCTTGAGAAGTAGGAGATGAGACAAAGGAGGCAATAAACACACAAGTTTGCTTATGGAAAGAGAAAATATAGGATAATACCTAAAAGGGATGTTAGGGTCAAACCAAGATCTTTTTAAGAATAAGAAAGAACTAACAATATTTGAAATCAGTAGGAAGAATTATTAAAGAAATAATGGAAATCATGGAGAGTGATCAAAGGAGCAAACTGTTTGAGGAGATCAGAGTGCATGGAGTCAAGGACATAGGTAATTGATAAACACAAAGACCACATCCTCCTCTGACACTAGAGCAAAGGAGAAAAGGATAAGGATGATGCTTAATTGCTTTAAAATGTGAAATTGAGAAGAAAGGAAACTCAAGACAGATGACTTCAATTTCTTTAGTGAAGTCTGAGGCAAGGTCCTTTGCTGAAAACAGAGAGGAAGTGATTATATAAGAAACATAAGAAGAGAATAGCAAGGCTGGAAGTGCTATGATGGGATTTCTGTATCAGATGTTTGCTTCTGTTGAAAGTCTCTGATACTTCATCTTACTAAAGGGCTGGTTCAGGTTTTTCTAAGGCTCCTTCAATAAAAGGAAGCTCTAGAAAGTTTATCAAGCTCATAGAACATCAAGAATAATCCTGGAAACAGACTATATATTTTTTTAATAATCCAAAAACTGGCAGCCTAGCTAAATCAGTGAGGCTCATTAGCAAAGATTTGCCTCTAGTTGATTGATTGATTGATTCATTCAGGTATTTATTGATTGATTGATATGACAAATCGTATAAACCATAAACTAAGGATTTGTTTCCCATCCTGTTAATTCACTCCAGGCCTCTTAGAAATTTTTACATTCTCTCAAAGCAGAAGTCAAGTGATATCACCCATGTGAAGCATTTCCTAAACCCACTATTTTTATGTTCTTTTGCTTTTGAAACATTTTTGTATTTACTATTTACCTGATCGACCTATGTACTTATTTCACCACCACACCCCACATAGAATGTAAACTCCTTGAAGGGAGGTATTATTTTATTTTGTATTCCTATATCCAGCACAATCATACATAATGGGCAGTAATAAATACCTTCTGAAATGGATTTAGTTGGAAAGTGTTTATGATTAGCAACCCATGAAAGAAATTATAATTTCTTGAAGGATCATATACCTTATGTAAGGCAAAACACATCTGGCATTTTCTGACTTTAAGTAGACTAAATTCTAAGGCATTGGACATGTATTCCATCCTTACAAATTCCCTAAACACATCCTAATTGCTTTGTTGAGAAGAATGACACACCTGTGTGACAGAAATGGTATAAACTGATTTCTCTGCCTCAAGGTAGATCATATAATATCTTGGTTTATATAAATTCAAATTTTTGAGGACAATTTCTCTTTTGTCTTTGTTGCCCCAGGACTTATCATAATGCCTTGGAATTCTGATTTACTGTGCAAACTCCATACTTCATTGATGTTCATCTGACCCACTTTGAAACATAGCTATGCTTAAACGTTCCCCTTATCCAGTAATTCTAATGAATACAATGTGTCTTTCACTTAGAAAGAATGCAGACTATGACATTGTTCATGTCTGGCATATTAAATGGCAAAATGATGTGATTACAATCATTGAAGGCAAACGAATGTGTATCCCAGTAAAACAGACATTGTCAGCATGATAAAGTCAACTTTCATACTTTACTTTTTTTCTTCATTGCAAATGTGCATCTGTAGGAACAAGCAAAATTATTTTCAATCCCGTGATATACTTTCCATTTACACAAAAAGTCATCCCATCATGAATGTCTATTCTAGGCGTTAATTTTCTCCCCTTTTTGGCAGGCATTTCCCATCAAAAACAGAGGAATCCTTAGAAAGAGATTCCAGAAATCCTGGGTATTGCAGCAAGAAGATACCATTTAAATTCTCTGCAGGAAAGTTTTCATTGATTTCTGTAAATATTTGTACCTGCTTAATAAGTGAAGGTCATCGAAAAGAATGTTTTCTTCAATTGTAAAGCAATTTAGCTAACTATTTCTAGCTTCAGGCAGAAAAGAAAGCTAAATCAATTATTGTTAAATCTCTGGGGCTCAGGGTGTTAAGCAGTATAAATACAAAGAATGGAAAACAAACAAACAAACAAACAAAAAAACTAGTCCCTATCTTCAAGGAACTTACAATCTAATTGGGGAAATAACAAGCAAACATCTATCTACAAATAAGATACAGACAGAATAAATGAGAGAAATCTCAAGGAAAAAATACTAGTATTAAAGTAAGGAAATCTTTTGTCTTAATTTTATTAGTAAGATATCATTATGCATATTCCTTGAATAAAATCTCTGAGTCTAACTATCCATAAACAGGTCTGTATTTTCCATCCATTAAAATTCTGAATTGGAAATTCCTGAAAAGAAATCCCCTTTATAAAATATCTGACAGTAGTTATCCACTCTTTTTAAGACTTCAGGTGATGATCTGCCATAATGAGGCAATTGGTCTCACTTTTGACTAGCTCTAATTGGTAGGAAATTCTTCCAACATCAAGATTAAATTTACTTATTTGCAATTTCCACTGTTGCTCCCAAATCTGCCCTCTGGGGCCAAATAGCAAGTTTAATCTCTCTCCCAAATACTTTCAAATACTTGAAAATAGTTATCTCCTTCTAGTCTTTACCCTGCCTCCTTTTCTATTCCCTAGGCTAAATTTCCCCACTTCCTTTCATCTTTATCTGATATGAATGTAAAGTTTTTCATCATGTCTCTTTCTTTCTTCTGAATGTTTTCTGGCTATTCCAACCCTTGTAAAATATGATACACAGAACTGGACACAATATGCCAGAGTAGAATACAGCATTCCTCTTTATTGGTGGATGCTATGTCTTTCTTAATGTAACCTTAAATCACTTAATCCTTTGTGACTATAATATCATTACCCCTTCCCTCCCATTTTTAAATACATCTCCTTCTGTTGCCTGTCTAGAAATACCGGGGTGATTCAAGGCCCAATCTCACTCCTGATAATTATGAGGTGAAGCTTTGATTTTGTA
Source organism: Myrmecobius fasciatus (assembly GCA_023553655.1). Lineage (NCBI taxonomy): Eukaryota > Metazoa > Chordata > Mammalia > Dasyuromorphia > Myrmecobiidae > Myrmecobius > Myrmecobius fasciatus. Next base: position 599,559 of record JAJPUD010000551.1, read on the forward strand.
TATTTTGACCTGACCCAGTTTATCTTTCCTTAGGTAACCTATTGGCTTGAAGGAAGTTTACTGTATAGATTCCCAGATTTAGCATATTTAATTTAGCCAACTAAACTAAAACAGAAATACTGAGTTCAAGAATTTCACTAATCTTAGCCTCCTGGGTGGAGATGATTACAGGTGTGTGCTACCATGCAAGAGCACCTTAAATTCTTGATGCAGATCTAGGCAGTTAGATGACCCTGTGGATAGAGTATTGGATGTGCTGAAATACTTGAGTTTAAATGTCGCTTCACATATCAAACTCAACAAGTCACTTAACCTCTGCCTCATTTCCTTAAGTATAAAATGAGGATAATAATAACATTTACCTCACAAGGTAAGGATCAAGCAAGAAATGCCATGTATGTCAGCTATACTGAGATTAAAATTTATTTAATTTTATTTAATAAAAAAATAAAAGATTGTTTCCCAAAAAACTGGTGTCTAAAAACACCTTTTGCCTCTCGTATTTATGTCAATTTATTGAACCTAAATATGGTGTGACATTGTTCTCTATTTTACTTTTATTAGATTTAGCTAAATTGAATTCTTTTGAGATCCTGACTGAATCCAGTTAGCCATCTCTTATATGCATACTATATATGATTTTATGTAAAATATTAATAAAAATGTTAAACAGCATAGGGTCAAGCAGAGATCCCTGGGGCATGCCCTTGGAGACTTATAGTCAAATTGATTTTGGACTGAAGTTTTAATGGCTTCTCAGTGGGGATAAATGAATGAATAAAAAATGAATAAAACTTTAGTTAAGCATTTATATAATATTAAACCCTGAGATTACAGCAGAGAAGACAATCTCTGCTTGCAGGTTGTTCACATTGTAATGGGGAGCCAACCCTCCTAAAGGTTTCAGTTCCACACTAGATGGGAAGGTCCTATTGT